>OY992518.1:8588044-9031044 GCA_963921215.1 Scoparia ambigualis
TTTCCACTCCTTAACTGTATATCGGCTTCCAACATTTGTAGAAGAAGCTGCTTCTGCTGTGGCGTTGGGTATTTTTTGTTGACATTGTGTGTGTCTTGTGAATACTAAAATGATCGTTTCGTCACCAAACAAGCACACAACCACAAACAAAAAACATAAAATTTATCGACGATACGTCACGTTTTAAACAATACAAGTTGTTTAAGGAAATTAAATTTGATCACAACACATTAAATATAATGATTTTGCGATACTTATTAAAAATTTACTTCTTTAATTAAAAAGCAAGTTCAATACATTTAAATACCTTTACAGTAAAAATATATGAGGTACATAGTTGCAACCGGTTTAAAACCGGATGAAGCGTGTCAAACGGAACGCATCCCGAGTTAATATTTAACAAAAAAAACTCGAAGTCTATTTCGATTAGCGCTGAGAATAGGAGATTCGTGAACAAAATGTCGATTATCGAGATAGAGATCGAAATCAAAACTCGATTCGAGACTACATCTCGAAAAATGAGAATTGGGGCCCTGGTCTGAACAAAAACATTTTTTCGCAGTAAAAAAAAAGCAGAGGGTATGAAAACACAAGAAAAATTATGTATCTTTAAATTGTTCTTTAGGTTCTATATTTATGTATAAATGAATTAATGCTATTCGAAATTTACTACACAATATCTATTTAGTTAAGTTAAAAATGATTTCAACTATTTTTATCTCTGTTTTTTCCCTAGGCATAGTTGCAAGGTTTATTCACTATAAAGTGAATAAACCTTGAGTAGTGTAATATTGGGCATTCTAGATCACTTTTCACTCCATTGATCTCACTGACGTTCGATCAATGTCGTTAAAAAGTGATCTAGAATGTCCCAATATTACTTTTGAAAATCACTGCCATTCGCTCGTATATATGTTTAAGCGCTATGCTTCAAAGTCATTTTATTGAAACTCCCGAAACACTGTGGTCAATAAGAAAACAGCTGCTATGAGATTTGTTAAACAAAAACAGTCATTAAAATTAAAATGCATTTGCCCACCATCATCAAATGAGTTAAAACGTCATGGCAACTTATTGCCGAACAGTATCCGTTGTATTGTTTGCGGCCCTTCGAATTGTGGAAAGACAAACTTAGTAATTAGTTTATTACTACATACAGATGGTCCACGGTTCCGCAACCTTTATGTTTATTCAAAATCTTTGTATCAACCTAAATACATATTTTTAGAAAAAGTATTAAATATGGTTGCAGGTACATCGTATCATAAATATAATGACAACACCGAAGTTTTGAGTCCACATGATGCTTTGTCTGACTCGATTATTATATTTGATGATGTTGCTTGTGAAAACCAAAACCACATCCGAGATTATTTTGCTATGGGACGTCATAAAAATATCGATTGTTTTTATATTAATCAAACTTATACAAAAGTACCAAAACAACTTATTAGGGACAATTCTAACCTAATTATATTATTTAAGCAGGACGATGTAAATTTGAAACACGTATATGATGAACACGTAGGGTCGGACATGACTTGGTCACAATTTCGAGAAATGTGCTCAACTGTTTGGAAGAAACCATTCAATTATCTTGTAATAAATAAGGATTGTGAACGAAACAAAGGATGTTATAGGAAGACATTTGATACGTTTATAGAATTAGATTAATGTACAAAAGCAGTTGTAATTATGCCATAAAATCACTTTCATTTGTGACTTAAAGCTGAAAGGAAACCTATTTATTGAAATGGAAAGAGATTTAAAAGAACAAATTGTAAAATCAGCATCAGCTGTTAAAAGGAAGGTAGACTTAATAAAGGATGCTAAAAATTCTAACAATGTTACCCTGGAAACAATATTTAAACCTATTGTTGACCCTCTTAACATTTTAGCGAATAGAAATGATGAAAAGAACTTACAGGAAGTAAAGCTTTATGATCCCATATCAAAAAAAAAACAGGAAAAATGAAAGCGAGAAGTCGTATTCTTCTTGTGAAGAATATATTGATTCTAATAGTGTAGATGAAGAGGAATATCAAGACACACCACAAAAATCAGACAAAATCCTAACTACGTCACCTTTTAAGAACCATGATGTAAGTAAAGGTTCTTTTAAGTCCCTCCAATCATCACCAAACATTATAAATCAAGATGAGTCTTCCTCATGGTCTACGTCATCTGAAGTATTTAATGCCATACCTTTTGGAATTAGAAATGAGCGAGGGAAACTTGAGCTTGGAAACACTCGCGTTCATGATGACGGTAGAATTCTTAAAGTTGGAAACATTACTTTTGAAAAGACTCTTGGCTTAAAAGAACTATTATATAAAAAGGTACCAAATCTAGATGTTATTACAGATGACGACCTTGAAAACTACAAGCTACTACTTATCAATACTAATGCACACAGACGTAACTTTGATCCTGCCAAACCAATAAACAGCAATAAAGGGTTTAAATACATGAGTATTATAAAACCATTATTTAAATTCTCTAAACAACCTACTAGTACTGAGAGTCCTCCACAGGGAAAAGGTATCAATCTTTTAAAAAAAGTTAAAACAAATACAGATTTAGTTTATTGGGATGATCCAAATGAATTAATAGAACGATTGAAATTACTGCTTGCGTCAAAAGCTGCTGGTAACACGGGTTTGGATAATGAAATCGTTGCAATAATTGAAGAACTGCGCGAAGCGGGCATCATAAATATGGAATATAAACAAATAGCACGGGGAAAATTAAGCAGTATACTCGCAGTAAGCAAAGCTTCGAGATTATAATGAATATAGATAAATTCGGTCATCACATTCATAAACGTTTGAGGTTATCTGAATACATCGATACCATAAACGATACGTTAAAAAAGTGCGAAACGGGCGAATACGACTTAAAATCATCAAAACTTAAAGGTTTATCATCTCCAGACAAGGACGATGAAGCTGTAAATAAGGCATATTTGGATAAAACTGTACAAGATCTAAGGAATGAAATAAATAAAGTTAATAGTCGTGTAAAAATTTACATCCAGAACTTAGAATCAGCTACTTCCAATCGCTTGTCTACTATGTTTTACTCAAAAACAGAAATAGACCGTATGATTCAAGCAAAGTCAAACAAAAATGAGTAAAAGAGATATAGTAGAAGAAATTCACAGAGCGGCGAGAAGAAATTTTCCTCGCCGATGTACAATTATAAAAGGAGTAGATGATTCATGGCAAGCTGACCTTATGGATTTTCAAAAGTATTCACAATTTAATAAAGGATATAAATATGTTTTAGTAGTTATTGACACTTTATCGAAATACGTTTGGACAAATCCTTTGAAGAGTAAAGATAAAATTAATGTCACCAACGCAATGGAAAATATATTATTGAATTCGTCTCGGAAACCAAAAAATTTGCAAACAGATTTAGGTAAAGAGTTTTATAATGAAAACTTTAAAGAGTTGATGAAAAAATATGACATTAACCATTATTCCACTTATTCTGTGAAAAAAGCAGCAATTGTTGAAAGAGTAATTAGAACGCTAAAAGGTCACCTTTATAAGCTATTTAGCTTATGCGGTCAATACCAGTGGATAAATAAAAATTTGAAAAACGTGGTACAAAGCTATAATAACACTGTTCATCGTATAACAAAATTTAAACCTATTGATGTTGACAAAAGAAATCAGACAACTGTAAAGTACAACATCATCAAATCACAAAATAATAACATAACGAAAAAAAATAAGTACCGTGTTGGTGATCATGTTCGGATTAGTAAATACAAAGGTGAATTCTACAAAGGTTATACTCCCAACTGGTCAACAGAAATCTTCAACGTTGTGAAAGTTAACCATACAAATCCTGTCACATACCACTTAGAAGACAAACATAAGCAAATCATTTTAGGATCTTTTTACGGATACGAACTGCAAAGAACCCAATTTCCCGATATATATCTTATTGAAAAAGTTTTAAAGAAAAAAGGAAACAAACTCTTTGTCAAATGGTTGGGTCTCAGTGATGGTGAAAACAGTTGGGTTGACAGAAAATTATTAATGACTTAATATAAATATCGCCTGATTATGTTGTACAGTCACTTTACGAACATCAATGAAGGAAGGAAGCGGCATTGTCAACAATTTAATAGATAACATTCCGTTCGAGTTACACTTACCTGGATATCAGTTTTGTGGTCCAGGAACAAAACTTAAAAAACGCTTACTAAGAGGTGAACGAGGAATAAATAAATTGGATGAAGCTTGCTTGTATCACGATATTGCTTACAATAATAAAGATTGGAACGTTAGACAAAACGCCGATTTAGAACTTTTAAATATGGCAAAGAAAAGATTGAAATCGAAAGATGCTGGGAAAGGAGAAAAGATTGCATCATGGATAGTAAAAAATGCAATGAAAGCAAAACTTAAAGCCGGAGCAGGAGTGCGGTCATTCATGAAAGGTGTTAAAAAAATTCAAAAGCAAATGAAAAAAATAAAATGTAATGATAACCGCACGGCTATAAAATATGCGCATGCAGCTGCAAAAAAAGTGTTTTCTAATATAAAAGGAATACGTTTCCCACGCTGCATTCCTGTTCCGAAAACTGGTGGGTTGTTACCCCTCATACCAATCTTTGCTGGTTTATCAGCTCTTGGTTCACTCGCTGGGGGTGCTGCAGGTATAACAAAGGCTGTTAACGATTACAAGGTCGCTCAAAAAAATCTTCAAGAATCAGAACGACATAACAAGATGATGGAAGCTGTTGCACTTGGAAAAGGGTTGTATTTGAAGTCTCACAAAAAAGGAGCGGGCTTGTACTTGCAACCTCCAAAAAACTAATTAAACGGTTACCCAAACGAGCACTTACTAATTTAGATATATTAAAGCACTCAGTTGATATTCCATATTTTCGTGGCGTTTTTATGAGAGATACGTTACCCTCAAAACCAAGAAAAATTGAGTGTGCTATTCTTAATTTAGATAGTTCTTCAAATCCTGGAACTCATTGGGTAGCCTATGTAAAAGAAAATAATTACTGTGAATATTTTAACAGTTTTGGTAACTTAAAACCTCCATTAGAATTAATAAAATATTTGAAAGATAGGCACATAAATTATAATTACAAACAGTATCAATCTTTCGGTACTGTAAACTGTGGTCATCTTTGTTTATTATTTTTAAGAAAGTATTGGAAAAATCATTTATATAGGTTACAATTAAAATAACTTGACAGTATAAAAATGTCTTTCACTGTATCCATAACTGGGCAAGGAGCCTCATTAATAACTAACTATTCACCAACTTTAGAATTACGTGGGCAATATGAGTGCGGACTTATATACTTTTCTACTTTTAATTCTATTCCTAATATAGACGAAAGGAACAATAAGTTTTATTACGGTATCAATGAGTTCATCGAAATTCCTGAAGGATCATATGAACTTCAAGATATTTGCGAATTTTTAAAAAGCAACATTAAGAACACTGCATTAAAATTGACTTGTAATAATAATACTCTCAAAACCAAAATATTTTGTTCAGAAGATGTTCATTTCGAGAAAAATAATTCCATTGGTAGAATTTTAGGTTTTGCTAACGACACAATTAAGGCAAATATAAGTTGTGAGTCTCAGTACCCAGTCAGTATTTTAGCAACAACCATCGTACGCATCGAATGTGACGTAGTTAGCGGATCATTCGTGAATGGGAAAGCAAGCCATATTATTTATGAGTTTGTGCCTAATGTACCACCCGGTTATAGAATTATTGAAATTCCTAAAAACTTAATCTATTTTCCAGTCAATCAAAGTTCAATTAGTGCAATTAATATTAGGTTGTTAGACGCTGATAATAGACAGATTAATTTACGTGGAGAAGACGTACAACTTTATTTACATTTTAGAAAAAAATGATTAATTTTAATAAAAACCCTACCTCATCAGGTGTTCAAGTCAGTTCCAAAAGAGCAATAAGTAAAAGAACACCGTTTGACTTAAAAAAGAAGGTTACTAAAAATAATAAAGAATTTCTAAAGCTAGTAGGCTTGTTAAAATGAACATATTAAATATATCTCAGCCAACGTCATACGATAACAGTATCGAGAGTTTTGAATATCATTCGTATAAGCCGTATGTAACAAGTTTCAACAATAATGATGAAATAAGAATACCAATCAATCAGCAAGATTTGTATGTGTTGCCGTCACGCAGCACTTTGTATATTGAAGGTAAAGCTGATGTATATAACAGTACCACTAAAGAAAAGGTAACAAGTGTGCATTTTGTAAACAATCCTGCGTTATTTCTATTCCAAGATATTCGATATGAGTTAAATGGAATAGAAATAGATAAAATAAAAAATGCAGGTATCACAACGACAATGAAGTCTTATTTGTCTTTGAATGAAAATGAATCCAAAAGTGCAAAAGTTTGGGGTTGGTCTCCTGCAGGAATAACCAATGTTACAAACGGAGTTTTCTCTGTCTCCATACCATTAAATAAAATATTAGGATTTGCAGAAGATTATGAAAAAGTTTTAATTAACTGTAAACATGAGTTAGTACTGTTGAGGAGCAACACAAATGTCAATGCAATAAAATTGAGTAAAGAGCAAATAGTGGAAAATATAACAATAAATAAAATCGTTTGGCGTGTTCCACATATTAAAGTGTCAGATCGAGAGAGAATTAATTTATTAAAGCATTTAGAAAAAGATCGAGCCATTACACTAGCGTTTCGTAACTGGGACTTGTATGAATATCCGTTACTACCCAAGACACGTAAGCATACTTGGGCTATTAAAACTTCATCGCAAACAGAGAAACCTCGATTTGTTATTATTGCCTTACAAACAAACCGAAAACATAATGCTCAAATGTCAATGGCTGAGTTCGACCATTGCAATGTTCGTGACGTAAGAGTGTTTTTAAATTCATCATATTACCCCTACGAAGGACTTAACATAAATTTCTCTGACAACAAGTTTTTATTAATATACGAACAGTATGCAAGGTTTCAGCAGTATTATCACGGACGTCGATCAGAACCGTTGTCGAGTTTAAAAGAGTTTAAAGATATTGCTCCTTTATTCGTTGTTGACTGTTCTCGCCAACAAGAAATGCTGAAGGGATCAATCGACGTAAGAGTAGAAATCGAAACAGATCAAGAGATACCTGATCAGACCGCTGCATACTGCCTTATACTGAACGATTGCATATTTGAATATAAACCACTGAGTAACATTGTGAAAAAGCTATCATGAATAACGATACTATTATAGTGGATGTGCAAGGATTTAAGGATTTGAAAAATAATTTTATTGTAAAAGAGTTATCAATAGCAACTAAAAACCATACGCAGACGTTCTTAATTAAGCCACCATATGCTTTTAAAAACCTAACAGATGAAGAAAAGAAGCAAATCCGGTGGTTAGAAAGGAATCGCGGGCTCAAATGGAGTCAGGGATTCATTGATTACCGTGAATTTAGACGAATAATAGTTCCGTATTTAAGCAGTAAGAAGGTATTAGTAAAGGGATTGGAAAAAGGAATATGGGTTCGCGAGCTATGTCAAGATTGTGAAATAATGGAGTTGGAAGAAATAGGTTGTCCTAACTTTTTAAAATTATATAGTGATTACCATGTAGATGTAAATAAATTTAATTGTGAGTACCATAAAAAAATGTGTGCTTTAAAAAATGTTCTGTGTCTAAAAAAGTGGTACACTTTAAATGTTAATTGAGTTATTAATGTAATAAAGTATTTTCCTCAATAAATCAAATGTGTATAAATATCTTTTTGTTTAATTACTAAAAGTAAAAAGGGTAATGAAACGATCTTAGTATTCAATTCAATAATATTTATTTTAGAATTTCTTAAAAACTATAACTATATCCACAAACTTTTTTTGATATATTGCTAATGATAGCCTCTGTTTGATCCATTATGGGGTCAATATGCTCTGTTACCACATACTGCGCAGATAATAATGGATCAGTATGATTTGTTTCGAAGTCCACCACTTCAATCTTAATTAATCGACGACCTTGAATCGGCGTACTTTTCATCACGTAAGAATGAGAATGCTTCAGATAACTTCTTCTTTTTCGAAGTCTCTTCTTGGTGATATTATTCACCACCTTGTTATACAGCGGGGAATCGCCTCGCCGTTCATCTGCTCTCCAATTCGGATACTCCTCTGTAAATCCCTCGAGCATATCTTGAGCGTTCTGTTCAAAAGTGGGAGATGACGGTTGTACGAACTCCTTGTTGATGCTGAGCGACACCAGGTTCTCTTGAGTATTCTAAAACATAAAATAAAATAGTTTATTACATACATAAAACCACGACTATTATCCCCGAAGGGTTAGTCAGCGACTACGCAAGGAGGACAGCAAAAGCAGTCCTTTACCATAACCCACTTTTCACCAAATAACGACACAATTACAACACAAATAAAATTAATTTATAATCATACAAAATTATTTAAACTTACCATGTTGATATTATCTAGCTGGACTACTGACGCCTTCACTTTAATAATTGAAATTGAAACTAATTTGAAACCCATTTATATTAATGTACATGATGACACAGCAAGACAATATAGGTAGTAAAACATGTAATTAATGGACATTTCAGCAAAATAAAAAGAAAGAATTGATATTATTAAAGAATGATTAACTTGCCAATAACGTGACCTGATTTGTATTAATTAGGTTTCATATTACCTTATAATCAGAAGAGTACAACCTACTCTGAATTTGACTTGTTCAAACTTGTTTGCGTTAGAATTTTCTTACTTATTTACCGTCAATGATTTATTATACAAAGATATATAATAAATTAAATAAAAATGCAAGTTAGTCGGTTACTTTTATATTTTATTAGGTATATTAATACAGCTGGGTAGAGTAAATTTTACATTACATTTCATAATCTAAGTTAGATTTCCTATTCAAACAATAAATGAATCTGAGCAAAAGCAACAACTTACATATTTTTTAACAATTTTTATAAATCAAAATATTCATTATATGTACCTACTTAAGTATATTGAAAAACTGGTTACAATAGTTTATAAAAAGTTAATATTATTTTAAATTCAACCAATGAATCTTAGTAATGGTAATAAATAATAATACATTTTTTTATTTCTCAAGCCTTAAGTATAATATAACTCTAATATAATATATCTAAATCATAGTCATATATCTAAATAATAGAATTTAAAAACACAGTGAAAAAAATAATTGCTAAAATATATAATCCCAGTGGCCCCAAGACATAGTAGATATTTTATTTTTTAATATTACGCGTTTGTCATCATTACCTGACAAAGCTATCTTGTTCTGTTCTTGGGTAAATATTTCATGCTTTAAGGATTTTAAAATTATGTTTTTCTTTCTTAAAAAAGTATTTTTGTTTAATACGTTATTGTAATCTTCGAAATGTACGTTTTTCAAAACCTGTTTCTGTATACCTTTAGCCCTTTTTAACTCCTCTTGTACTGTTTTTATACAGTATAATTTTGATCGTAAACCAACAAATTCAGAAATTAAATTTCCACCTAGTTCATCTTTGAAAAGACCTGGTACTTTTTTGTTAAGACCAGGTATACCGTAACAGTTATTTAATGGATAATTACTAGTATCAAAATATCTAAGGAAATTCAACTTTAAATCTGTATAAAAATCTTTGCTTTCTATTGAATAAAGAAAACTGTCAGTATCCGTATAACAAAGCTTTAATTTTTCCCGATAAAAAGGTTTCATAATAGAGTAATGAAAATCAAACATATGACTTTTGGATATTTCTAATACAGAAAAGCCAATATATATGGGTTTGTCTAAAGTAATTGTCTCGGGTTTCATTTGAACAGCTATAAAATTTTCTGTAAAAATAGTAGCACTATGGAAATTTGGTCGAGCTATTAGTTGCTCAGCACCGAAACTTTTCTTTGTTATATTCTTTTCATCATTCCACTTATTAACCAACTTCACGCTGACCCTTTTCTCGGTGTCTTCTAGTGTTTTACCAAATATACTATTATTTAAAAGTTTGAAGAAATCTTGTTCAAATATAGATTTGGCCTTTTTTCGTAACTCAGTGTTCATATCAATGTACTGTTTTAAGTATGGACTCTGATTGAATTGAATTACTCTATGTATTTTTTTTAGCAATAAACCATGTTTTAGACATGTTTTCAGATGGGAAAAATGAATGACATAAAAAAACTTATCGTATAAGTTTGGTATCAATTTCGAAGTTTTAGATCCTGGAGGAGCAAATTTTTGAGCACAGAATGGAAAATCGTTATGATAATTATGCAAATGGAAAGGGTATTCTAAGTCTACTTCGAGTATATAGCCAATGTCCCCGTCAATGGGTATATTATGAAAATCAATTTTTGAAATTTCTAGTTCACTTAATAACTTAAAATTTGAATGAGGTAAATAAGCGCACATAGCATAACCATAAAGATTATTACAATCAATATAAACAAGGAAGTTATCACTTTTTGCGGGGTCATAAGTTTGTAAGTACTTGTTATTGGCTTTCGAATATCTTGTAGAACATAAACATATACCACCGCGTATGCCTTTTTGTATCATTCTTATTATTTCCAAATCATTTATTAATTCTAATTTAACATCTGTTTTTAATAGCATAGCGTCAAAACTTAGGCTAGGTGCTGTTAAGTAAAAAGAAGGATCCAGTTTATAATTCGTCTTACACGTTTTTCGAAAACTTTCGAAGACGTCCGCTAGTAAGAGTACATCTGACTTAAGATATAAATCAGTGTATTCTCCAAGGCTCCGTAATTCAAAGGTTTGCCATACTCTTTTTGCGTGTTCATAATCTACTATTGATACGTTGCAATTGTGCAATTTACTAAAAAAGCATTTATAAGGAGGTATTTCTTCTTCATCATAAGAACTCCAAGTAGTGACGTATTCGTAAGGATAAACCCCTTTACGTCTAAGTAAATTAAAATGTTCCTGAGAAGGAAAAAAAAAAGATAGATGTTTAAAATCATTTGTATTTAAATTTGCAACTAGCTTCTCTAGGCTTGTGCCTAAAAATTTAAAAGAATCGACAAAACGAACAGGTATGATAGCTTCGTTACTAATTTGAAAAAATTTGGTAAACGATATGTAATTTTCTTTATTTTTTGCAATCACTTGTATCCTACCTGATAATTCTCCTAACTGTCGTATGAAAAGATGACTGTCGTAACCAGCTAAATTATGAAAAAATATGGGAACGAACTTAGGCAAACAATATTTTATATTACAATAAGAATGAGCTGCACCACGATATCGTCCAGTAAGATGACAGTGATCTTTTACTTTGTCGTCAAATAATATTTTGTTACAAAGATAACAGTTTTTAGCTTGAGCAAAATTGGTTCTATCTTTATCTGTTAAGAACATAGGGATCGATGAATGCAAAATATTATAAATTACAGTTATATCAGATAGAAGGTTATCAAAAAATTTATTCACACAGTCAGGTCCTCGATAAGACACATATTTATTAAGGGAGCTGTCGTAGGAGCATACAACGTAGTAAGCAAATGCAGCTGGTACATGCTTTTGCGTAATCGTTGTGCAACTTGTTTCAGAATTTGGTTCAACTGGCTCTAACAAAGATTCAAAGTCTGCGTATAAAACGAAAGGCATGTCTTGCATGCGTTCATAATGTTCAAATTGTATTCGAGTTCCTTGATTAGGTAAAATTGTTGCTACACCACTGCAAACGTGGGCTTCGAGTTTAAGATTGTTATCAAAAAATATCATACAATCCTCACATAAAAATATTTTGGAATGATGTTTAGTTAACTGCTTGCGAAGTAATTTAGCTAAATCTTTAATTAGACAGTAATGCGTACGTTTTCCATTTTCGAGAAAAAGCATGTTGACGTGATGTCTTTTACGTAATTCGCATTTGTACAGAGGTCCAACAACCTTACTGCTATTTTTAAGGCCATAAACATTAATACTTATGTTGGGATTATTCTTTTCAAAAATTCTTATATCTGTGAACCCTACTGGAAATGTCATATTTTTAACTTTAAGTACACTTTCAAAATGCGGATATGCGGTGGTTCGATTTGCGTTATTTTTTGCAGGAAAAAGTGATGCCATGACACACCATAAAAAGCAGTAATCATCCGAATTTTTAATGTTGATACATGCACGTTTGTTTTTTATAGCGTTAGGTAAATCTAAGTAACCTGAGGCTCTCAACGGGTTATATTTGTTTATATTTACTTCTAGATACAAGCTTCGTAAGTAAGCCCAACCACTATCTCTTTCCTCAAATTCTTCAACTTTTTTACAAATTTTATGGCTAATGTTTGTATACATAGCATCAAAATTATAACTTTTATGTAAGATAATGTTTTCAGTAGCAAAAGATTTCGTTGAAATCGAGTCATCCTTATGCAGAAAAAATTCAGAAAACAATTCGAAATTTACTTTAAGGTTTGTATAAGCCTCAATTCGGGCTGAGAGTAAAAGTTTCACGCGGAGGCGCAATTGCGATAAAAAATCTGCAGGAGCAAACACATGCATACGTTCTTCAACGTCCTCGCATTGAACACGGTACGACGCTATGCGACCGCGAAGAGCGCTATGCACTTGTTCGATACCCTCGCTCTCAATTACAGAACTATTATTTTTGTGTAAAATACTTTTTAAATGAGCAGAGAAAGCATTATTTTTAACGGATAAGTTGCAAGTTGAACAGAATATAGTCTTAACCATTATGATTTTGTTTTCACTGTGTTAAAAAATTACAAGAGGTTAAAGTAGTTTTTAAGTAAAATGTATAAAACCTAACACACATATAATATATAAGTAAAACTAGTTAAGTCAAAATTTACCGAAGAGAGTGTAACTAGTTAATATGTAGTACCTAGCTGACTGTGACTATTTTTTCTTTTTATCACTAAAGAATACCCCCTCTTCAGTAAATTTTGATTTGGCTAATTTTATGAATTTTTTTATAGTCAACAATTCAGGAGACTCAGCTTCGCCTTGTAGTCGAACCCAAATTATTGCCTTTTCACACCTTTCAAGACCGGTGAGGCTACGCACCTCCTCAGCGTCGTAGAGACGCAGCTCCGCCACCAGTTCACCGTCGAGCTTCGCAGTCCGACGCGTTACCCCGCCTGGTACTCGTCGCGTTAGTACACTGTCGAAGGTCTGGTCTGTCTTGCGTGGAGGCGGCGAAACTTCGTTATCTGACTCTGAATCATTTAACCAGTCTAAAGCGGAGCTAGACCCTTCTTGTTTTTTCACAATCGTTGTTGAAGTCTTAGGCACCGACGACGAGTACAGGCATTTCTTCTTAGAGCTAGAAAGATAAGAAATGTAATTAAAAACTAATTATTAATATTGACGATATACGAAATAACATAAAATATATTAACAGGTTTTAAAAGTAATCAACGCAAATTACCTTATGCTTTCGTTGTCCGAGTCAAATGAATTGGCTAACACACAGCTTTTCTTGGCAGAGCGTTTAACTTGCTTGCTTTCAGACCTAAAATAACAATAAATATTAGTGACATTAACATTTAACATATGACAGTAAATACTAGTACGATTAAATAATAACATTTGCTGGTCTAGGTCACTGCTCCTCTACAGACCTTCTTTAATAACTTCTTTACACATAGAGAGAGATCCGTGCTTCGGAAGGCATGTTAAGCCGTTGGTCCCGGATGTTGTCGTAAGATGACAGTCGTTAAAACCCACCGACCCGCATTGGACCAGCGTGGTGGGTTATGGCTTAATATCCCCGTGCTATTATTCACGTGGGAGGTCTCTGCCCAGCAGTGGGACGTTTATAGGCTGATGATGATGATGATGATGACATAGAGAGAACGGACCATAGCCCACCACGCACACCCACTGCGGTTTGGCGGTGCTAACGGTTGCAGATGCAGAAGGGATCAACCGTTGACATACCTTACAAAACATATACGAAGTCGAGCAAACACAACATTGCTAATAGAAAAATAAAAATATTTAAAACTTACGAACATTGTTTCGGTGTATATCTTCTGGATGATTCTCGTAGCGATGTCAGAGTACCGAAGCACTAAATATTAAAAACTTAGGCGTAGCTTAGGCGTACTAGTGGTCGATCTGACTTAGGAAGCACTGATACGACAACTACCATTTTTCGGGTATTTATTGGAGAAAAGTGTTTAACAGCAATTTTACTAAGCAGGAGTGATCAACTTTTTTTTTTTTTTTGCTTGTATACAATTAAACTATTAGTGCTAGTTTTTACTTTCAAGAATAACACCGTATGTAAAAACTGTTAATTCCAAATTTTTTTTTTATTATTATTGCTTTTATTACAAACCAAATAGGTACATATTGGGCTTATTATAAACACATACATTATCTAAGTAAAGCAAGCTTAATCGGTAGCGTAACCTTCTGTACTACAAACCGTTACCTATACGATGTACACATAAATGCTTGCATTCATCAAACCATTAGCCTGAGCCTTTTTCGCGTTATAGTCAAGTACCTACCTAACCACTACATTAGCTGTTATATTTTAACGAGTGTACGTTTAAGCAAAAGTAATTAAATAAGTATTACAATGTTATAAATAAATATGTGTTATTAGTAGCAAGAAAGGAAGTAATTACAAAATTGAAGCAATGTTTGTAACCTCTGTTTTTTTAAATTTTAAGCAAAATATTTAGTTTATCGATTAGTGCGAAAACTTGCAGCGAAAGTATTTTACATTTCCTGTGTAATTGCTAACCTTTCGATAAAGCGCTGACGACGATTGTCCGGATGTGCAACATTAGGACTGTTTTCACTAAGCATGAAATTTACTATTACATTTCATCTCATGATCGTCTTAACGAGAGTTTCATAACCACCACAATCACAGATCGAGTTCACCACTAGGTACCTCATCGAGTTCCTCACACTCTAACCCTGTCATTAATAAACGTTGATTAAAGTTACACTTAGGATTAAATTGACGCTGTCTCTATCTGTCTTCTTTAACAAAAACGAGACAGCGTCACTTTAAACCGAGGTGTAACATTTGGCCATTTTTATTAATGAGACGGTAAAAGTTAAACATTTTGATGTACGTACTAAATTAAACAAATGTCTCGGTATGTTACAAGTTAGCCGCTCGGATATCGAGAGACGCGGGTTCGATTACCGTGAGGCAGTCTATTTTTATAACTTCGGTGTTTATGTACTCATATTATTCCCACAATAATTAAATCTAACCATATTTAGTGGGTACGTATTCAAATCGACATTTGCTTTATAAGTTAAACCATAATTTGAAAGGTACTGTTATGAAAATCCTATCTGATCACTTGTTGCTAAACGTGACTTCAGCATGACGTAATTAATTGTTACTTGTTGCTCTGTCTATCCCACTTGTGGGAATACGCCGTGATGTTTGTGTTTGTATGTATTATGAAAATGTATGTTTAATGCGTTTGTCAATTAAAACAGTATAGACTTAGCTTTATCTTTCTAATTGTGTTTATGTTAAAGGTTATTCCCATTCTCCCACAACAAAATGGCCCAAAGTCCTCCCCAGAAATAATACAAATATATTAATTTTCATGCTCCTCCGTGATAAAAAATGGTCATCATCATCATCATCATCCAAAAGACGTTCACTGCTGGACAAAGACCTCCCCCAAGGATCCCCACCACGTCCGGTCCTGCGCCGCACGCATCCAGCTGCTACCTGCAATCTTCACCAGATCGTCGGACCACCTTGTTGGAGGCCTGCCCACACTGCGTCTTCCGGTGCGCGGTTGCCACTCCGATCTGCCCCAACGGCCGGTCGGTTCTTCGAGCGATATGCCCTGCCCACTGCCACTTATGTTTAGCAATTCTTCGGGCTATATCGGCTGCCTTAGTTCGTCTACGGATCTCCTCATTTCTGATTCGATAATATCTTTTATAATATTTGGTCTTTGGAGGAGTATAGGAATTGATGTATGGATTTCTTATATTTTCCAAACAAATTTTTGATGGCGCTTGGGAATAACCCGTATTAAAATTGTTTTCGTTAGCATTGAAACGGGAAGTTTCAAAGTCGAACTCGTAGTTAATGTATGTTTGTGTGTTGTGTGTGTGTGTGTAGTGATTGCATACGTTGTTGTTTGCGGGATTGATATAAATAAGGTAACTAACAATTCCCTGCACAGTTGTCTGCATTGACTTAGATCAAAAAATACAAGTGTTTTTTTTATGAGAACCTTGAAAATGTGTTGAGTAGATCAGAGTCGACAATGACAATTGGCAACTGATTCTAATCAAAATACACAAGTGTTTTCCTTGGATCGAGGTTGAGGTGTTTCGGCATAAAACCTTTTCTTCCAATTGTTGAAAACCTTGAAAATGTGTAGAGTAGATCGGAGTCACCGTATACTGAAATGAAGTTTGGTTTAAAAACACAAGTGTTTTCCTATGGGTCGAGGTTCAACTTTAGCAAATGTTATTCATAGTTCAACTTATTCGGGGATCCAGTCCTGGGAGACCAGGAAGCCCCATCCAGCTTAAGTTGTGCTGTAATTCCATATTGTTAAAAACCTTCGCATTCATTAGACGAAATCCTTGAAAATGTGTTAAGTAGATCGAAGTCGTTGTATACAGAAATTAAACTATTACATACTGGATTCTGATCAAAATACACAAGTGTTTTCCTATGGGTCGAGGTACTACTTTGATAAATGTTATTCATAGCACTAACTTATTCGGGGATCCAGTCCTGGGAGACCAGGAAGCCCCATCCAGTTTAAGTTGTGCTGTTATTCCATATTGTCAAAAACCTTCGCATTCAGTAGACGAAATCCTTGAAAATGTGTTTAGTAGATCGAAGTCGTTGTATACAGAAATTGAAATATGAATTCGATTAAAATACACAAGTGTTTTCTTATGGGTCAGGAATAAAATTTGACAAATGCAACTATATGATACACCTTGGAGCGTGGTGGCAAATAAAAACCGTATATGACGGATACTTAAGTTTAATAATGTGATCTCAATGATGAATCGAAACTATATTACAAAATGGCATTATAAACAATATAGAATAAATTGACCAAGCGCCTTCGGAAAGACTGAGGAGCGTAGCTGTTAATGGTATATTGCTATTTTAATCGTGTAGGCGCTTACGTCTAAACAACACTTATTCCGTACTGAGAGTTCACTAAGTCACATTCATTTATAGTTGTGCTGTAATTCCATATTGTCAAAAGCTCCTGCATCCTATGAACGAAAGACCTTGAAAATGTGTAAAGTAGATCGCAGTCGTTGTATGGGATTCTAGATCACGAGAAGTCGATTAGACATTCTAAAACACGAGAAGTCGATTGGACATTCTAAATCACTTTTTGACGTTGACTGAGCGAGTGGCAGTGATTTTCAAAAGTAATATTGGGACATTCTAGATCACTTTTAACGACATTGATCGAACGTCAGTGAGATCAATGGAGTGAAAAGTGATCTAGAATGCCCAATATTACACTACTAAAGTCCCACAGATTTATTGAGTCTCCAGGGGTTTGGGGAATATCATTTACCATTAAACGTAAATTATCACTCATTATCATCTACTTTGTGCAAAGAAAATATTCACTTTAATATCTTACTTGACACTGGCTAAATGTGCTGCCCGCACAAAGCCATTAATTTAAGAGAAAAAAAAAGTCACGTTAAAACCCACCGACCCAAATTAGGCATTAGGCGCGAAATACACAGAAGCGATGTAAGATTCGGATGCGACGCGGATGTGGATCAGATTCGTTGTCCCTTCAAATCTTGTTCGTACAAAATGTATGAAAGAGATGCCACGTAAATTACACAGAAAGGAAGCGGCGCGGATTTCGCGGACATTTTGTACGAACAAGATTTGAAGGGACAACGAATCCGATCCACATCTGCATCGCATCCGAATCATACATCGCTTCTGTGTATTTTGCGCTTTAGTGTTGTGGTGTTGTGTTGTAGCTCAATCTTCCTATGTTAAATGACCCTACAGCCGTGTTAATTGAACCTACTGAACATCCACGAGGTTGCAGGAGACAGACAAAATAAAATAGAAGATTCTTTTAATACATTCATATAATCATGACTATCATCCCCGAAGGGTTAGTCAAAGACTAGGCAATGAGGACAGCAAAAGCAATCCTGTACCACTGTCTACTTTTAACCAAATAGCGACTGCACATGTGCTCAGCGTGACAGGTGGTGAGCCCAGCTCTATGCTGTTAGAAGTATGTGCAGTCTTTAGTCCGTTAGTCGCCTTTTACGAAACCCAAGGTAGGAGAGGAAGTGGTAGTATTCTTTCACAGCTACGCGACAAACAAAAGTGTAGCGAAGAATACATTTGAATGTTTGGCACACATACCTATGGAACCGCCAAAACATCTTTGGTAGCTCGATTCATAAAAAATGCAATGCCATCTTTTGACACTTGTTAAAACTAACCGAATTACAATTCTATTTACGAGTAAGTATCACTGTTGTCTAACCATTACCTAAAACAAGTTTTGAAAGAAGTTTAACTTTAGCATAAAAGTGTGGTGAGAGTATTAAAGTAAAACAAAAGGTTTTGCATCAGCCCCGCAGCCCGCGAGTGTACCGCAAAAAGGGTTAAATGGTGGCTAAAGGGTACTAAACTTTCTTGTTATTGTTTCAGATTATTTTATTAAGATTTCTCAAGGCTCAGATAAAACCTTTTTTGTTATCGTTGCACAAAATGTTTCGTCTTTTTTTGCCATTTTCGTTAACGTACATACTTTTAGTTAATGAATGAAGTTCTAATGTAACTTTTTAATATCATCATTTTATATCATTATCACTGATGATTATTTAAATTAAAAGTCAAAAAACCATTTTTATTGTACTTTACTTACTATCAATTTAAAATGTCTGTATGGGTTCTATCCTGCCAGTATCGCCTCCCGTCTTAAGAAAACAAATAAATAGAATTTACAATAACACGATTTATATACTGTCTGTATGTATTTATATCTGATTGTATTTATATAAGAGACACAAAAATCGTCTATCCACTTTAAGTGCTTTACTGTGTACTTTATTTGTTTTCCAAAGATAGCTAACCATTAGAAGTTTAGCGTTTTGAGAATTCAAATGACTTGAGAAACAGACTGGGTAAATTTATCTTCTTCTTTTTCGTAACATCTTCCAAGTTCATGCATCAACGCTGGCTTAGCTGCAATTAATGCGGAGAACCTCAAACGGTGGAAGTATGAGAATCTGACTGGAGATTTCATATTTAAGCCGTTTGGGGTAGAGACGTTAGGACCGTGGAGTTTGGGTGCCCACCAGCTCTTTAGAGATATTTCTAAAAAACTGGTGGAAGCCACCCGAGACCCCAGAGCCAGCAGCTATCTGGGTCAACGCCTAAGCCTCGCCATCCAGCGCGGCAATGCGTCAAGTATTTTGGGTACTCTGCCTGATGGGGATGATCTGGGTGATATTTTTTTATTTATAGTTTTCTATTTATCTTCTGTGTAAATAAATATCATTTGCCACGAATATAATAATATGTCTGCGCGTCACTTTTGAACAGCTGCACCAATTTGGCTAATTATTTTTTGCTGTGTATATAATTGTCAGGAAAAAATATTTCACACAAACCTTTTGCGTGAAATATTTTTTTTGGAAATTTGTCATGATTCGTGATGTACACACGGCAGCAGCAGGTCAACCTACCCAAAACTGTCAAATTTCTTCAATCAATTTTGAACTTTAATGTTTGGGTTTAAGGATTTATTTGATTAGAGAAATTTGACAGTTTTGGGTAAGTTGACCTGCCGCCGTGTGTACACGGGGACGAAGTGGGCGGGCCGCTTCGACTGAACTGAATATTAGAACTATAAACTTAATTAGTGCGTTAATAAAATGCTTATGTAATTCGGAAGATGAACTCTATTGATGAAGTCGTTATAACCAGGTCCAACAAAGCGGGTTATGGCTTTTGAATGACAGTCGTTATAACCAGGTCCAACATAGTGGGTTATGGCTTTTGATTGACATTCGTTAAAACCAGGTCCAACATAGTGGGTTATGGCTTTTGAATGACAGTCGTTATAACCAGGTCCAACATAGTGGGTTATGGCTTTTGATTGACATTCGTTAAAACCAGGTCCAACATAGTGGGTTATGGCTTTTGAAATGACAGTCGTTATAACCAGGTCCAACATAGTGGGTTATGGCTTTTGAATGACTGTCGTTATAACCAGGTCCAACATAGTGGGTTATGGCTTTTGATTGACATTCGTTAAAACCAGGTCCAACATAGTGGGTTATGGCTTTTGAATGACAGTTGTTATAACCAGGTCCAACATAGTGGGTTATGGCTTTTGAATGACAGTCGTTATAACCAGGTCCAACATAGTGGGTTATGGCTTTTGAATGACAGTCGTTAAAACCAGGTCCAACATAGTGGGTTATGGCTTTTGAATGGCAGTCGTTATAACCAGGTCCAACATAGTGAGTTATGGCTTTTGGTTGACATTCGTTAAAACCAGGTCCAACATAGTGGGTAATGTCTTTTGAATGACAGTTGGTATAACCAGGTCCAACATAGTGGGTTATGGCTTTTGAATGACAGTCGTTATAACCAGGTCCAACATAGTGGGTTATGACTTTTGATTGACAGTCGTTATAACCAGGTCCAACAAAGTGGATTATGGCTCTATGTCCTCATATGCTATTGTTAATGTGGGGATATTGAGGACGTTCTTACACACCCAGTAATTAAAACAAAAAGTAATTATAGAGACAGAAAAGGACAAAGCGAGTTACTTTAATTTATTTAAATTCATTCAGGGACAAATCAGTTACAATTTAGCTTCACACCAATATTAAAAATTAAAATGAAATGAATCAAAATATAATTTTTCGTTTACACATTTTCAATGCTTAACGCTTTGTCGAAGCGCAAGCTCAAAATGAATCTCGCAAAGTTCCCGAACGATTATATAACACCATAAATTAACAATTTGACAAGTCGCCTCATCCGCATAAATAAGGGATGGGCTATAAATTCTCATTACACCGGGCGCACCTTGGATATCACTCGCCAAGTTTATTTACCAAAATAAACATTAATATTTCAGTGTGGCGCGGCCCTTTGGTTTTCTCTCATTTGACATTCCTTTCTTGCCCGGGTATTTCATTACGCATTCCTGAGTTTGTCTCCACACTATAAGGCCGCGGATAATACGCCCTGGAAGAGACATTGAGGCGTGCCACAGACTAATTATGACACCGACCAATGGAGAATGATTGCAGTGAAAGCAGGAGACTTTGTAATTGTGACACAGGGTAGTGAACTTGGAATGATTTTGTTATTGATTTAACTTAACTATATCGATGTAGGGCCGGCCACAGAAATAGTTTAACACTAGCAGGTCGTACTAACATCTGCGTTTAAACATACTTACTCATAATAAAATTATGAATTATGAGAATAATTATGAATTTATAAGAATAGTTGCGAAAACTCGATCGTTCCGAGAGAGTTCGTATACATACTAAAGTGATAGTTACTTCTGAGGCTGACCGTACCAATTGAACCCACTATTGCAGTGAAACTTTTATTCACCATTTGGTCATTAACAAAGACATAAAGGAGAATAACCAAACCAGCCTATTCGATATCTATTGCGTCTTAATCATTCACATATCAAAAGTGTTCTCTTAAGTTATAAATGATTACTGTTAGAAAAAGTTTTCTATAGAACGCCGCGTTAAGAGTCAAGTGATAAATAATTAATGCTGAACTAAACTGATAGTCATACGATAACAGGTTGTCATAACCTCAAAATACCTAAAAAGTCTTAAGCTAAAAATGAAGATAGCTTCAAACTCCCGCATGATATTGTAATGTAATTTTTTCTACATAATTCAGAGCATTGCTGCTAATGATTACTATTTATTTCATTAAAGCGCTGTGTTACGCTAGCTAGTTAAAAAACTAGCCTAACTCCCATAGTAAAATGGTCATTCTCCTTTGAGAAACATTAAAGCAGCTTTGGTAATAGCACTTAGCACACATTTACAGTTTCCTTTAATATTTACGGTAGTCATTCCTCACCCTGGCGGCATGTGAAGGGAAGTGCAGGAGGTTCACAGAACCATCTGTGTCTCCCGAGGCGCAGTTGTATGGGTAATGCATTTTCTCTTGCATTAAAATTAAACAACCCTCGATGACCTTGAATCGCCTAATCAGATCTTCATATATAGTACTTTTTTTATACTAAGCCCGGCAAATTACCTCACTCCACCTGATGTTAAGTGGATATGAAGTCCAGGCGCGAGGACAACTGGTGCAGCGTAAGAGACGTAGCATCAGTCACCCTCACTCTGACGGCCCACAAAGTGCTTCTTCACGCCTCGTTTGAAGGACCCTATGTCATAGGTAGGAGGGAATACGTGTGCTGGTAGACTATTCCATCTTTTGGAAGTGCGGCAAAGAAACGAGTCACCAAATTTCTTTGTGCGTGATGGAATATTAGACAGACATACATAACATATCACGAAAAATATCCCCAAAGGGTTTGTCAGAGACTCGGCAATGAGGACCGCAGAAGCAGTCCATTGCCAAAGTCCACGTTTCACCAGATTACAACCTGCACAATTGGACATGTTCTCAGCATGTTAGGTGGTGAGCTCATTGCCGTTATATGTTTTTAGTTAGTTAGTCGCCTTTTACGATGCCGAAGGGAAGAGAGGGGTTGGTAGTTCTTTCAACGCTACGCGACACTGATATTTACATTAACCTTTTTTAAATTTCAATACAGAGAAATACGTGTTATTGATCATCGCTGATTATTGATTCGACATCTTCACAGATAAGCCCCGGAAGTTCAGACAGGAAATATTAGAGTCATTTGATATAGCGCCAAACGATTGTTGATTTTATATATGTACTCCATTATAAATTTTGTCTTTTTGTAGCATTAGTTGGCCCTGGAAGGGAAGCATTAAATACTTTTATATAATGCTTCTTTTACAATAGATATTATCCATTAATAAATTGTTTTTTTTTATATTGTAAATTATAGTCCACTTTGCATGCCGTGGCAACCTGTAAGTAAGATGACACATAGCTTTAAGTTTATGTTTGTTCCTACAATTTTTGCTTGTATCAGTGTTTGTCTTGTTGGTTGTCCTAATAAATAAATAAATAAAATAAATCAAATCTTAACAAATCCGAAAGAAGTTGGTTGGTTTGTTACGCGTTCACGTTTACCGCTAAACAGATTTTGATGAATTTTGGTATAGAGATAAACAATACCGATACATATAAGACTGAAGAGAACGACTAAGTCTAAAGACCCTAAAGACGGTAGGAAGCCACAAAAAAGGGGTAAAACTCTCACTATCCACTCGGTACAAGTTGACCTACATGCCAGTGAGTAATCTGCGGTAGCGTAGGCTGTGGCGCTGCGGTGGACCAGTTACTAATGAAGATAGTGGACAAACATCACGTGTAATTTCGTCCGTATTGTGGAGACGGATGGCCTGCGTCGTGCTTATTTTGTTTTCCTATTTAGATAGTTTAGGGGCATGCCGACATTACGTATTCATTTAACTCAGGGCGTAGTTCAGAAACAACGCTTCTAATTTTATTTTTTATTTTTTTATTTATTTATTTTATTAAGAAAACCAACAGCGTTACAAAATGTTTACAATATTTCAGGTAGTTAAAGAATAAGGCCAATTATAGGTTTCCCTTTTTAAATTAATACAAACTTACTACTTAAGAACAGAAGCCCATATGATCAACACAATGAGATATTGTTGTGTATCCGTATTTGCGCCAAGTATATAAATAACAAAAATACTTAAATAATATATTTCGTAAATTTTAATCTGTATTTTTAGATTAAAAAAAAAAACAGAGAATAATATTAATAAGTAATAAATACGCACCGTGTAGTTACTAGAATCAATGATAAAACGAAGGTATAAATAATAATAATATACTTAGATAGTATTATAGAAATTAATTAATGAAAACATTTTAATTAAGGAGATTAATATAATAAAACATATAAATTATATAAATTGGATAGGTCACATCATTCTGTATGTCACAGTTTCTTCACATACATACACTACGGAGCCCGTTTCTGTTTTAGTTAGTAAGAAATTTGTTTATAATTTGTTTTTTGAAACTTACTTTGGAGTGAATAAACAAGTCCACATCCGCAAACTTGGTGTTATATGTCCGGGTGATACGCGTTATGACACCATTTTTGCCATAGTTAGTGGCTGAACGAGGAACATTGAGCAAGGGGGTATGGCGTGTGCGATAGGTGGGTGCATTGAATCCAATCCCACTCAGCAGCCGAGGACAATCAATATTATCACTAATGATATCGTATAGTAGACACATGTCGAGAAGATAACGTCTGTCTTCCAGAGTCAACATGTTATGTTGTTCGCAACTGTCTTTGTAAGATGACGATGAAATACGCAAGCGATAGTTAAGATACCGCACAAATCTCTTTTGTATTTTTTCTACTTTATTTTTGTATATTTCATAGTAAGGATTCCAGATACAGCTTGCATACTCTAAAGTACTTCTGACAAATGCGTAATACACGGATTTAATAGCGATTGGATCACGAAAAGGCTTACATGCACGAATCACAAAACCGAGATTTTTGAAAGCTTTAGTAGTGATAGTATCAATATGGTTTTGAAATAATAGCTTATTATCGAAAAGAACACCGAGATCACGTATTACATTGACTCTTTCAATAGGGATATCATTAAAGTTATAAGTGTAGATCAGTGGTGTCCGTTTTCGCGTAAAGCTCACACATTGACATTTTGAGACGTTAACTGTGATTCGATTATCTTGGTAGTATGTAAATAAGCGGTTCAAATCGGTCTGTATATTTGAGCAATCATTTGCATTTCGAATTTTATAAAATATTTTTTTGTCATCCGCATACAACAAATGACTTGAAGTTTTGAAACAGTCCGATATATCGTAAATGTACGCGTTGTAGAATAATGGGCCCAAATGCGAACCCTGAGGTACACCCGTAGGTATATTTATGAAATCAGATCTGAATCCCCCTACAACTACCGACTGGGATCGATTAGATAAGTAAGATTGAATCCATCGCAGTAAATCCCCACGAATGCCCAATTTATATAGTTTTTCGAGAAGTATGATGTGATCCACACGATCGAAAGCTTTTTCGAAGTCTGTGTAGATCACATCAACCTGTCCCCCACGCTCCATACCATGAGTCAGGTAGTCTGAGAAACAAGCAAGATTGCTTACTGTCGACCGACGTTTGAGGAAACCGTGCTGCCCTTCAGGGATACCCTGCTTTACAATAGGATATATGGCTTTGTAAACAATTTGTTCAAAAACTTTGCCAATGGTGTTTAGGATTGATATACCCCTGTAGTTACTTATAATGGTTTTGGGCCCTTTCTTGTGGATAGGCACAATATGTGCTTTTTTCCAGGTGCTAGGGAATTCACCCTCTCTCAATGAAAGATTAAATATAAAAGATAAGGGCAGAGCAAGAGATTTTGCACATTTATTCCAAAAGAGAGGGGATATGCCGTCACAACCAGCCCCTTTTGTTACATCTAGGCTTTCCAGCAGTTTAATCACTGACTTAACGTCAGTTTGTAAGGAAGACATTAATTGAACACCATCATCTGTTGGCACGATTAAATTATGTTCCTTCAAGGGCTGGCCGAATACACTTTGGAAAAACCCATTAAAGGCATCACATATAAGTTTACCCTCAGAGTAGCTTTCCCCTTGGTGTGTGAGGGTTTTTGGATAGCTGGAACCTCCACGCATGGCTTTAATATAAGACCAAAAAGCTTTAGGAGATTTTTTTACCGAATTCTCAATATTAGATGTGTATTTTGAGAAGCAGTTGGCTTGAACACGTCGTTGTCTTGCTCGCAATAATGAAAATTCGTCGTAGTCTAGCAAATTACCATACTTTTTCCACCTTGTGTGAGCTTTAGATTTTTCCCTTATAATATGTACTAAAGCGAGGCTATACCAAACAGGATACCCGTAATTACCTGATTTCCGTTTAAGAGGCACGTATTTTTCTATACACTCGTATAATTGATTATACAGTATGAGAGTGGCATCTTCAGTTGAGCAATTGTTAAATAGAGAGAGCCAATCTATTTTGCTTAATTTTACATTAATATGCTCGTAATTGCCATGCCTAAAATCACGTCTAGGCAAGGGAGCTTCAGAAAGAGGGGTAACAATTAGATCAAAAATATCTAAGACGAGGGTGGGTGTGCCTTATCTACCTTGAGTAGTGGGATGGAGCAGGTGTTAATATTAAGTTCCAAATTCGAAAACGCCAAATCCAGGGTATTATTAAACTCATTTGTTATAAAATTATATTGATTAAAACCCATTATACTTAAATTTTCAATTAAATAAGAGGCTGCGTTTTGCACTTCTACAGAGCCACGCTTCATGTAAATAGGCCCATCACAACTCCACCCGACGCATGGCAGGTTGAAATCTCCGACCAATAAATAATTCTGCGAGGGATTAGAATTCATTAAACATTCGGTTGCACGCACAACACTCTCGATATTAGACGTCATTTGTCGCGAATCTGGTGGTAAGTATGCTACGCCGATGTATAAGTCCGCCATCTGCCGCCGAGTGCGACTGTCCACCATGGACAGTCGCACTCGGCACTGAGTGCACCATGTATCTAGCATCAGCAAATTCTCGATCCAGTATACCTTCATGTAACCAAGTCTCTGTAAAAACTAAGACATCGTAATCACTACTCAATAAACCATGAATAAGGTCAAGGCACTTAGTTCTTAGCCCACGTACGTTTTGGTAATAGATACTTAAGTATTTATGAATGCCTAAATCCATTATTTAACGTGAAATAACTTTTATATGTATTATATGTATATGTAATGACTGAGCTATTCAAATTTGATGCATTTGCAAAGGGGAAGTTATTGTGGTTTTATTGTTTGTAAAGTTTGTCAAAAAAATTTAAAGTTTGGTGTAAAGCTCCACTGCCGTAAAGCCAGACGCAATAGAATTTCTATCGTTAGTAACCTTCAGGAGTCTGATGCGTGACAGGCAAGTAGATCAATATTGATTGGGCAAATTTGACAGTTTTGGATATGTGGATCAGGTACTACCTTCTATTTCGTACAACGATATAAATGTATATATGTAGAGCATTAAATTAAATTAAATTTTTAATTAATTTGTGTACGCTCACACCAATTATTTAGACCAAGATGAGTATTCTTTTGAAACTTGTTAATATGGTAAGATAACGGATACATATACATGTCGCAGCATACTTCTAGGTTGTAGTATTATTCTTCCAACTTAGCACGCCATCTATTGAGCTATGTCAGATTTAATTGAACGGAAACGGCAAGTGTCTAATAGACACCTGGGTAAGGTCGATACAGCGGCGATGACATTGACAGTTGACTCTGGCTGACAAGTGACAGTGACTGATGAGTGGGGGTTGTCAATTCGAGACGACATTAGGTGCGACGGGGGAGACCGCCGTCATTCTTGTTACGGGTGTGCTCACAAACGGTTATGAGTTTGGGTCTGCATCGCTGTATCTAACTTGCCGCGTTTCCTTAAAAGTAATCTCTCTCCATCTGCTTATTCGTTAAATATTTTGTAATAAATTGTGTTGCATTGTGAAAATAGACGCCTGTACTTTATCGAGAGCCTATTATTTCAAATCCAACGCCCCCTCCGACATACATAAATATAGAAAAACATCCAGACCCGATATCAATATAGAATAACAGTTTTTCTCTAAATTGAGCCTACCAGGAATTGAATCCGGGACCTCAGAGATGGCGCGAGGGCGAGACGCCAGACACGGAGGTTGTCGTCGTAGCATTTTTTTGTTCGCACAAAACGCGAGTAATGATTCCGTGTGGCGTATCAACTTAGTGTTATTTCCATTATTTCCAAAGGGTTAGTCAGAGAATAAGCAATGATGACCGCATAAATAGTCCACTGCCACAGTCCACGTTTCACCAAATAACAACTGCACATGTGCTCAGCGTGATAGGTGGTGAGCCCATCGCCGCTCTATGTTGTTGGATGTATACGCAGTATTTGGTCCGTTAGTCGCCATTTATTTATTTATTTTATTTATTAATTTATTATCAGGCTCAAAGTTGAAATAACAGGCCCATAGATAACACATGGTGACATATGGTGAGCCCATCACCGCTCTATACTGTTGGATGTATGTGCAGTCTTTAGTCCGTTAGTCGCCTTTTACGACACCCAAGGAAAGAGACGGGTTGAATATTCTATTAATGAGCCTCACAGCTCGTTACATTGCTTCTTAGTAATACCACAGAATAACTAATAGTACTACGTACAGAAGGTTCACTCTCTAACGACTTTCACGCGAAATTGAAACTTATCGTGTGACCCGAGCGTTCATATTCCATTAAGCAACACTGACTCGATATCGATTTGACGTCATGACGTCACACAGTGTAGGGTTTACGCGCGCGCGCAGGGATTACGAATTAAGGTAGGCGTCCATTAGCGGCGGATCGGGCCGGGGGGGTCGGTACGGGCCGCATTGATTCACTATCGCGGTGCGGCCCGCCCTGCCCCGACCTGCCGCTAGTGGGCCTTCGGGCAAAACAAAATGGTGAGTTTGTTTTGGGTGAGGGCCCACGCGGGTCTGCCCGGAAACGAACGCGCTGACGAAATAGCGAAGGAGGCGGCATCTTCGTCACGGAGGAGGTTGGATTACGACCGGTGTCCGGTTTCGTTCGCCAAGCGTTTCATACGCGATGAGACGATTGGCGAATGGGCCCGGAGATACGAGTCGGGTGCAACGGCCTCCGTCACGAAGATGTTCTTCCCGAGTGCAACCGCGGCCTATAAACTCGTTAGAGAACTGAAACCCACAGGCACACTAACGCAGGTGATGACAGGACACGGTGGATTCTCCTCGTACTTGAACCGATTCAAGTGCAAGGAGAGTCCATCGTGTATCTGTGACCCCAACGAAGAGGAGACGATAGCCCATATATTGTTAAGTTGCCCAATTTATGAATATAAAAGAATTAGTTTTGAGGTAATGATTGGTGCGAAGTTGAAACAAGGCAAAATATACGAGCTTTTAGTAGATAAACACAAAAGAACACCATTTATTAAATACTGCGAAGACATAGCGATAATGGCAATAAAAAGAAATAAAAGTAGATAATAATATGTAACCACTTGTATAATGGTATACGTAGGGTATACATAATATATATATAGGTATAATAAAATGTAAGTTAGTAATAAAGCAAATGTGAAGTAGCAGAGTAATTAGTAAATAAGACAAAATTGTTAAATAGAAAATAAGATAGAGTAAAGTATAAATTAAGTTAAGTTAAGATGAAAGGGCACCATAAAAGGAGCAATAAAAATGGAACGCTTATGCGAATAAAAACTTAATATAACAATTAGATAAGAAATAGGAATAGAAAGAGTAGATAGGGCACCAAAATTGTAATAGAAATAGAAAACTGTATAAGTAAATGGAATAAGTTAGAAATAAGTCAGTAATCAATGCAAAGGGCTCTGGAGAAAGAGCAATAAAAATGTAAAGTGTTTATACGCATTTACTAATTAAGTTGAAGACTAGGGCAAACAGAGTATTAGGGCATATCAATATGCAGAAAATGTTTAAGACATAAGGAATTAGATGAGAAATAGAAAGAGTAGATAGGGCACCTAGCGTGCAGAAAAAATGGAAAATGAGTCTTTTGAACGAATTATATAGCCTAGAATAGAATTAGGAAGTAGATAGGGCACAATCGTGCGGTAAAAATGTGAGCACTACGCCAGTAAAGCAGAATAGAGAGCCGCAATAGCGCGGCCTAGATTTGTTAGCAGTACCACCTAGTACAAAACGTCTCCGACATGACCCACGTCGGGGGACAAGTAAAAAAAAAAAAAAGAAAAAAAAAAAAAAAAAAGATCCGCCGCTAGTGGACGCTATTTCATAATAAACACAGGCAGGCGGATTTTTGCGTTGCGATGCGCCCCGGCCTGATCCGCCTAGAGGATGCGAGCCTTTAAGCGACAACCCCCCTGGTAATACTTACTTTATTGTATTGTTAACTATTGGTCGGTCGGTCGGTGAGATTTAAATGAAAGGCAAGAAGTATCATCATCAATCTATTGACGTCCCATTGCTGGACACAGGCCTTCAAACATGGACAACAGCATATCGTCGTTGCGCGTGCAAAAGTCGCCATGTGTTTTTTACATACTTTACAGGAGACGCAAAAAACCGATATTCCTGAGAAATCCTGAAAATTGAAAACCAGAGTAGCCAAATAATTTATATTTGCTTTAATACAAATTACAAATTTACGTAGTTTAAGAATACTTTTGAATATATGACATTATTAATAATGCCTTAATTCAACATAATAGGAAAATTTTACACAGAGTTATTTAATTGAGTCGTAAATACAAGGTATGTGCAATTAGAGCACATAACTACTTTATAGTTCTATGGACTCTTAAAGAAAATACCTGTGCGATGATACATAGCTATTTTTTAGAAATAAATAATTAATTAAAGTCAATAAAAACTAATTATTTTTGTATTCATAAGATATTATTACTCTAAGAATCTCCGGCACAGACCTGGCTACCACCAACAACCTTTGTCCCTGGCAACCTACAGCACGCGTACACCGCGGACCGACGAGACGGTTTGCGAACTGGAGGAAGAATTTAGCAAGATACAGTGGGGCATTGTGGCATTATCTGAGGTTCTAAGAGCGGGGGAGGACTCGATAATCTTGAAGTCTAGTAACTTGCTCTATTTACAGGAATCCGAACAACTGTCCCAGGGTAATGTCGGGTTTATCGTCTACAGCTCTCTTGTGAACCGTACCACATACTCAGAATAACTAAACGGTATTCGTTGAAGGTGACTACGGCACACCCCAACGATAAGGTGGAGGCTACGTATGAGGACATCTCTAGAGTCATAGAAGTCTTCAAAACTCATTACACCGTTGTCATGGGAGACTTTAACGCAAAACTGGGCAAACGAAGCGGCGATGAGCTGAAAGTAGGGACGATTTGTAGTTGGAATTCAGAACCACCGGGGCCAACAGTTACTGCTGGTGGACTTTCTGGAAAGGGAAGGGACTCTTCATAATGAACTTCTTTTTAAGGAAAGCTGAACACTGCAAATGGACCTGGATAAAGTCCCGATGGTGCAACAAAAAATGAGATTAACTTCATCACGTCGACGTAGAAACAAATATTCAATTATGTCTCTGTGATCAACGCGTTCAAAACTGGCAGTGATCACCGGTCGGTAAGAGGCACATTGAACATCAATATCCAGCTAGAAAGACGTCGATTGATGAAGTCTACGCTCCGACCTGCACCTATCCAAATCCAAAACCCCGAAAGCTTCCAGCTCAAACTGCAAAATCGCTTCGAATGCCTAAAGGATTGCGTAGAAGTGGACGATTACAACTACGAGTTTGTGAAAACTGTCCATGCGGTTGGGTCTAAGTTCTTCAAAAACCACCGTACAAGAAGACCCAAAAAGCTCTCGAACCATACTCTCAAACTGGTGGAAGAGCGGCGCGTGATGGTTCTGCGTTCTTCGGATGATTCGTCTCAGCTTCGGCTGCTTTATAGGTAGATCTCGGAAGTCTTTGACTGGCGACACTCGCCGATTCAATACTGACCGTATTAAAGAGGCTATCGAGCGAAACAAAGGTTCAAAAGTGTTCGCAAGAGATTTGGGTATTGGGCAGAGCCAACTGACGACGCTGAAACCGTGACGGCAGAACTGTCACGTCCAGGTCCGAAGTTATGGGAGAGGTCGAGAAGTTCTATGGACAGCTGTACACATGCACGCGGCCACCTGTACAAAGCTTAGCTACAGACCCTAGAGCTAAGCTAACCTGAGACTACACCGAAGATATCCCGGACATAAGCCTGTACGAAATTGGTATAGCATGGTATTGGCAAGCAGCTTTGGAACAGCAAGACATCGGGTGCTGGGGAAATTACGGCTGAGCTTCTGAAAGCAGGCGGAAGACCGGTACTCGCAACTTCAGAAACTATTTAATTCCGTCGTACTCAGAGGCAGAACACCAGAAGCGTGGAATAAAAGTGTGGTTGTGTTGTTCTTTAAGAAGGGCTACTGAGGAACTACAGACCCGTAACACTTCTAAGTCACGTCTATAAGCTGTTTTCGAGAGTTATAACTAATCGTCCCGCACGCAGGTTTGATGAGTTCCAGCCCATCGAACAAGCCGGATTCCGAAAAGGCTTCAGCATCAGCATCATAGACCACATACATACGCTGCGGCAGGTTATACAGAAGACGGAAGAGCATTACCGCCATTTTTTTAGCGTTTGTGGCCTATGAGAAAGCCGTAACAAATAACTTTTTTTATTTTATGACTATTAGGTATTTAGTATAGCGCAAACAATTATTAACACATTCTCCTTCGCTGCTAGATGAAGAATTAGTAATTACATCGGCAAAACTATCTATGTGTCGCTCGACCTGTGCGCTTCGCGTGATCGAGCGAGTCTGAACTTGACCAAAAAACTCGCTATGTGCTGTGAAGCACATATCAGGCGCAATTTTTGCTTCCGCTTTAGTAAACTTATTTTAGCTATGTGACTTATAACACTTAGCGTGTTAACATGGAACTTTCGATGTATGAATGTCACATAGCTACTTTCCGTAACTCTTTAAATATTGCATTTATCACATAGCTGTTTTTACAGTATGTGTGTATTGAAATAAAAATTAAAACTGCATAAAAAACCGAAAATGACTAAAAAGCACATAGCGACTTTTGCACGCGCAACGACGATATGGGGAGATAACTCACCACGCTGCCTGGCTCAATGCGGGTTAGTAGGTTTTTTAACCGTGTCGCGTGGCGGTGAAAGAATACTACCACCCCCTCTCTTCCCTTGGGTTTCGTAAAAGGCGACTAACGGACTAAAGACAACAGCATAGAGCGGCGATGGGCTCACCATCTGTCACGCTGAGCACATGTGCAGTCGCTATTTGGTGAAAAATGGACTATGGTAGAGGACTGCTTTGCTGTAGTAGTTCGGAACAAAATAGTTGTTCGGAACAAAATGGCCACTTACGGCTAGCAACCTTTTTTGTAGTTTTAATTTGTATTTGACAGACGACTGTCAATGTCAGTGTCAGTGTGACACACACTCGCGCGGCGGACTGCAGCCGAGCTGAGGACCTCGAGGAGACGAAGCGGCGTCGGGGACGCAGTCACCGTCTTCATAGTACGTAAGTCGTTTAGTTTAATTATAATTTAAGTTTAGTTAGTATATCTTTAAGTCGAGAGGGTGCGGTCTACAGGTTCACCGGAACAGGACCTCTGAACCGTGCCTTCTCTGGTAGCAGAGTTGATGTAGACTATCTATATCAAACAATAGTCATGATAACATGTACCTATGTATTAACGACTGCAAATGTTACGAAAACAACCGGGACCAACGACGTTACGTGCCTTCTGAAGCACGGAGGAGCACGAGATGTTTTTAATTTCGTCACCCACCCAGTCGCCCGGTACGGCAAAGTCACTTAACAAGCAAGATCGCTAACCGAACGCCTTAGAACAAGCGCCACTGGTGTGAGTTTTTTTTAAATACATTTTGTATGGCATCGGCGCCAACCGAGCGTTCGAGTGGCCGCGCTCGAGCCACGAGCTGCGCGAGTCGCCCGCGCACTTGTAATAACTATTAAGTACTACCGACCGCTTGCGGTTTCACCCGCGTGGTTCCTGTTCCCGTGAGAATATCGGGATAAAAAGTATCGTATGTGTTAATCCAGGTTATAAACTATCTGTTTGCCGAATTTCATCCAAATCCGTTCAGTAGTTTTTACGTGAAAGAGTAAAAAAACATCCATCCACACTTACAAACTTTCACGTTTATAATATTAGTAGGATTCTATGCCCGCGCTCGCTAATAAAGCCGCGTTTTGTCGCTCGCATCGTGCGCACACTCGGCCACGGGCGGGAATTCAGCCAAAAGTAGTGGCTAAGTGGCGGCGACTGGTGGCCGCCACCAAGCTACTTACTAGGGGCTGCGACTGGTGGCCGCGTCTAGTGGTTTGATTAAGCTACTAGTACTCGCGTTTAGTGGCCACGACTAGTGGCTAAGTGTGTCCCCGCCCTTAGTCGCTACGCCATCGAGCTCCTCAAAAAGAAGTAGGTATATAATACAAAAAAAAATAATGAAGCCATTGCTATATTCTGTGGTAGCTATCGAATAGAATGAGAGTTCGTCACAAATCTACCCCCCCTAGACCAGTGGCAAACTCTCAGTTCATGTCTATTCGTAATACTTTGTAAATTTTTGTGCGAGCTGCTGTAAGTACTTTCACTAGCAATGAGCTTGGAAAACGTATTTTTATTTTTTTATTTTTTAAATATTTACGTTTTAAATTAAAATATGTTGTAGGGAAGGCAATGGTGGGTAGATTGGATCACGTCGGGGTCACCACTGTAGGGAAGCGATAATGGGTAGATTGGAGATGGATGCCACTTTGAAGAAGGCAAAGGGAAGATCTTCCTCCGAGCTGGGTGGTATAGCTCGGGGACCGAGGTCCAACGGATGTTAGTTGCAGGTGATATATATGGTGAAGGAGATGGTGAAACTTCGCTACTGCGATGCAGGCTTCCCATACTATTTCTCTGTCAGTATGGAGATGTCGTTGAGTTGATTTTGTAGCGCCATCTGTTGACACGGTTGGAAGGTGTTTGCTTCGTGTCAAACTATGTGCGTCGTCATGCAGGTAGGTGGCGCCGCCACATCACTCCCCCCCTGAGACCGGAGGTCGATGTCAGTGAGTGTGCTCAGCAGTCAGTGCGTCAGAGCTTGCAAGTGCCAGTAGAGAGTGCTGCTGCAGGATGCCCCAGTCTACGGTGAGTCGAGACGGGTGGGGTGAAGGCTTGTTGCCAGTGATGCAGTGTGCTGCTTTTGTCTGCGGTGAGTCGAGACAGGTGATGACGGTGGGTCCGAGCTGCTGGTGTGCAGGGCTGCCACGCCGGAGTGATGCGACCGACATTGATGCACCGGTCGTGGGCTGCGGAGACCAGGTCGGGATGATGCCGTTGAGTGTGCCGAAGGTCCAGGAAGCGTCGTCCAAGATGCTGCGGTGGAACCTTGAGGCTTGATTGCTGGCTTGCTGTGTCTGCTGGCGAAGGTAGACTCGATGATGGATGAGAAGTGATGGATAGGCGCTGCGACGATGATGTTGAAGGTGCTTCTGTGCTCCGTAGGGGTCACCACTGTAGGGAAGCCGAAGGTGGGTAGAAATGGATGACAACTTGAGGAAGGCAAAGGGAAGATCTTCCTCCGAGCTGGGTGGTATAGCTCGGGGACCGAGGCCCAAGTTATGGGAAGCCGAAGGTGGTAGGAAGGGTGGAACTATGTGCGGCGTCATGCAGGTAGGTGAGCCGCCACATCGTGCTACCGCGATGCAGGCTTCCCATACTATTTTCTGTCGCGGTATGGAGATGTCGCTGAGTTGGCTTTTGTGGCGCCATCTGTTGACACGGTTGGAAGGTGTTTGCTTCGTGTCGAACTATGTGCGGCGTCATGCAGGAAGGTGAGCCGCCACATATGTCATTAAAAAAATTTCCGTAGCCCTTCAAAATACTTCACAATATTTTTTTTTCATTTATAAAAATGACCAAGCGCTATTGTTTTTGTGACAATCAAAATACGCGTGAAACCCGCGGCGTGACGTCATCGTCATTCCATTCTCTCGCACGGGTGGCATGACTCGCGCGATTTCGTTTTATTAATATGTCTGCTCTGAACCAGTTGTGCAGATTACTTAATAATTAATTGTGCAAATAGTTAAGTAATGTAATCGGACGCCCGGCGGGTGCGGGCGGCGAGAGCGGCGCGGCGGGGGTATTCGGATACGATGACGTCACGTCACGTCAGTCGAGTGCCAGCGAACTAAGCGAGGTAGTAGTGTTTTAACGAATTATTTATGTACAATAACTTTGTAAATACTTCTCGTATCGAAGTAAAATAAAAACTATTGGTTTTTGAATAACGACTTCTATAATGGTATAAATTAAAAATGATTTTTTTTTTCATTTCTCCCAAGTCCATTGGCACAGTACGCAGCAGTGTTCGACGATTTACGAATAGACAGAGGGTGAGCGTTTGCCACTTGTCTAGAGCGACTGTCCACCAATTTACTATCAACAACGCTTAGGTGTTAGCGTTTTTCGCAATAGAATAAACATGCAGCGATTGCCACTTGTCCACAAAAGCTACGCGGCCGCGCGTGTTGACTTGGCCTATTTCTTTATAAGCGTAAACGGTGCCGACCAGCCTTCCGTAAAGCAAGATACGTCTGAGCTCACCCTTATTGAAGAACAAAAATTTCAAATTTTAAGTAACCCTTGACAAAGCTCTTTTTTGACGGGGGTTACTTAAAATTTGAAATTTATAAATATATAAAAAATAAATATAAATAGAGATGATGACATTAAAAAGCTTGAACAAATCTTCATAAATTTTAGCTAAGAACCATGTCGATCTCGTCAGCTTCCAAACAAAAAAAAACCGCATCATTATGGGTCCATTCGTGAGCTACGATCAATGCCACAGACAGACAGACACATAGACACGTAAAACTTATAAAACCGCACAATAATCGGTCCATTCGTTTAGGAGGTACGATGCCACAAACAGACACACAGACACGTCAAACTTATAGCACCCTGTGACTGTACCAAAAGTTATGTTTTGGTATTCGTTGGGAATAGATTAAGGACTTAATTGAAATATTATAATTTTGCGTACGTTCGGAATAGAAAATTAATTACGATAATAAACAAATATCAGTAGTTTTTGGTATTAGAAAGGAATAGATCCTTATTTTTGCGTCAGGAGTTAAAAATACAAAACAAAATACCTATTTGTCGTATATCTAAGTAAAATTTACATACATATATACATAATGTTCGCGACTATTCTGCGCCAAAGGGTTAGCCAGAGACTAGGCAATGAGGACAGCAAAAGCAGTCCTCTACCATAGTCCACTTTTCACCAAATAGCGGCTGCACATGTGCTCAGCGTGACAGGTGGTGAGCCCAGTGTTTCTTTGCTGTTGGATGTATGTGCAGTCTTTAGTCCGTTAGTCACCTATTACGACACCCAAGGGAAGAGAGGGGGTGGTAGTATTCTTTCACCGCTACTCGACACGGTTAGTAGCAGAGCCACAGACTAAGTAACTGTTCTTTGTAGTAGCCCCAGTGGCCGAGGGTAGCGCGCGGTCTGTTAGAGCTTTTTAACATTTTTCATACGTAAATCGAGAATTTGGGAGTTTTTGAAGTGATTTTGGTTACTTATTTTATTGCTGCTTTGGCTTCTTTTGACTTCGACAATTGTATCTAATAAAACCGCATAATAATCGATGGGGATCTCAACAGTCTCTCAACAAGTGGGCCTTAAAATGAACATGGAGAAGACGAAAATTATGTCTAACTCACGTGTGGTACCCACTCCTCTGAAGGTTGGAGACTCTGCTCTTGAAGTTGTTGACGAATATGTAGGTATACATGTGACAAATAGTCGAGTTAGGTAGGTCCAACTTTAAGAAAGAGGTCAATCGTCGAACCCAACTCAGCTGGGCAGCGTTCGGTAAGCTACGAAATATCTTCTCGTCCATAATACCGCAGTGTCTCAAGACGAAAGTCTTCGACCAGTGTGTGTTGCCAGTGATGACATACGGTACCAAAACGTGGTCGCTCACTATGGGCCTAATTAGCAGGCTCAAAGTCACGCAAAGAGCAATGGAGAGGGCTATGCTCGGGGTTTCTCTACGTGATCGAATCAGAAATGAGAAGATTCGTAGACGAACTAAAGTAACCGACATAGACCAAAGAGTCGCCAAGCTCAAGTGGCAATGGGCAGGGTACATCGCCCGTAGAATCGATGGCAGTTGGTCCAACAAGGTGGTCCGACGATCTAGTGAATGTTGCGGGTAGCCGCTGGATGCAACCAGCACAAGACCGGTCGTGGTGGACATCCTTGGGGGAGGCCTTTGTCCAGAAGTGGACGTCTTCTGGCTGATGATGATGATGATGAATTGTATGTAATGAACATGTATTTTTATTTAAACTCTATTACCCTAAACTCAATTTAATTGGATAATTTACTCCGAAAACAGCAGATTTCAAAGACGCGATTTCCAGATGAGGACGTTTTGGGTTAAATTGCCGGTTCGGGCAAAACAGTGATTCGATTTTTTTAATGTAAACTAGGTCTGTGATTAACAACCCGCATTCGGCAAGCATGGTGTCATCACCTTAATTACCGTCTTATTAGCCTATACCTATCAATTACAGCCACAACTTTATTTCAAAAATAGAGGCTTTTGCCTGGCAGTAGGACAATACGTTACGTCTTGTTCTATGCTAGACATAATTTTTTTTCAATGTTTCGTTATCATCAAGTTTAAAAATAATTTGCAAAAAAAATACGACCTTTTAAACGACCTAAAAAAATCTCTTTAAACTTTGATTTTGTTACGCTTAACTATTCATTATCATAAAGAGTAAGAGCGCAATCATAACGGGAGTTTATTAAGTTTTCAAACGAAACGATAAAAAGGTGTAATATTATAAAAATGGATTTATGACTGTTTCCCATACACCACCGGCCGGTCGCACCGAATCAGCTTTAACTACGTCGTTTCGTATTTTTGTATTTACATGCAAATTACATACAAGAACATCACTTAAAGTCCTAAAACATGTATAGCAACGGCAATCAACCGGATTTTGACGTGTTACCTAACTTGTTACCTCACTTAAAGCTAAATAGGTCACTCTAAAAATACATATGTTTATTTAAACTTAACATTATGAAAGGTGCGTATTACCTTAATTATAATAAAGATTATAACATAGAAGAATAAAATTTTGCATTCATAATGCTATATAGATATAGGATAAAATGTTTCTGCTGAGCAGTGGACCGGTAATCCAAAGGTCGTGGGTTCGAATCCCACTCGAGCCTTCTGAGACTGGTTGATTTTATTTCTAGTAAACATTTTATCCATTAAGATTCCCTTTCGAGCAATGTCGCCGCTCGTTAAAAAAACACTACCACCCAGTCGTGAAAAGCGACTAACGGACTAAAGACTACTAAAGACTGCACATACATCCTACAGCATAGAGTGGCAATGGGCTCACCAACTGTCACACTGAGCACATGTGCAGTCGTAACTTGGTGAAACGTGGACTAAGGCAGAATACTGCTTTTGGTCCTCATTGCCTAGTCTCTGACTAACCCTTCGGGGATAATAGTCGTGGGTTATGTAGGAATACGAGATATGTATGTATGTTGAGGAGCTCGATGGCGCAGCGGCCAGTGCTTCCGGCTTGCGATCTTGCCCGTTAAGCAACTTTCGTAATGCCGGGTCGCTGGATGGGTGACCAATTTATAAAAATCTCAAGCCCCTCCGTGCCTCGGAATGCACGTTATGCCGTTGGTCTCGGTTGTTGTCGTAAGATGGCAGTCGTTAAAACCTAAAAACTCACTGGGCCAGCGGTGGGTTATGGCCCAATATCCCCAAGTGCTATTGTCCACGTGGGAGGCCTGTGCCCAGCAGTGGGACGTTTATAGGCTGATGATGATATGTATGTATATATGTATTAATTTTTAATAATTAAATGTAAATACCAATGCTTATGATTAAAGCATAACGCATTCAGCTATAACTTAGTTACTTACAATTAGAACAATTCGCATTTAATTTTGATTACGGACATTGAATTGTTACCAGCCGTCGAATATTATGCGACCTAATTTTAAATATACTATAAATATTATATTTATTATCTAGAAGCAAATTACCACCCAAGAAATATATACGTTTATTTATTACAAATTTTGCTTTTCACCTCAATTTTCACCTAAAATAAGTAAAGAATGAGTCAGAAGATGTGGCATGCGGACTTATTAAACGGCCTAGTAAATTGTGACGGAAACATAAAAATTCAAAAAATTACCACGTCCAAGCACATGGCCTTTATCTCACCTGATGGTAAGTGACAATAAGACCAAAGGTGGAAGGCGCTTCACCCGGAATCCTCAACCACTGAGGACCTGGCTATCTTATCTCTAAATTTTCGGAGCCAACAATGTTATTGACATTGTTGATAAGTACCAAACCTTATAAAACGGCAGTAGCTAGGCAGGCGGACTTAACAAGCCATTCCAACAACCTAACCAAATATAGGTACTAAGATGTACTTCCCACTGGGAATCGAATCCGGGACCTCTAGCTCTAAGACCGGTGGCTTAGCTACTAGACCACAGAGGTGGTTAATTAGTTACTGATTAGCGATGACATTATAGGAACTATAAAGCCCTTTAAACAGCAGCGCGTTTGTATCTATGCAGTGGAATTGTGCACTTAACTGCATCGATATAGACGCAGCAAAAAAGGTCCTACTCCTGTATGAAGGTTTCGCGTTTGTATCGCTGGTAAATGTCGCAGTGTGTAAGAGCCTAACGTCTACATACTTGAGATTTGGAGGAAGGGTGTCAAATAGGGCGTAGATATCCGCTTTAAAAATCCCACAACCAAAAACCCAAGAAGATTTAAACATCCCTCTACTTCGTAAGCGATGAGGCGGTTAGAGTGTTTTGTCGCAATTACGTCACTCATCCGAATATTTGGCATACCGCCGCGCCACCGTCCAACCTTACGAGACAATACACGACAAGAAAAAAAAACGCCAATGTAACAAAAATGCATATTGTCTGGTATATCTCAAAAAAAAATAATGCTGCGTTTCAAATGGCACCCCGGGGATACATTCAACGTCCAATGACAAAAGTTTGGAGGGAACTCGCAAATGGATGCTTGGAAAAAGGAAATACGAAACGGAATGTATTTAAAATGGCCGGGTTACAGCAGCGTGCGAAGAAGTTCCGCCGCTTTTAATGTGTCCTGAGTGACCCATACGAGTTGACCCCATTTAATTTTCTTCACATAATTAATCAATTACCTCTTCTGTTTAGCAGTTACTGTCTCGGATCCAGAGGTAAGGTAGAGGTTTTTAACCGCCTCCGTGGTCTAGTGGCTAAGCCACCGGTTTCAGACCCAGAGGTCCCGGGTTCGATTCCCAGCGGGGGGTACATCTTTGTGTGCTCGGTTTGGTTGGTGGTAGGGCTGTTAAGTCCGCCTGGCTAGCTACCACCATCTTATCTAAGTCTGTCGCCATATCAACGATATTTATAGCATAGTTGTGTTCCGACAGTTAGAGATAAGATAGCCAGTTTCTCAGTGGATGAGGATTCCGGGTGAAGCGCGCTTCCACCTTCGGCCTTATCGTCACTTACCATCAGGTGAGATGAAGGCCAAGCGCTTACCCGTTACCCGTAAAAAAAAGGTAACAAAGTGAAGTAAAGCCAGTAGCTATACTGTCCCACTGCTGGGCAAAGGCCTCCATCATTGAAAGCAACTCATCGCTATATTGATGGTTAACTACATACATACACATAATCACGACTATTATCCCCGAAGGGTTAGTCAGAGACTAGGCAACGAGGACCGCAAAAGCAGCCGTCTGTCTTAATCCACTTTTCACCAAATAGCGAGAGCAGTCCTCTACCATAGTTCACTTTTCATCAAATAGCAACTGCACATGTGCTTAGCGTGACAGGAGGTGAGCCCATCGCAGCTCTATGTATGTGCAGTCTTTAGGGATATAAATGGTTGTTAGTACTTTTTAATAAGGAGCCGCCATCACACATCACCATTAAGCTGCTTTCAGACTACGCTATAATTTATAATAGTTTATAGTTCATAGCCCAACAATATCGTGCACCATACATTAATATGGACACGTTCACGCTTAACTGTACCATATTATTGGCTTACTATACGCTGGTCCTTGTATGCTATACTATATTGCACAATAGTATAGCGTAGTCTGAAAGCAGCTTTAAAGTCTAGCTTCCTCTGTATGGATCCGCCTCGTGGCCGAGTGGTAGCGCTCGGCTGGGTATCCGGAGGGCCCATGCATCGCCCGGGTTGGTGAAGGAGCTGCCATCACACATCTCAATTAAGGTCTAGCTTCCTCTGTATGGATCCGCCTCGTGGCCGAGTGGTAGCGCTCGGCTGGGTATCCGGAGGGCCCATGCATAGCCCGGGTTGGTAAAGGAGCCGCCATCACACATCACAATTAAGGTCTAGCTTCCTCTGTATGGATCAGCTTCGTGGCCGAGTGGTAGCGCTCGGCTGGATATCCGGAGGGCCCATGCATAGCCCGGGTTGGTGAAGGAGCCGCCATCACACATCACAATTAAGTCTAGCTTCCTCTGTATGGATCCGCCTCGTGGCCGAGTGGTAGCGCTCGGCTGGATATCCGGAGGGCCCATGCATAGCCCGGGTTGGTGATCACAAACCCGCATTTGACAAGCGTAGTGATTAAGCCAATAAACATTCATTCACGGTTATATAACCGTTTTAATTAAACTAAATAATAAAATAATAATAATTAACCGTGTCGCTTAGCGGTGAAAGAATACTACAACCCCTCTCTCCCATTGGGTGTCGTAAAAGGCGACTAACGGACTAAGTCTGCACATACATCCAACTGCATAGAGCTGCGATGAGCTCCTGTCATGCTAAGCACATGTGTAGTTGCTGTTTTGTGAAAAGTGGATTAAGGCAGAGGACTGATTTTGCGGTCCTCGTAATCTAGTCTCTGACTAACCCTTCGGGGATAATAGTCGTGATTATCTGGCGGTCCTATCGCGATTTCTAAATCGAATCGAGAACCAGACGTTTGACGAAATTAGTAGAGGTACCGGGTGTGTTTTTTTATTACCTATGAGTTGGCAAACGATTAAATGTGTCACCTGGTGGAAGCCATCACCGCCACCTATGACAACCCGTTATACCAGAACGCAGATGCTTTTGGTTATCAGCAATAGGACATAGTTGTAGAGTCTGGTTAGCGGTGGGTTGCCTCGGTGAAGCCCACACGTTTCCTTAAAATTTTTCCAATACGGTTGATTGAAGGATTCAACACACTCAGCAGTACTTTATCGTTAGCATAAATTATGATAGATGGTGGATGGAAAATTAAATTAAGAATAATTATATGACTCAGGAGACGTAGATAGTGCATTTACACAATTTCTGCTATTCTGTCACAGCCATTTCCATGAATCGAACCTTGTCGTAAAACGCAAAGTTAGTTGGGAGTTGCTTAACACGCTTCAAAATATCATATACACACTGCAAGAAACGAAACATTAACTTATGACAGCAAACACTGATACACATACTTGTAATATGAAAATTATGATGTCATCAGCTCCTTAGAAACTGAACACATTCAACTGATCCGAATCACATATAAGTATTGTGTGACTAACATCAATGATATTCTAGAATGTCATCATGAATAAATAAGAGCGTCGAATTCCTTTGACAGATCAAGTCTGAACGGCTTAGTCCCTTGCGCTCCATATCTATTGTTCTCCAAAATTCAACTTTTATACATTAAAGCTCTAATGATTTTCATATTAAAATAATAAATAAAACCACATTTACCAGTTTCATTCCCTACAGCTCCAAAACATAAAAAAAAATACAAAACTAACATTCTCTCCTGGGAATCAATGTATGGAGATCAGAGGTTCTGAAGAAGTATATTTGCGTACGCTTTTGGAGCCCTTGGGAACGATTTTACAAAATAATATTAAAAGGAAACACTACGTCGACGTGGCATGAAAATTCTCATACAAAACACAGGAAAACGACGTTTCGTTGTCCCCTGTTTCCTTCTTCAGAACTGGACCAATTTTTATTACTGTTTTGGTTAACGAAAGAGATTTTCTATGTCTGTATGTTTGGTTTTTTTGCATTAAGTCATTTATTTATTAACCAGGAGGAGAATATTAAGTAGCTGGTTTAAAAAAAAATCAAACATACAGACATAGAAAATCTCTTTCTTTAACCGATGCTGAAAAAGTATTAAAAATTGGTGAGTTCTGAAGGAGGAGACAGGGGACTACGAAACGTCGTTTTTCTGTGTTGTATATGAGCATTTCGCATGCCACTTCGACGTAGTGTTTCCTCTTAATATATAATTTTACTCATTGAGCGCTTGGGACCAAAATCTTGGAGCAGGCGGGAATAAGCCGTTTAAACATTACGCACCATTCATATTGCCAAAGCTCAACGTTGATGCTTCACCTTGACAACACAATGTTTTATGTCTACATTCTATAGGTATAGATCTTAATGTTCATTAGAGTAAAGGCAAGCTAGTCAGCGGCCCTACTGTCACGTCTTAAAGCAGTATTACTTTAAATAAAATTATTAAATTAAATTTGTTTGCGCTCACACCAATTATCTAGACCAAGATGCGTATTCTTTTTAAACTCGTTATATGGTAAGATAACGGATAAATATACATAAACATAAAAAAAAACACCCAGACCCAAAATCAATTTAGAAAAACAGTTTTTGCTCTAAATTGACCCGACCGGGAATTAAACCCGGGACCTCAGAGATGGCGCGACGCCTGACCACGGAGGTCGTCGCTTTAAGATTACTAGTCATAGCCCCAGAACCTTTAGGGTCGACAACGCGAGTGATATTGTTGGTGTCGCTAGGGGCCAAATGCTGTGGTGACCGCATACCATCAGGCAGACCGCATGCATGTCAGCCGATTCATCCTCTCTCTCTCGGGTGTCGTAAAAGACGACTAACGGACTAAAGACTGCATAAATATACGTTCTACAGCATCAATGCTCACGAAGATCACATCATGTGTAAAGTCCGGCAACTTCGTGCGCGACCGTCCCGCGGGGTGACACGCGGTGGCGGGAACAAGGTACCCAAGATGTCAGCGGATAGCGGGTGGTGTAGCGGGGAAGGGCAGCGCGTGCAACTGTGTGTAGTCGTGTTCTAGAATGACGTGCTACCTCATCCCCGTCAACGTCTAAACCCCGCAGGACGGTCGCGCACGAAGTTGCCGGACTATAGTGTCATTATGGTGTGCCGTGGACTACGGCAATGCATTGCTTTTGCGTTCCTCATTACCTATCGGACGACCAACACCTCAGTCTCCCTGTGACCACGGACCCTGTATAGGGTTCGAAACGTCAAGAAACTAAAAAAACTATGTAATGTTGTAAAATTAAACTCGAGTTAATCCGTAAAAAGTGTTTCATTTCAATGTGTAGTACTCGCTTAAACCTTATTAATGTAATTTATTCATATAAATAATTTATGTGTTTCTTACAATATTTCAAAATTGTTTTCTGAGGTTTAAGCGACCACTACACATTGAAATGAAACACTTTTTTACGGATTAACTCGCGTTTACATAGTCTTTTATATTATCCTGACGTTTCGAACCGGGTCCGTGGTCACAGGGAGACTGAGGTGTTGGGCGTCTCATAGTTAGAAGTTATTTGCCTACCGTCAATCATTTTTATATTTAAATGGGTGCGTTCAAGTTTACACAATACGAGCTAACAATATTTTTAGGTCTGGCAATGTGTTTCTGTTGGGACTGGGATTTGATGACCTGTATGATGGGGTCCCAGGCAGGTGGTAAATTCCAACCATCCTCTCTATTGAAATTTCGATGTTTTTTAATTTCAATAGCCTCACGTATCATCCTAGGGATGAATCGTTGTTCCTTGGCGAGTATTTGAGGTTTGTCAAATCTGATGTAATGGTTGGTGTAGTGTATGCGAAGTTTTCTTATACTTGTACAAACATATACACACACCTTTGTCTATGCTATTACGTATATAATCTGTCGTCTCGGGTGACACAAGCCGCGGGGCGCGGGGTGGTGGGAGACGCTCACCAACCGTCGCGGGAGAAAGACGGAATTGAGTCAGCTGCGAGCCGATATTTATATTTATATATTACAAAGACGAATACAATCTAATAGCATAGATTGTACATGGCGACGAGATAAACTGTGAGTAATACGTATTATTAAAAGTACCTACTTATCCAAAACAGTGTAATTCAAAAGGAAAAAATAACTAGGTAACTGGTGCTGTTGTACAGCTATGTGCCATGAATGTGACATTGGTACTTACATTAATATTTTAAAATATAATAATAATACCGATGCAAATTGTAAATAACATTAAAGATTTATTTATATAGCTACCTTACCTATTTAGATTCGTGGGAGAAAAAAATAAATAAATTGAATTTGTTGAAAGTAGCTTGTGTTTTGCATACGAAATTGTGCAAGATGACTTTAATTAATATAGTCACTACTTTGATTAATATAGTCAATGGCTACCTATGTTTTGTTGAAAGGTAATTGTTGTTGTGGGTGTTTAGTGTTTGCTGACTTTTATGGTTTGTATTAAAATTTATGATTTCCACTTGATGGTTTAACAGATGCAGATGCTGCGGTATTTTAACCTTGAAAGTTTTTAGGTTATCGGAAAAAGTAAAGCTTCCATGCATGAACTTCACAATTTGTAATTTATTCATGGAAGGAAATAGTAAAGCTTGAATGCATGTGAACAATCAATTATTGACAATTTGTTTTTCAGAGCTTAACATATTACTGTTGAAGTGTTTTATTTTGTAGTGAAGTTTTGAGAATATGAAAAACAATTATATCATAACTTGCCTAATTAGTAACTGATCTTTACTAATAAAAATGTAAGAAATGATATGGTCGGAGATTGATGACGTCCTTGTTGACATTGATTAAAGATGTTTTTTTACCAAATGGTTAGTTGTGCGCATTGTGTTTTTCTAATTTTAATTGTTGTATTCATAACTTTATTCTCAATTTGTTCAAACTTTCGCCATGCGCAAAACGATAAAAAAAAGATTGGATCTTCACCATACGCCTTACTTATAGGAAAATGGAATGCATTCTTTGTTTTGTTTGGAATTTATTATTTGATGTTTTCTTTTTAATTTTTAGTGTACTATTTCATGGTACACTTGGCATACTTAGGGCGTACATACCATATAAGATAGATACATGTACCATAGCTAGCTGAGTAGGATGAGCATAAAAAGAAACAACATCTCCGCCTCCACTTTGTTCATACGCAAGTAAAATAATGTCATATTTTTGTTTCATTGGCTTTTAAAGCAAAACAAAATCCTAAATAATTACATATGAATTGATGTTAGTTTTACTCAAAAAAAAAAAAAAACTGATTTTGATCTTGAAACGTTTATGAGAGCTCAGGGAAAGATTTAAACAGTGAGGACAAAAAAAAAAAAAATTTTTATGTTACGTGTGTCCCTTGCTTTGTTGCTTGTTTGCATTAGACGTCGTGCACTATAGGTATTAAATATTAATTAGTTGCTAAAAAGCTATTAACGGTTTTCTTACTTCTTCTACGCAACATTTATCTTTTTCCTGTCGGTTGAGTTGTCATTGTGATTTGGACAGGATAACGTCTGTTGGGTCTACTAGTAACTTAACCGGTCAAGGATCATTACGATTAACAATAGAATTTCAATATAAATTTGCGCGATCTGGACAGCCACGAATGCATAGCTGTTATTACACCTGACCAGGAATGTTAGAAGAGTGCGGGTTCGTCTTCTTCTCGTGGAAATATTTCAACATTTATTCAAATTAAAAAAAAAGGAAAAAGATATTTAGTATTAATTTAAAAAAAAAAATCTAAGTAAATGGAATCAGTTGCCACGGGTGTTTGTTGGCGCGTCGCTTCGGAGCGGCTGCGCTTATTTGGGATTCTGTTTTGTTGTGTTTGTGATTGTCGGGACGGGAATTGTGTGAAGGAGGTTTTTGGAGGTTCGTCAAGGAGTACAGGGGGATCACGCGAGCGAATCGCGAGCGGGCTGCCATATAAAATAAAATAATATAATTAAAATGTTAATTAATATTCAGTTCAACATTGTATTCAGTACAACGGTAATTAATATTCAGTACAACACTGAAACAAATGAAATAACGGTTATTGTCTCTTTACCTTTCACAATACAGGTTCGGATCGGAACTCATTGGAGAAGATTTCGTGGCGTGTAAAATATTATATACTTTTATATTGACCCGACCAGTGCTGGCCGGTGAACTTATAATACGGAGGCTTCTTTATTTACGTAGTCAAAGACGAATAATGGCATGATCAGTAGTTGGTTGATCGCTCATTCTATTCGCGTTAATCTATTGCTTCATTGTAGTTTGCATGTGCGATACAGAAGCACTACTACTATATACTTTTCCTTATTCTAGTTGGTCATTTTATTTTGACAGCCGTTCGTCTACCCTGGAAAAAATGTATGAGATTACCGATATCGTCAGTGTACGAGTATCTGTGCAATAGACTCCCGTTAAGCTATTTGTTTATTCACTAATTCTTAATTATTCATAATTTAGGACTTAGTAATAATATCCCTATTGCTTGGCAATAATAACTTTTGATCGTTTAAGTAGCTTCTTGAAAATACTTGGTTGCAATTATTATTGTGAAACTATCTGGGGCGAGGAATGTAATAGCCTACCGTTTATAATATTAGTAATCATATTTATTCATAATTTAGGACTTGTAATAATATCCCTATTGCTTGGCAATAATAACTTTTGATCGTTTAAGTAGCTTCTTGAAAATACTTGGTTGCAATTATTATTGTGAAACTATCTGGGGCGAGGAATGTAATAGCCTACCATTTATAATATTAGTAATACGGAGAGTACATGATTCCATCTCAGTAGTTCTTGTTACTACTTACATTTTGTTTGTGGTTATTGTTGACTTTGTGAATAGCATTTAAAAGTCTTACTATATCGGACTTTAAAATTAATGTAATTTACTTATTTGTCTGGTTAGATTGTTCTGAACCCATGTACAACGTTTTGATAAAATAAATAATTTGATTAATTTAGCATAGGCGCGGTCAGCGCCGGTTCTGTATTCTTGTCAGGTGCCAAGAGAAGTGTGAACCAGTGCTATTACGAACGTAAGCTGTGACGGAGTAAGCTGTGCCCGTGTTTGCCTGGTTGTTTCCCGGTGTGGTCTGGTTTTATAGCGAGATGTTTGAGAGATGCATTAATTTGAGTGGTTTGCATTAGATGGTAATATTGGCATTAAATTGAGTGGTTTGCATTAGATTGCGAGATTAAAATTAAAGTGCATTGTTTTGCAGTAGATTGCGATATTTGCATTATATGAAGTGGTTTGCATTAAATTAAGTGGTCTGCATTGGACTGCAAGTTTTGAATTAAATTGCGTGTTTTGCATTAAAATTACGAGATTTCCACAAAATTGTGAGATTGGCATTATATTGCGAAATTTGCATCAAATTGAGTGGTTTGAATGAGATTGCGAGATTTGCATCAAATTGCGTGGTTTGCATTATATTGTGAGGTCGGCATTCAGTTGCGACATTGGCATTAAATTGCGAGGTCGGCATTAAGTTGCGACGGTGGCATTAAATTGCGATTGCATTAAATTGCGGGTCGGCATTAAGTTGCGACGGTGGCATTAAATTGCGATTGCATTAAATTGCGGGTCGGCATTAAGTTGCGACGGTGGCATTAAATTGCGATTGCATTAAATTGCGGGTCGGCAATAAGTTGCGACGGTGGCATTAAATTGCGTTTGCATTAAATTGCGTGGTCGGCATTGAGGTGCGACATTGGCATTAAATTGCGTTTGCATTCAATTGCGAGATTGGTATTAAATTGCGAGATTGGTATTAAGTTGCAAGTGGCATCAAATTGTGAGATTGGCATTAAATTTCGAGAGTGGTATTGAAATGAGATATTTATTAATTTATTTGTTTATGAAGCACATCTGACAGAATACAATCTTTACATAACAATAACAATTAACAGACAATTAATATTACATTTCGAGAATTGCACAATTGGGAGGTTTGTGTTAAATTGCGAGCAAGACATTAAATTACTAGAATACATTTAGAATTAAAGTGTTCAAGGTAAAAACATAACAAAAATGCTATAAAAAAAAAAAGTACTCATAAATAGTAAAATTTAAATTAAAAGATATAAGTATGCAATACCTGCATTAGTGCATTAGAAGAGTACCCTCTGCTCTGTATCAGGTACAGTCACAAGCATCAATATGTATGCACTTTGACTTTTATTCTATTGTATTAAGACAATTGTTTGCATGTTTTGCTCGTGACTGTACATTGTGTACTTGCAAGTAATGAAAGTATATGGCAAGGTGGATAACATTGTAGTTGTAATAATTATTTTAGAGTATAAGTAGCTAAAAAGTAATTCTAGATTAAATGGATAATTCTTTTATTATTATCTTATTTATCATACAACACCAAGTACAAATATCATTCGATATTTACAAATCAAACTTTGAGACAAAACCAGAGGAGGTAGAAACAAGAGATAAAGATAAAGTAATTTTAAAGAAAAAGGAAGGAGTACCTACGCAGATGCGAAAAGACTTGCTATAAATTTTGAAATAAGTGTTGTAGCAAGGGTGTATTAGAATAAAATATGACAAATAGTATAATAATCATACTGTAGGAAAAAAAGAAGAATGGTGATATTGAACTTCGTAATGATGAAACGGAACAACAGGTTTCAAATAATATAGTTTAATTTAAAAAGTAGAAGGACAGTAAAAAGTAGTGGACGAAGGAAAAAAAATGAATATTACCAAATAGATAAATTCTTAGGTATCTAAGATTTCTATTAGGTATAAGGCTGTGTTATGGTCCCAAGCGACTAAAGTAATAATTAATACATTTTAAGTCATTGGGTGATGTGTTTCTTTTAAAATCATAAAAGGGAAGGGATGTAGTGTATGCGAAGTTTTCTTATACTTGTACAAACATATACACACACCTTTGTCTATGCTATTACGTATATAATCTGTCGTCTCGGGTGACACAAGCCGCGGGGCGCGGGGTGGTGGGAGACGCTCACCAACCGTCGCGGGAGAAAGACGGAATTGAGTCAGCTGCGAGCCGATATTTATATTTATATATTACAAAGACGAATACAATCTAATAGCATAGATTGTACAGTTGGGTCCCCCGAGAGCATGTTCACACACTGCAGATTTTTTTTCGCGCCTATGCTTGACGTCAGCTATATGTTTTTTTTACGCGGGTTCCTACACTTCTCTTTGTTTGCCCGATGTACGAGAGCCCATAGTCGCAGTTCAGTTTGTACACGCCTGCATCTTGAAGGGTATATTGCACTAATTGACTGGTCGTAAGAACTGGTTGATCTTCTTTGGCGGCTTAAATTAAGTATTGATTGAAGCTCGCTTCAAGATGTAACCAGTCTTGTCAGTGACGCCTTTCATATATTTAAGTACTGCAGGTTGGCGCTCGACTGTGGTTGGTTTTTTGAGTTTTTTGTGACGAAGCCGCGGTACTTGCAGTTTGTTATACTGTTGTACATGCTTGACATGCTGCAGTTCAGCAGCCAGGTGTTGGGTGTCACAGATGCCGCGTGCTCTCTGAAACAAAGATTTCCCTACAGTAGCCAACTGTCTTGGATGGTGGAGAGAATCACCATTGAGGTACCTATCTGTATGGGTTACTTTACGAAACACAGTGTGGCTTAAACTATGGTCAGGATTCCTGATGATTAAAGTGTCCAAGAAAGCTAACTTATTGTCTGCCTCTAACTCCATTGTGAACTGTATTTTAGGGTGTATGGAGTTAGGATGACCTAGAAAAGCAGATACTGTATCAGTTGGTAAGATAGTGAAAACGTCATCTACGTACCGCTTATAGAACCTTGGGGTTACGGGTGCTGTGCTTAGGGCCCGCTCCTCGACGTCTTCCATGAAAATATCGGCGACAACGGGTGATACAGGGGACCCCATAGCAACACCGTCTATTTGCAAGTAGTTAACTTCATTCCACAAAAGGTAGCCAGATGTTAGACAATGCTCTAATATTACAGCATATTCATTGGGCATATTTTGTTTAACTAGTCTTTTCTTGGTAATTCCAATGCAGTCATGTACTGGTAGAGTCCAGTCCTATGTAAATAGGGACTGGACATCAAAACTAACCATGGTCTCATTGTCAGCAAGATGTAGGTCTTTAACATCACTGACAAACTGGTAAAAATCCTTCACATAGCTGTTGTATTACCTCTTAGTGGGGAAAGTATTTTTGCTACATGCCGGGCCAATCGGTAAGTTGGTGAGTCGATCTGGCTTACAATCGACGCCTCGGGTTTGTGGATTTTTGGTGACCCATACAGTTTAGGTGGTTTAGGGCAGGAAGGTATTAAATAATTAGTGTCTAGATTTAACGTTTCGGAGTGTTGTTTGATAAAATTACTGGTTTTCTTTAATATTTTGTTAGTTTGATCGCATATAACGCGTTTGTAGGTCTTGTCATCCGATAAAAGTTGAATTATTTTTTTGTTGTAATCTGACGTATCCATAACTACCGTAACATTACTCTTATCAGCACGAAGGATGGTTAATTCTGGCTTAGCTCGCAGGTTCTTTAGGGCGAAGTATTGATCGCGAGGAAGGTTGGATTTCGGCACTTTGCTCTGGCGCAAGACAGACGATATGTCATTGTCTTGACGTAGTGCTTCAGCATCAGCCTTCCTAATATTATTTTTAACTAAGCAATCCTCTACGTCACTAATTATGCTTACATACGGTATATAACGCGAGTTAATCCGTATAAAAGTGTTTCATTTCATATTTTCACTTGTAGGTACAGAAAGAGCCAATGACCTTTTCAACCACAGACTTTTGCAAATTGACGTCAAAATAATGTAAACTATTTCTTGTTAGGGTGCCTCTCCAACTAGTAAAGGGTGGCAGTCAGTATTCAAGAGTGGACTGGAATAGCGAATGCCGCAGAACTATTTCGCCTTGCCAGAAACAAGTCCAAATGTAAACTAAACGCCAGTAGATTGAAGAAAGCGTTTCATGTTAATAAACCAAACCAATACAATAAATTTAAAAAATATTAAATAATAAATTTTTCAAACAAATGTGTTTTTGCTCCAAAAATGTGGCGAAACGTTAATTAGGCAATTTAATGATAAAATTATATCGTCCAATACGCGGCCGTTCGCCGTCAGAGGCCTTGACACCCCAATTAAAGCATTGACACGCCACTCGATTGTACGAATATTGATCGGGCGGACGGACGGCAGGCCGTTGATTGCTCACGTCGATATTAGCCGGCCGCCGTTCAAAGTGTCGTTTAGCGATGCTCGATTGTTTTTTTTCTGTTCTTTTTTTATTTGTCAAGTTGCTTTTTAATAGCTTTATTGGCGCAACCTTTTACATTTGGCAACAGAGCTTTCTACTAAAAGTAAGGTGATAAGATCGTTTATAATATGTTTACGTGGTGTTCTACAAAGTATACTTAACCTTTTCTTGTCTTATACATAAATATTTTTTATCTGTAATTGTGTTTTATAAAACTAGACATTTTGTTTCTTAACCGTTATGGACTTAGATTGTCCAAATGTGTGGATTAAAATTGAATCAGATGATTACACCAAAGGCGACAAAGTAAAGTTCTGGTGCACTTGTGGTGCACTGCTAGTCGCTCTTTTTCTGTTGTCCACAAAGGTTGTCTGGAAAAGATCGCTTTAAGCGATAAAACCACCTTTACCCACATTAGTTTTTTTTAAATGTATACTATGTTTTTTGTATTTGTGTGTGTGCGTGCAATAAAGCGTTTTATCTATCTATCTAAGGTAAAGTACTGCCAATAAGCTATGCCACTGGCTAGTGGCTAGGCCTCCACCATTGTGTGTGCGTGCAATAAAGCGTTTTATCTATCTATCTAAGGTAAACTACTGCCAATAAGCTATGCCACTGGCTAGGCCTCCACCATTCAAATCAAGTTATTGCCACAAGAGATGGGTATTGGCGCTACGCTTGCCAATTCGAGTTGGTGACCAGGAAACCCAAATCATTCGAAAAATCCGTAACACACATTCACATAAAACTTAACTTAAAAAAAATATCCCGCCCTCTCCTTTCCTCTCCGGGACTACACGTGCTGGTCTTAGGAACCACCATCATACTGTACAGACTATCAGTACTCGTACCAAAAAATTTGGCAAGTCGCTCCTCTGTAAGACCAGGCTTTGGAATTCTTTGCCGGCGCATGTGTTTCCCAGCTCCTACAGTCCCGGGTCTTTTAAGCGGAGCGTGAAACGGCATTTATGCAGGCCGTCATGAATAGGTGCGCTCGTTAATATAATGCTTATTCCACGGTGGGGCGCGCTCTCATTATTTTGGACTGCATCGACTGCTTACCATCAGGCAGGATGCAGTCACTATGACGAGTCATAATAGAAAATAAAAAAAATTGTCACCAAAATATTATTTGAATACTCTTGTGAATCGTAGCATAATAGATTTTAGCTCCCATTGTACTGTTGTGTTAGCTAAACGCGCTGTCAGTAAATGCAAACTGTCAGTGTTATATTTATTTAGCTTCACAATATTGGCACACTGAAACAGAATAATTATAATGCATTTGCATAATGTAGATAATCAATTGCTACAACGAACTCTATATTGTACTCTTAAAATATTACGCCGGCAAAATGTTACGAAGCTATTACAAAATACTAAACAGTCACAACCTACAATGTTTAATATTTTGTTAATAACCTAATTCCAATAAGGAAACAACTTCGAACTGTTTTAAAATTCATTAAAATACCATTACGACTACCACTTACCGAAATGTTAATTCTCAGTTTATACGTACATACACGGAATGGATAAAGAAGGTTTACTGTTATAAACCTAAAAAATTAAATATTATGCTCTTTTTACCAATATAATATAACTTCGAGCTGGACCGTGTCGTATAGCGACTCATTAAAAGAATACTACCACCTCCTCTTTTCCCTTGGGTGTCGTAAAAGGCGACTAACGGACTAAAGACTGCACATACCAATCCAACATTATAGAGCGGCAATAGGCTTACCACCTGTCACAATATGTACAGTTATAACTTGGTGAAACGTGGTTAGCGAGATTTTTCCTGTTAGCACTCTACGATTTAAACCCCTGTGATGTACACATAAACTGACAACACACAATGACATTCTAATGTCATTAACGACACAATGATGAAATGATAAAGATAAATAAACAGTAGAACAATACTGTTTATTTACAGAACCATATACAAGTCTTATCGACGAGACGTCGGGAATTTTCTTATTTTTTCTCTCTACTTTCTCAATGAAAATGACTGACACAAGTTTGTCAATGTCTCTAGGTGATCCAGATGCCCTACACAACCTGTCTGTTGCTAGCTGTTGCAGTCTGTGGAGCATATGTTTTGTGGCATATTGTCCGGTCAGGGCGCCGATTGTTTTTCGAACCTGTTTGGCTGTTTTTAGAATTTTGAAAGAGTCACTTAGAGACTGCCTTCTTTTATTTATTTAAAGTTTGAAATAAGTTACACAAAACCAGACAATAATTTTCACACGCCATCACTAATCCTAATCTAGTCTACATCAAATTAAGACGAAAGCAGTATTTTGTAGACGTCGTAGGCAATGACTTACTGTAGCAGTAGTGCTACGAAAATATCGTAGCAAATATCTCATCTACGAGTATGTCGCCTGCAAAAAACATACGTGCATTATAATTGAATGACTACAATTTCGTAGTGGCTAGGGCAAACTCTTTTTTTATCTCTTTTCTTTTTTATATACATACATTTCCTAATTCTATTACATTTCTTTACTTATATTTTACAATTTTTTCTTACATACTAGTACATTTATTTCTTACTTACTATAATTTTATCTTAAGTTTCTTAGTGAGTTTACATTTTTTAAATATGTTTATATTATTACATTTTAAATTTGTTTACCCATTTATTTCCTTCCTTCTGTTAATACATGTATGTATTTATTATTTCTATTTTACATATTTTCTTAATACTAATTAAATCGCTTATATTTTGTTCATTTCCCAATTTTAATCTTGCCACAATGTGGTCTTGCTTAATTTCTTATTCTAATTATCCCTATTTCTTTTATTTACAACTATCACAATGCTTTTGGCAAATTCCATTAAGAGCTTCCTTTCTTTTTTTATGTCATTATCTTCTCAAGGGTATCTTTGCTTAATTTAATGTCAATTTTCTGCTGCAGAGTGTACTTAGCTTGTAAGTGTACTGGGCAATCGAGTAGTATGTGAAAGATGTCCTCGTCCATCATCTGGTCGCAGACACACGAAGGGCTGGGGTGCCCTTCGGTTCGCCTAAAATTGTTTGTCCTAATATGGTTTGGCCAAACCGTTTTGGCCTAAACTTAAAACGTACAATTATTGTTTCGCCTAAAAATTGTTTTGCCACCATTATAGTTTGGCCTAAGAATTGAAAGGCCTAATTTTAGAAAGTCTAATGTAAAATAGCCTAAACTATATTGGCATAACTTTATATTGGCATAACTTTATTTTGGCATAACGATTATTTCGCAAAATTTATAAAAGCTCTAATTTTAGTATATCTAAAATTAAATGTGCCAATAATGTATTGGAATCAAAGCATAGAATTTTATTAAGAAAATAAATTGACAGAAGCGAATCGCTGCAAACCCGACTCCACGTAGTCTTGTCTGCCCTACCCTAGAGTGCAATATAAGCCCGCGTAGGCGCGGAGGGGCGAGGCGGCCCGCGAACTAAGGAGCAGGTGGGTTGAGCTCGCCGCCGGGGCTGAGGCTGGCCGGCGAAGCCGGCCAGCAAGCCGAAGCCTCGGTGGTGAGCGAAAACCATCTGCGACGAAAAGCTCGCGTGGGACCGCCGGTGCCCCGCAGCGCCGAAGCCGTGACGGAAACTATGCATGCTGCATGCCTACATGCATGCTGCATGCCTGCTTGCATGCTGTATGCCAGCTTACATGCTGCATGCCTGCTTGCATGCTGCATGCCTGCTTGCATGCTGCATGCCTGCTTGCACGCTTACATGCTGCATGCCTGCACGCATGCTGCATATCTGCATGCATGCTGCACGCATGCTGTGTTTCTGCTTGCATGCTGCATGTCTGCATGCATGCTGCATGTTATGCTGCATGTCTGCATGCATGCTGCATGTTATGCTGCATGTCTGCATGCATGCTGCATGTTTGCTTGCTATGTTAAGATTAATAAATATTAATACATAAATGAAAAAAAACACAAGTTTCTTTTGCCAAGTTATTTTGCCTTATAAAAATGAGTAGGCGTTTTGTACTTTATGATTTTTAATTTTGTGCGAATTAATATTTAGGAATTGTAAACTTTAGGGATTTACGAATTGTTCTGCCAAATGACGCATTTGGTAAATGACAATGTGGCGATAAAAAGTTAGGCGAAGTGAAATTAGGGCAAACACGATTCTGAAGAGTGAAATTAGGCGAAATATTTTAGGCTTTTCGTTTGGGTGCCATTGCAAATTAGGCGTACAGAAAATTAGGCGATCCGATAGAGTCCCAAGGGCTGTCCCTGCGCTTGATTCCCCCATGGCCTGTCACAACTTGCGACGCCTTCCGGTCGATGGGCATCTTCCTCACAGTGTAGTTTGCCTCTACCCCGTTAGGGAAAAAGACTTTGGTGGTCGCGGCTGTGGCTTCGGTTCTATACCTGCATTTCCACTGCTCGAGCGTTTCCGCCCGTAAATGACGTTTGACGAACGAGATGGGGCTGCAGTCATAGTCTGCTCTGGTCTTCAGTTTGAGGGCGGCTTCCTTCTCTAACTAATCCGCTCGTTCCCTCTTACTCCGACGTGGGCCTGTATCCAAAAAAAAAGACTAGTTGGTGGTTGTCTCACAGGAATTTCTGGTTACCCAGTATCGCCTTCGTGATCAGGTGCGAGAAGTCTGGATCCATTAGCGTCTGGAGAGCCAACCTCGAGTCGCTCAGAATAACCGCTTCTTCGAATTTTCTGCCAATGATAATTTCCGTTGCTTGGACAATAGCGTGTAGCTCGGCTTGGACGACCGTACAGTACGGTTCCTGTCTAAATTTTCGGGTACATGTCCCAGCCGTCCCATCCCAACAGGTCAGGGCAGCTCCGACTTTCCCCTCCAGCTTGCTGCCGTCAGTGTAGATCTTGACCAAGCCTTCCGGCAGCTCGCTATCCTCTTTCGCGTTTTCCAAACAGGTAAATTTTGAATTTAGCATCCTATTGGGGTGGGTGTTATCTGTGAATGGTGCGCGCTGCTTGACCCTCCTGCCACTTAATACTGCCTGGGGTTTCCCGCGCTTTGCCTCAAAAAGGTGGGATGCTTCTTGGATCTGAAGATCCAGCGGAAGCAGCCCCAACAGTATTAAAGCAGCGTTGAGGGAAACTGTCCTATTGCTCTTGGTTATTTTTTGCGCGTACCCACCCTCTCAGTTCTACATCGAGGGCTTTCCGGGGGGATCCCTTTTTCCGACTAATTTATTTTGTCCTAATTTATTTTGGCATAACGAGTTAGCTATATTTTTTTTGTCATAATAATATTTTGACATAATTGTTTTTAGGCATAAATATGGTTTAGGCTAATGTTTTTTTGCCCTAATTTTGATTTGCATAAAGTTTTGAGGCCTATTGTTTATTCGTCTAATAGTTATTAGGCATAAAGATAGTCTGGTAGATTAGACAAGACAGAAGGTGGGGTTATAGTTTCAAAATCCGCTATATTTTGGATTTGTTTTTATACAGGATTTGACTTTGCATCATTTTTCATTTTTTTGATAGCTATTTGAATCTGAAAAACAAAAAGTCGGTATTAAATATATCAAGTATAACTTGGGTACCATAGTGTAAAAGTAGGTTAGGGTGTGGCCGGTGGTGGCTCTTGGGCCACCTCTAAGCCGCTAATATGTTTATTTTAAACACGAAAAGAATTTAATTAAATGCATCGCACAATTTCCATCTCTCCAACCAACTCTTTCCCTAACTAATTATTATGCCTATCAAGATTATGCTTAAATATCATTATGCGTTAGCAAATTTAGGCTTCTTCTTTATAGTATTTGTGCTTTAAAAAATGTGCTTAAAAGGTTATGCTAAATTAATATTGTGCGTAACTATTACATCATCAGCCTATTAACGTCCCACTACTGGGCACAGGCCTCCCACGTGAGAATACCTACCTCCTAGCACGTGGGGATATTGGGCCATAACCCATTACGCTGGCCTAGTGCGGGTTGGTGGGTTTTAACGACTGCCATCTTACGACAACAACCGGGACCAACGGCTTAACGTGCCTTCCGAAGCACGGAGGAGGTCGAGATGTTTTTTTTAATTTGGTCACCCATCCAGCGACCCGGCATTGCGAAAGTAGCTTAGCGAGCAAGATCGCAAGCCGAACGTACTAGCCGCTGCGCCAACGAGCTCCTCGTAACTATTACATATTAGGATAAATAAAAGTGTGCTATGTTATAGTACCTATGACATAAAATTGTATGCAAAAAAATAGGGAATCCTTTCCGGGAGACTGCTTTCTTCGCTTCCGCGGACTAAACGCTTGCTGCGTACAAGATCACAGGTTCGATTACTGCTTTATAGATCGTTTTTATGATCTTCGGGTGTAGTCCCCAGGTAGCCCACGCCGCTCTGCATACTCCTTTGTAAATTCCTATTGATTTATTGCAGATATACTGTATATGCTTGTTAAATAGGAGTTTATTGTCAAAAAAGACAACAAAAATTTTGATGTTATCTACTAACTCAATATCCGTCTCTCCCATCTCCAGACGAAGCGTGTCGAATTTCAGCTTTCTGGTGATTACCATTGCCTTGGTTTTCTGAGGCGCGAAGTTCAGCTTATTCGACAAGCCCCACTTCTGGACACGGGGATAACGGTATTGGACCTTAAGGAAACTTCTAAGGCTGTGCTGCCCTCAATTATTAATATGATATCATCTGCGAAGGTTTGGCAGTAGACTTTAGCGACTGTGAGTTCATTGAGCAGGGGATCTAAGATTAAATTCCAAAACAAGGGCTCGCCTATGGAACCTTGGACGCAGCCCTTGTTGGTGTTTTTGCTATACTGTCCCTCGCATATCTCGGCCTCCGCAGATTTTTCGGGCATTATTTTTCTTTCAACTGGCATTTTATTTGGGGCCACCACGCATTATCGAAGTATTACATCCAGCGATATCAAGACCATAATTTTCTTCTCTTCCAAATTATGTCTAATTCGCAGGACCATATTACATAGGGAGAAGATATTTTCCCTATTTGGTCTGTAAGATTTGGGGTGCGTGTAAATTAACTTTGTTGAGCTTGCTCAGCAAGATAATAGTTGCCTCCTTCCAAGGCTTAGCGAAATGGGAGAACTCCAGGCATTTATTGAAGGTAGATAATTGGGAGTCGGTATAAATGGCTGCTGCGCATATATCGGCCGTAAAGCCAACTTTACCCCGGGGTCTTTTTGGGGTTGAACGAAGTCACCGCGTGAAGAAGTTCAGCCTCCGCGAATAAAGGGTCGCAAAAATCATTTTAGTTTCCCTCATTCGCTTCGGCTGCCTTTCTTCTCACTTCTCTGTGACCTTCATTCTCCCCCACTGCGGTATTCTCCGGGTTAAAGCTTTCGGCCATGATGCGCACCGACTTCTTTGGGCTGGTGTTCTTGCCATCCCTAGCTATCGGCAGGTCTTCGTATGCCTTTTTAGTTTTTCCTATGACTCTATAAATGCCCTCCCACATTGTTTCCCTCTCTTGCTTCTCACAGAACTCTTTCCAACTTTTGATCCTGGCCTTTTCCATTTTTTCTTGATATTTTTCCTTGGTCTTTACGTAAACTACTCGACGACATATGCCAAACCATTTGGCGACGCCCATTTAATTTTTCTTTTCATTCTGTTCTTTTACTTCTGCATTTCTTCTAACTCCTCGGACCACCACGCCTACTTTATTTGTTTCTTAACCTTTTCTCTTTTAGTTTTCTGTTACACATCTCTTCTATACTTTCTATCTATTCCTCTTCTTTGTCTTCCAATTCACATATTTCCTTTATCTTCTCTATTTCTACTGTATATACTTTCCTTTTCTCAGGGGCAGCAACGCAGGTTCTGAGGTAAAGACTACGTATAAGGACATCTTTAGAGTCATACAAGTCTCCAAAACTCATTACATCGTTGTCATGGGAGACTGTAACGCAAAACTGGGCAAACGAAGCGGCGATGAGCTGAAAGTGGGACGATTTGGAGTTGGAATTCGGAACCAACGGGGCCAATTGCTGGCGGACATTCTGAAAAAGGAGGGACTCTTCATGATGAACTCCTTTTTTAAGAAAGCTGAACACTGCAAGTGTATCTGGCTAAGTCCTGATGGTGCAACAAAAAGTAAGGTTGAATTCATCATGTCGACGAGGAAGCCAATATTCCATGGCGTCTCTATGATCAACGAGTTCAAAACTGACAGTTATCACCAGTTGGTAAGAGAAACATTGAACATCAAAATCAAGCTAAAGAGACGTCGATTGATGGAGTCTACGCTCCGTCCTGCACCCATCCAAATTCATAACCCGAAAGCTTTCAGCTCAAACTGCAAAATCTCTTCGAATCCTGATTGCGTAGACGTAGACGATAAGTTCTACAAAACCCACCGTACAAGAGGACCCAAAAAGCTCTCAGACCATACTCTCAAACTGATAGAAGAGCGGCGCGTGATGGTTCTGCGTTCTTCGGATGATTCGTCTCAGCTTCGGCGGCTCAATAGGCAGATCACGAAGTCTTTGACTTGCGACACTCGCCGATTTAATACCGATCGTATTTAAGATGCTATCAAGCGAAATAAAGGTTCAAAAGTATTCGCAAGAGATTTGGGTGTTGGGCAGAGCCAACTGACGACGCTGAAAACCGATGACGGAAGAACTGTCACGACCAGGTCCGCAGTTATAGGAGAGGTCAAGAAGTTTTATGGACAGCTATACACATCAACGCGGCCACCTGTACAAAGCTTAACTACAGACCCTAGAGCTAAGCTAACCCGACATTAAACCGAAGATATCCCGGACATTAGCCTGTACGAGATTGGTATGGCTCTCAAGCAGCTTAGGAACAGCAAGGCATCGGGTGCTGACGGAATTACGGCAGAGATTCTGAAAGCAAGCGGAAGACCGGTACTCGCAGCTCTTTAGAAACTATTTAATTCCGTCGTACTCGGAGGTAGAAAGCCAAAAGCGTGGCATGAAAGTGTGGTTCTGTTGTTCTTTAAAAGGGCAACAAGACCCTACGTAGGAACTACAGACCCATATCACATCTAAGTCACGTTTTTATGCTGTTCTCGAGAGTTATAACTATTCGTCTCGCACGAAGGTTAGATGACTTCCAGTCAGTCGAACAAACTGGATTCCGAAAAGGCTTCAGCACCATAGACCACATGCATACGCTGCGGCAGGTTATACAGAAGACCGAAGAGTATAAACGGCCACTTTGCTTAGCGTTTGTGGAATATGAGAAAGCCTTTGATTCGATCGAAACATGGGTCGTACTACAGTCTCTCCAACGCGGTGCCAAATTGACTACATTGGTACATCAAGGTGTTGAAGTGTTTGTACGAGAACACCACTATGACAGTTTGCCAGGACCGGAGCTCGAAACTAGTCCGGCTGCAGCGTGGAGTGCGACAAAGGGACGTCATATCTCCGAAGCTCTTCACTGCTGCACTGGAATACGTGTTTAAGCTTCTGGACTGGAGAGGACTCGGCATCTATATTAACGGCGTGTACATCAGTCACCTTCGATTTGCCGACGATATAGTAGCCATGGCTGAGATCCTGGAGGACCTCGGCACAATGCTCGGTGATCTCAACAGAGTTTCTCAACAAGTGGGCCTTAAAATGAACATGGAGAAGACAAAAATCATGTGTAACTCACGTGTCGTACCCACTTCTCTGAAGGTTGGAGTACCTGCTCTTGAAGTTGTTGACGAATATGTATACCTGAGACCAACTGTCCAGTTAGGTAGGTCCAACTTTAAGAAAGAGGTCAATCGTCGAATCCAACTCGGCTAGGCAGCGTTCGGTAAGCTACGAAATATCTTCTCGTCAAAAATACTGAAGTGTCTCAAGACGAAAGTCTTCGACCAGTGTGTGTTGCCAGTGATGACATACGGTACCGAAACGTGGTCACTCGCTATGGGCCTAATGAGCAGGCTCAAATTCACGCAAAGAGCAATGGAGAGGCTATGCTTGGGGTTTCTCTACGTGATCGAATCAGAAATGAGGAGATTCGTAGAAGAACTAAGGTAACCGACAAAGCCCAAAGAGTCGCCAAGCTCAAGTGCCAATGGGCAGAGCACATCGCCCGTAGAACCGATGGCCGTTGGGGCACAACGGTTCTCGAGTGGCGACCGCGCACCGGAAGACGCATTGTGGGAAGGCCTCCAACAAGGTAGTTCGACGATCTGGCGAAGGTCGCGAATAGCCGCTGAATGCGAGCAGCGCAAGACCGGTCGTGGTGGAGATCCTTGGGGGAGGCCTTTGTCCAGCAGTGGATGTTCTCTGGCTGATAATGATGATGGTGATGAGTAATAAGCCGAGTAACAACTCCAAATTAATAAAGTACCATAATACGATTCCATTTGCAAAATATCTATATCCTTCTCGAATATCAAATAAAGATTAATATAACTTTGTAATAAGTTAATTTGGTTTATGTTATCGTCTACACAAACGCGATTCTTCCTATTCGCGATTCCCATACAATATGGATTCCACACAACTGCAGTTTACTACATTCGTGATTCTACACAGCCGTTGTTTTAACACAATCGGGATTCTTCCTATTCGTGATTCTACACAATAGAGGTTCATCGCAACTGAAGTTTACTACATTCGTGATTCTACACAGCCGTTGTTTTAACACAATCGGGATTCTTCCTATTCGTAATTCAACACAATATGGGTTCATCGCAACTGCAGTTTACTACATTCGTAATTCCACTCAATTTTATTTTAACGTAATTATAAAATTTTTTGGGGTTTACAGTTACTCGCGTCCGTAGGTTTACCCTTGAGACCTTACACGTGACCCCTGGGTGGTGCTAAATAAGTGACACTGACTGAGTGGTAGAGCCACGCAGCTACTCGCATTGGGCCGGCTCGCACGGCGTAATACCAACCTCTCACGAATATTCATCGTGAAATAATGGCACTTAGTACTATTGTGTTTCGTCCAGCCAGTGAGGGCCAGTAAAGGCCGGCATCGCGTCTGCGATTCCTCTGGTTTTGCGGGTGTCCTTGGGCGGCGGTGATTACTCTCCATCAGGTGACCCGCCTGATCGTTTGCCTCCTTTTTTATAAAAAAAAGAAACTTACCATTATGAGTATCTAGATACATTATTCTTTTTCTTACGAATTATAGACTTGTAGATAGGAACTTGATGGAGTAGCGGCTAGCGCGTTCGGCTTGCGATCTTGCTCTCTTAGCTACTTTCGCAATGCCGGGTCGCTGGATGGGTGACCAAATTAAAAACATCTCGAGCTCCTCCGTGCTTCGGAAGGCACGTTAAGGCGTTGGTCCCGATTGTTGTCGTAAGATGACAGTCGTCAAAACCCACCAATCGCATTGGGCCAGCGTGTTGGGTTATGACCCAATATCCCCACGTGCTATTGTCCATGTGGGAGGCCTGTGCCCAGCAGTGGGACATTAATAGGGTGATGATGATGATACAGAGATAGTATAAATTTATTGAATTACAATGAAAAAATAACAACTGAGTGGAATTACGAATGTAGTAAACTGCAGTTGCGATGAACCCATATTGTATAGAATTACGAATAGGAAGAATCCCGATTGTGTTAAAACAACGGCTGTGTAGAATCACGAATGTAGTAAACTTCAGTTGCGATGAACCTATATTGTGTAGAATCACGAATAGGAAGAATCCCGATTGTGTTAAAACAACGGCTGTGTAGAATCACGAATGTAGTAAACTGCAGTTGTGTGGAATCCATATTGTATGGGAATCGCGAATAGGAAGAAACGCGTTTGTGTAGACGATAGCATAAACCGTTAATTTCTATCAGATAAAAGAAAAAAAAAATACTTTATAATTTTAGTTTCCCGAAAAACAGAATCTGTGGCAACAACACCTCAGAATTTCCAGATTAAAATATTTCTATATAGCGTGTAACAATAATAATTTTAATGAAAATAGTTACTTAGATATGTTTTTAAAAAAACCAAAACTGTTTTCTATTCCACGTTCGAATTCCTTCGGTTCGACGTGATTTTATTAATAGTCATAATATACTCGTAAGTGGTCACGTAAAAGTAACCTAAATCAATAGACAATGTAATAAATTCAATTAAATAATATATCGCGGCCGCCATTCTTTCTATTTCGTAATGGCAGTTGTTACTTTCGTTTCTTTTTTTCTTATATAAATGCTTTATCACCTATAATGGGGCAATTACCAGCGTTTTATTGTAAGGTAAATGTCTCATTGTTGTGGTATCTGTTCTGCTGGTATATATTTGAAATAAATTAATCTTTCAGTATATTGAAATGAGTAATCAAACAAACAATCTGGCTATCGGCATCTATAGTTTTAAAAAAATATTTCGGCCAACTTTGTATAGATCACATGTAAAATGTTTCAAAATAAAGACGCTATTTTTTTATTGTTTATATCGTAGCCTTGCCTTTCCCCTCATATATTTAAACCAGGAATACAGAAACACAGGACTGCTTGGCGGTTGAGGCTTAGGTTTTTTGACGTGACAACGTCTTAAATTAGGTTAGCTGGGAGACACTTATGAAAAAGTGTAACGCTCGTCGGGAACGTAACGATGAGTCACCGAACGAGAGAGAGGCCCGCCGAATGCCTTGCGTCTCTCTCCCACTAAATAGTTAAGTTTAAGTTTACATGTACAATGTTTTAGTAAACAAAATAAAATAAAATAAAAAAAAAAATAAAAAAAAATAAAAAAATAAAAAAATATTTCTATAGTTAAAATTTGTGCAATTCTTATTTTCATTCAATTCCTTGTTCCTATTGTGCAATTTAATTATATTCATATCAATAAATATTCTACCGAGAAAAAGACGTTGTCACGTAAAATCTTCGCCCGTAAAACCGACTTTACAGGCAACCAATTTTTTATCAATGCGATTATAATTATGTGTTCTTAAGAATCTCCAGGAGGAGCTCGATGGCGTAGCTTCTAGCGCGTTCAGCTTGCGGTCGCTGGATGGGTGACCAAAATAAAAACATCTCGAGCTCCTCCATGCTTCGCAAGGCACGTTAAGCCGTTGGTCCCGGTTGTTGTTGTAAGATGACAGTCGTTAAACCCACCAACCCGCATTGGACCAGCGTGGTGGGTTTTGGCCCAATATCCCCACGTACTCTTGTCCACGTGAGAGGCCTGTGCCCAGCAGTGGGACGTTTATAGGCTGATGATGAAGAAGAATATCCAGAGTAAAAATAAAACAGCCTTTTATGATACTCAGTCGTGAACGAGCCCTCCTGATGGTTCGCGATCATCGCAGCTCATGGTAGCGCGACACAGAACGCATCACAAGCGCACGTCCAACCCAAAGGCTTAAATTCTAATCCCTTTATGCCCTGTAATCTAACTGAATCTAGTACCCTACAAACCGGAACGCAACGATGTAAAACCACGCTGCACAAATAGGTATTACACCATCCCGTCGGATTCTGGGTAGAATTCTGCCCATTGTGCAAAACCACTACTATTTTTTTAATCACGGTGTGGTGAAACCACTTACCTTTTCCACTTCCTAGGTATTATTTCATGTAATCATCTCATATTTTAACTTCGTCTTATATATTTGCTTTTATTTTTCCTCGCTTCTGCAACGATACATAATGTTTTAGTAACTACACACTACACTACACACATCGCAATTCCTTTATCTAAACACATTTACTTACGTGATCTAAATCACGAAACTTCGGACACTATTTTTCGACACTTTTACGTATCCCACAAGTTTCGGATCACTTCGATAATCTTATTATGCGTTTTTCCTTGTAATATTTAAATGTATCTCACTTTAATTGTTTTCTATTTACTAAATATTGTATTTTGGTTACGTTTTGAAGTATCTGACAACTTATTTTTGCTTCGTTGCTATGCAACTTATCAACATAATCCAATCAAAACTTTTTGACTTTTTTATTTATACATTTGGCCATCTAGATTTCTCGTTTTAAAAATATTATTTTGAAATTTATGCAGAACTCAGAAACCGAGGTTTCATTATAAAGTTTAGCCGACGACTAATCATTACATCTCTAGCTTTGGATTCAAAAGGTTTACTCTACTGAGACGATCACCAGCTTCCGAATTGGAAGGTCAAGACTCCTTACTTGCCTCTTCCAAATTGGAAGGACTAGTCTTCAAGTACAAACACCAGCTTCCGAATTGGAAGACTACGGCCTCCAGACATCGCGCGCGCCTACGCCTGCCTGTGCCTGTCTCGCCTGTCAGCCTGCACCTTCGCCTGCCTGCGCCTGGTGGCGCCTGCCTGCCTGCACCTTCGCCAGCCTGTGCCTGCTGGCGCCTGCTGCCTGCGCCTGCCTGCGCCTACCTGCGCCTGCCTGCGCCTACCGGCGTCTGCCTGTCGGCGCCTGCCTGTCGGCGCCTGCTTGCCTTCGCTTGCCTTCGCCTACCGGCGCCTGCTTGCCTTCGCCTACCGGCGCCTGCCTACCGGCGCCTGCCTGTCTTCACTTGCCTGCGCCCTTCGACGTCTGCCAAGTTCAGCGCTTGCCTCCACACCTTCGCCTGCCTCCACGTCAGCTGCACCTACCCCTTCACTTTTTATATTATCATCCTACATTTTAACCATCATCACCTCCATACTCACCATCCTCACTCACCTTTTTATTTTAACTTTGTTTGTAATTTTATTTTGACTTATAAATATTTGTAAATTTCTTATCATCTTTTCTTTTTTAAATGTCGCTTCACGACATTTTGGCGCCCAACTAGCTTTTAGATTCTAATCTCTTCTTTCTTTTACCCACTCCCTAGAGATTTTCTTTTTTGTGTTTGCTTTCTTTTTCTTCACCATCTATGCATTTTTTTTTTCTCTCTAAATTCTAAAACAACACTTTGTCTAGTGATTCTACAATACTTTACACACACACCTACACATTCACCTACTTAAACTCTTTTCATTTAATATTTTTTATTTTCAGTTTTACTAAAGGTATATTATATTCATAATCTTTATTAATTTTAACAATGTCTCGACCGATTAAATTTGACTTTTTAAACAAGTCTGAACTTGAATATGAAGTAAAAATTAGATTAGAGGAACCAGAAAATACTGTTTTACTTCTTAAAAAACAGATTCTTCGCTTATCTGCTGTAATGCCAGCTGACGAAATCTTGACTTCTTCCATTCCTATAGAAGAAGACTTGCCTCAGTTAGACTTTACCTTGAACTACCTAGAAATTAAAATTGATAAACTCTTACAGGGTGATTCCAAATATTTAAGATTAGTTGAAACTTTTATAAATCATATTTATTACCGATTAGAACGTATTGACATTGACTTGTGCCCGGATCTTAAATCTACATTTGATAGTCTCCAATCCAAATGGTTTATTCTAGAAAAACGATTTGAATCTTATACCTTTCTTCCAGCTGAAAATATTTCTCCTCTTCAACATCCCGCAGCAGCCGTTCCAGAACCTGCTCTTACGACTCCTGCTGCCCTTCCTCTCCAACCTTACTGTCAGGTACCTCCTCAAACTTATCCAAACCTTCAACTTTTCAAAGATCTGAAAAGATGCACCTTTGATGGCAAATCTTGTCCTAGGTCTTTTCTACAAAAAATTAATGAATTCTGTTTGGCCCGTAGCCTCAGTAAAGATATGTTGGTAACGCAGTGTTATGAAATTTTTGCCAATAATACTTTGCGTTGGTTTAGGTTTCATCATAACCGAAATCCAACCTCACTTGGTACACACCTATATTTTTCCAGATATATCGCCTTCTTTAATTTTGGCCATTGAATTTAAAAAAAAAATTATCTCTTACCTGTATATTTTTTTTTTAAATCTTTATATTTTTTTCTATATCTCTAACTTTTTATATCTTTATAATCTTTAACTTATCTTTGTGTACTTTTTTTTGGAGACCCTATTTGTTCGACTGGCAGATGGCACTTTACATTCCGCTCAATCTTAACTTCTTCATCATCTTCTAAATTTAATATGGTATATATGTTTTAATCACATTCACATTTTCATTCCATTAACTCATTAACGTTTTTGTTTCTTTTTTTTTTTTTTTACTTAGTCTGTGCTCTTAAGCACACTTTAACGTTCTATAACGTTACTCAAGATCTATCTATTGATCTTCTCTATAACTTTAGTACCTAACTACTTTAGTTATCAAGCTTTGAACCCTACCGTTCTTAGCTACTTTATTGCTTCGAGCCCTACCGCTCGTAGCTACTTAAAATATTATGCTTTGAGCCCTACCGCTCTCAGCATTTACTTCACTTTTATTTTCATTTCTTTATTTCTTTTTTTTCTTTTTTTTGTTAGGAGCGGCTGACTACTCCCTAAAAAAGCCTTAGGTCTAACTTTTCACTTATAGAGCGGTCGACAACTCTTAAAATAAGCCCTAATCGTCATTTTAAAACACCCTTCTAGAGTGGTAGTCATTGAATGTGAACTCCACCCTTATTGAATGCAGATGATAGTATGTAAGAGAACGTATGTCTGTTTGTTAGGCGATGTATGTCTGTGTGAAGTTGTGTTTTACGGTTTCTTTAGAAATATGCTTTAAAAATTTTCTCTGAGTCAAAAATTTTCTGGGGTCGTGGGGGAAATGTGGTGAAACCACTTACCTTTTCCACTTCCTAGGTATTATTTCATGTAATCATCTCATATTTTAACTTCGTCTTATATATTTGCTTTTATTTTTCCTCGCTTCTGCAACGATACATAATGTTTTAGTAACTACACACTACACTACACACATCGCAATTCCTTTATCTAAACACATTTACTTACGTGATCTAAATCACGAAACTTCGGACACTATTTTTCGACACTTTTACGTATCCCACAAGTTTCGGATCACTTCGATAATCTTATTATGCGTTTTTCCTTGTAATATTTAAATGTATCTCACTTTAATTGTTTTCTATTTACTAAATATTGTATTTTGGTTACGTTTTGAAGTATCTGACAACTTATTTTTGCTTCGTTGCTATGCAACTTATCAACATAATCCAATCAAAACTTTTTGACTTTCTTATTTATACATTTGGCCATCTAGATTTCTCGTTTTAAAAATATTATTTTGAAATTTATGCAGAACTCAGAAACCGAGGTTTCATTATAAAGTTTAGCCGACGACTAATCATTACATCTCTAGCTTTGGATTCAAAAGGTTTACTCTACTGAGACGATCACCAGCTTCCGAATTGGAAGGTCAAGACTCCTTACTTGCCTCTTCCAAATTGGAAGGACTAGTCTTCAAGTACAAACACCAGCTTCCGAATTGGAAGACTACGGCCTCCAGACATCGCGCGCGCCTACGCCTGCCTGTGCCTGTCTCGCCTGTCAGCCTGCACCTTCGCCTGCCTGCGCCTGGTGGCGCCTGCCTGCCTGCACCTTCGCCAGCCTGTGCCTGCTGGCGCCTGCTGCCTGCGCCTGCCTGCGCCTACCTGCGCCTGCCTGCGCCTACCGGCGTCTGCCTGTCGGCGCCTGCCTGTCGGCGCCTGCTTGCCTTCGCTTGCCTTCGCCTACCGGCGCCTGCTTGCCTTCGCCTACCGGCGCCTGCCTACCGGCGCCTGCCTACCGGCGCCTGCCTACCGGCGCCTGCCTACCGGCGCCTGCCTACCGGCGCCTGCCTGTCTTCACTTGCCTGCGCCCTTCGACGTCTGCCAAGTTCAGCGCTTGCCTCCACACCTTCGCCTGCCTCCACGTCAGCTGCACCTACCCCTTCACTTTTTATATTATCATCCTACATTTTAACCATCATCACCTCCATACTCACCATCCTCACTCACCTTTTTATTTTAACTTTGTTTGTAATTTTATTTTGACTTATAAATATTTGTAAATTTCTTATCATCTTTTCTTTTTTAAATGTCGCTTCACGACAACGGTTAAGCACTTGGCCTTCATCTCACCTGATGCTAAGTGACGATAAGGCCGAAGGTGGAAGCGCGCTTCACCCGGAACCCACAACAACTGAGGAACTGGCTATCTTATCTCTAAACTGTCGGATCACAACAATTAAATTACATTATTGTTATGGCGCCAGACTTTAGGTAAGATAGTGGTTCCGCTATCCAGGCGGACTTAACAAGCTCTACGATGAACCAAACCAAGTAAACAGAAATGTACCATCCGCTGGAAAATGAACATGAGACCTCTGGGTTTAAGACCAGTGGATTAGCCACTAGACACAGCCACTAGACCACACAGGAGGTTAAAAACTAAAAGCAACTTATATATAGCCGCCCGCCCAAAATTCGAAGCAAGTTCAACCGACAGGGCGGGCGGGTGCCCACTCTGCCCACGCACGCCAGTAGGTAGTTATTGGGCATTCTACCCCACCTTCATTCGTTCGGGCTCGTGCCGAGCCCTCACTCACTGCGGTGGGGTAGAATACCCAATAACTCATATTGGTGATCCCTTTCAGATTCCTATCAGGTGACGGTGCAAGCCTGTGGTAAGATCACACACCGAACACCTCCTAACTGTTCGGTTGGGGGAAACCATGGTAAGTAACTCCCTGCGGCCCGTGGGTAAGATCACGCACCGAACAGATTCCTATCAGGTGACGGTGCGAGCCCGTGGTAAGATCACACACCGAACACCTCCTAACTGTTCGGTTGGGGGAAACCATGGTAAGTAACTGCCTGCGGCCCGTGGGTAAGATCACGCACCAAACAGATTCCTATCAGGCGACGGTGTGAGCCCGTGGTAAGATCACACACCGAACACCTCCTAACTGTTCGGTTGGGGGAAACCATGGTAAGTAACTCCCTGCGGCCCGTGGGTGAGATCACGCACCAAACAGATTCCTATCAGGCGACGGTGCGAGCCCGTGGTAAGATCATACACCGAACACCTCCTAACTGTTCGGTTGGGGGAAACCATGGTAAGTAACTCCCTGCGGCCCGTGGGTAAGATCACGCACCGAACAGATTCCTATCAGGTGACGGTGTGAGCCCGTGGTAAGATCACACACCGAACACCTCCTAACTGTTTGGTTGGGGGAAACCATGGTAAGTAACTCCCTGCGGCCCGTGGGTAAGATCACGCACCAAACAGATTCCTATCAGGCGACGGTGTGAGCCCGTGGTAAGATCACACACCGAACACCTCCTAACTGTTCGGTTGGGGGAAACCATGGTAAGTAACTCCCTGCGGCCCGTGGGTAAGATCACGCACCGAACAGATTCCTATCAGGTGACGGTGCGAGCCCGTGGTAAGATCACACACCGAACACCTCCTAACTGTTTGGTTGGGGGAAACCATGGTAAGTAACTCCCTGCGGCCCGTGGGTAAGATCACGCACCAAACAGATTCCTATCAGGCGACGGTGCGAGCCCGTGGTAAGATCATACACCGAACACCTCCTAACTGTTCGGTTGGGGGAAACCATGGTAAGTAACTCCCTGCGGTCCGTGGGTAAGATCACGCACCGAACAGATTCCTATCAGGTGACGGTGTGAGCCCGTGGTAAGATCACACACCGAACACCTCCTAACTGTTTGGTTGGGGGAAACCATGGTAAGTAACTCCCTGCGGCCCGTGGGTAAGATCACGCACCAAACAGATTCCTATCAGGCGACGGTGTGAGCCCGTGGTAAGATCACACACCGAACACCTCCTAACTGTTCGGTTGGGGGAAACCATGGTAAGTAACTCCCTGCGGCCCGTGGGTAAGATCACGCACCGAACAGATTCCTATCAGGTGACGGTGCGAGCCCGTGGTAAGATCACACACCGAGCACCTCCTAACTGTTTGGTTGGGGGAAACCATGGTAAGTAACTCCCTGCGGCCCGTGGGTAAGATCACGCACCAAACAGATTCCTATCAGGCGACGGTGTGAGCCCGTGGTAAGATCACACACCGAACACCTCCTAACTGTTCGGTTGGGGGAAACCATGGTAAGTAACTCCCTGCGGCCCGTGGGTAAGATCACGCACCGAACAGATTCCTATCAGGCGACGGTGCGAGCCCGTGGTAAGATCACACACCGAACACCAACCTACCTAATGAGACAAAGCTAAACTGCTACTTGCTTAAACGAATCTACTTCTGTCTATAGACAGCAATACATGGTCAGAAAAAAAAAAAAAAAACTTTACCTTTAGCATAACCTTACCAAATACCAACCTTACCAACCGTACCAAGTATAACTTTACCATTACCTCAGCTACCACATACTTGTATGTAAACTTAGTATGTGATAGCCTACCTTTAAAGGATTTGGGATGGGTTGTATTGTATTTATTAATTATTTTATATAAATATTAGTCATACAAACATTCATAAAATATAAATTTTTATCTTTTCTTCAACGAGACACGCCGATAGCAGGTTCATCCATCAACATCTGAAAAAAAAAAAAAAAAACATGTTTAATTATGTAATTAAATATGTCTGATATTGTTCAATATTTATTTATTCAAAAACTTACAAATTATAAGATGAGCTTCCACTTGGTTGAAATATTTGCACATAGGTTGAAAAGATTCCACTCTCCAGGACCTTAAAATAAAACATGGACATTAAAATCATTTGTGACGGACACAAAAATATGGTAAGTACTGTAAAATTAAACTTCCTAAAAGATTTAAATACATTTTATGGGTTTTACAACAATTTAACTTCAAAAAGCTTGGTAGGAAAATACTATCAATGCCAGTGAATTTTCTCCTTAGATGAGAATTTTATTATGAGAAATTATTCTTGTACATTATAGATACTTCAATCATTGAAACATCGAGTAAAAGTGAAAAGTAAAAACCATTTTTATATTAAAATTACTAACAAGGCAACGAAAATTATTAGCTTTGCATAATACTGCGACTCGAAGCATTTATTCTGTGAGATTTTTCTAGATTCAATGAATAAACAAAAGTGTTTAAACAATATTTTTGATATGTTAAACATTTTTTAAGACGAAAAAAATTATCTTATTATGTATGTACTTACATGATTTTCTTCTTTTTACAATTCATATAGTTCTAGTTGAATTAAGACACTTTCTATATTAATTATAGATTTATAAACACATGCACTTGGAGAGGCATATGTCCCGCAGTGGACTAGTATAGGCTGATGATGATGATGATGAAACACACGTTACGTAGCGTAGCGTGTCGGTGCCTTGCGCGTCGCATAATGGTTCAAAACGTGGGAAGCGAATGAAACGAATATGAACCCCACGCATTGCACTAGAGCTGCTTCTTGCTTAGATCACATCCGAGTAATCGATGCTCAAACATAAATCGATGTTGTGTAATCTATATTTCAAATTTGAAGTATCAATCAATTAGTATGAAATTTAAAAATAATAACAAAACTAGTCTACATAAAAAGGAGAATCAGTACCTATCAAAATATAGTATCTTTCTTGTTATTTCTATTTCGTTTAGATAAGATAAAATGATAGATACTTACCTTACCTAAAAAAGAACACAATTTCATGAACTTATAGAACTGTTTAATAATAAATAACACATAATAATATGTAAGTATACAAAATTATCGGCGCTATATTTTGAAGTTAACTCCGATATATAACTCAATTAAAAACAAGTATTAGTATGAAAAGTAAATAGGTATGACCTACATACAAATCGATGTTTATTATCGAAAACTCGTAGGAACACGTCTCTACTAGTTATACTGCAAAGACAGCAATTACACAAACAGCGGCTGCGATAATATTACAAAGACGATTGTTTGATCGAATAATATTGCAAAGTAGTAAAAAATAATGTGAAGCATTTAAAATGTCAATTATGTATATTTTAATTTCAATATAATAATATTTCCAAGGTTTGCTTCTCTTGTCTATTTGTTCCAGCTAATCTCTGAAACGGTTGGACTGATTTTGATGATACTTTAACTAGCAGATAGCTGATATTATATTATAAGGCTTAATCTAGACTACATTTTTAGAAAGTTTTATGTAGTAGGTACCTACATAGTTACTTAATGTCTACGCGAACGAAGTCACAGTCAACAGCAAGTCATAAATATAATTAAGTTTAATAGAATAATGTGAAGCATTTAAAATGTTAATTATGTATATTTCATTTCAATATAATAATTTTCCAGGGTTTGCTTCTCTTGTCTATTAGTTTCAGCTAATCTCTGAAACGGTTGGACTGATTTTGATGATACTTTGACTAGCAGATAGCTGATATTATATTATAAGGCTTATTCTAGATTACATTTTTAGAAAGTTTTATGTAGTACCTACATAGTCACATAGTTTCTACGCGAACGAAGTCACAGTCAACAACAAGTCATAAATATATTTTTAATTTATAATAATGACTAAGTGCTGTCTTATTTCTTAGGATAAAAATACACATTTTAAAAATACAATAAATATTATTTTTACGTCATTAGAACTCACGCTTGACCACTTTTTGCTGACAATGGACTTTTTTCTGCATAAAACCACTGGCATCGAAAAAAAATCATTATAATTTTCATGAATTTGGGTGTGCTTGTTACACAGTTATAATTTTAATTCGATTTTAGTGATAAATATAAAGTCTATTTTTTAAACGGTTCAACAGTGTGTTTAAGTGTTATTCTGCGAATATCTTCATCAATTTAACAATGTGCGTAAGTAAAATAAAACCTTTAAATATTTATATTTTTACAGCGAGTTGTGTTTGCGTATAAGTTTGTGTTTTCGATAGTCAATTTGCATTAATTATCAAATACGAAAACTTGTATACCAACCAGTTAGCCAACGAAAACACTTTGTTGTTACGTTTATCCGTTTGAATAGGTGTACCACGCGAAATAAGCTTACAGGTTCGAGTGTAGTCTAAAACATAATTTATTTATTTCATAGGTCTGACTCCGAGTACGAAGCATCTTCTGTGATTTCGGAGGTACCTCCTCCTAAAAAGAAGAGCAAGAGCAAGTCTTCACCAGCCACAACCAAACGCAAAACTGTTAAAACCTGTGAGACTTCGCCTCATGAGACTGTCTCTGGCTCCCGCAGGTAAATTTGTTATTACTTATCATTATTAACTCCAAGTCTGGTTTAGTAGTAACTTATGAAAACAACTCAACTGTGTTCTTTATAATTTATTTATTTATTTAATTAAAACAGTAAAAACCAATTACTTTAATTAACAAAAAAAATAACATTAGCTACATTCAAAAGAATTCATAAAAATAAAAAATAATACAACTTTAATAAGTCCAATATATATATATATATATATATATATATATATATATATATTTATATATATTTAGTACCTTGCCACAGTACAGTGTTATGAAATTAAATGTTTCTAGAACAATGCTTTCGTCAACACATCAGTGGTTGAGTGGCAAAGCGCTCGGTTCGATACCTGAATGTTCCGGGTTCAATTCCCAGGTCGGACAAAGTGTGTTTCGGATTTTTTTTTGCCTTTGCCTAGCAGTGGGTCATAGACCTCTTCAAGTACATGTCCTTGTCGTCGCTGTCTGACACCGGGCTGAACAATACTTTACTTATATCTAATATACTCATATAATAATTTACAGAAAACAGCCGAAGCGTGACCTCTTCAATATTTTGCGGTCGGAGGAAACTGCTAGCAGCCGACCGAAGCCGAGTGCTGGAACAGCGACATCATCGTTTGCCAGCCGGGTCTCGACAGGAACTTCTCGTCGCACCGCAGTGAGCAGCGGTGAATTTTTTGTAGACCTGAAGGTCTACAAAACGAATGACTACGTGTCAAACCCCGTCGAGGTTCGATACAAGACAGCGCTAGCGTCGGTAAGGTTGCAGTGTGACGACACCTCTCCGTCTTGGGAAGCACTGCAGGGCTTCCTGGCACAAGCCTGGGAGGTATTTGAGAATTCGGAACCGGTTTACTATTCCGATAAAATTAATTTTAAATAATATTATAATTTTTATAGGTTATAGGTACTTATTTTATTATTATTATTAGGTCCGAACTCTGAATGTAGCACATACTATATTTAAGTAATATATTCATTTGGTTAAGACATTGATTGATCATTTAACTCATCGGTTAAAATATATTTTAATCGTAATTAAAATGCCTTTCTGTACGACATGTAACACGTCAATCCATAGTAAATCGTGGGTGGGTCATTTGAGAAGTAATTTGCATAAGCAAAATTGTGAGTCAATAAAACATAGTGAAGGTATTGAAATAGTTACATCCGCATTTCGCAATCGTATCGTAACATATAAAATAGTAGCCATACAAGATTTTCAGTTAACGTCAGTGGATAGGTTTTTAGATGGAATACGTAACAAATTAAAGTCGCTCTTAGATGAATTTCTTATAAAACATACATGTGCGAAAATAAATTTTGAATTATTTGCAACATTTTTACAATTTAAAGATAATTCACAATCAATTAAATCGTTCGGAACGAAAAATAAAATATTATACTACAATTACGACTTTGAAAATATGTACTCTGAGGCAGTTAATTACCTAAAAAAACGCATTGAAGAATTTGAAGATCGTGATAGTGGATGGACATTTTTAAACAATTTGCATATTGAGGTCAATCTTAACAAATATCAGCCACTTGGAGGCTCAAGTTACATTCCATTGCCTAAATCAATTCAATTAAAAAAGGCATGTCTTAATATTGCTAATAAAGATCAGTGTTGTTTTTTATGGTGCGTGACAGCTGCTCTCCACCCAGCTAGGACACATGCAGAAAGAGTTTCATCTTATCCTCATTATCGTGAGTTGTTTAATATTTCTGGAATGTGTTTTCCGGTTACTTTTCGCGATATAAAGATCTTTGAAAATAATAATCCAAATATAAAGTTTATAATTTATGGCTTAAAAAATAATAAAACAATTATAGGTCCTCTATATAAATCAGACATTGATATGAAATGCAAAAACAAAATTATACATTTATTGTTTCTCGAAGATGGTAGTAACACTCATTACTGTTTGATTAAAGACCGTTCCAGACTTTTTAGAAGTCAAATCACTTCCCACCACAACAAGTTATACTTCTGTGATTTGTGTCTTATATTTTTCAATACTTCAGAAGAAGTCGATAGCCATTTGTGTAGCGGTGTAGTGACAGTATTACCCGATAAAGGTTCGGTTATTAAATTTAAAAACTATAACCGTAAACAAAATATACCATTTTGTATCTATGCTGATTTTGAATCAATGTTGCAAACTAATTCTGATACCACTTGTTCTACTAGTAACACGACAACGTTACATCACCATGTACCTGTAGCGTTTGCATATTATATTGTTTGTTGTGATGATTCGAGTTATAATCGTTACGTATCACATCGAGGACCTGATTGTGTTATGCGATTTGTAGAGTTAGTACTAAAAGATGTTAAAAAAATATATGAAATAGTAAGTTCAAACGCTCCGATGATATTTACCGACAAGGACCAATCCGATTTTAATGAAGCAACACGATGCCACATTTGTCAAAATTTTGTGTTTTCTGATAAAGTTCGCGATCACTGCCACGTGACTGGTCGATTTCGCGGAGCAGCCCATCCTTTTTGCAATTTGCAATATAAACGACCTTCATTTGTTCCTATATTTTTTCACAATTTAGCTGGATACGACTGCCATTTATTTATTAAAGCGTTAGGTGAGGCTCCTGGAAGCATAAAAATAATTCCAAAAACTAAAGAAAATTATATTTCATTTACAAAGTTTGTGCCAGTTTCAAATAACGAGTTTTTTCAACTTCGTTTTGTAGATTCATTCAAGTTTTTGGGAACCAGCTTAAGCAAATTAGCAGATACTTTGGAACCAGAAGACTTCAAATATTTAAAAAAAAACTTTCCTTGTGAACTTAAATTAAAGCTGCTCACTCGTAAGGGCATATATCCATATGAATATATGAACTCTTGGGAACGATATCAAGAACAGTCACTTCCAGAAAAAAAATATTTTTATAGTTCACTCATTGATCAAGATATTTCTGAAGATGATTACCGTCATGCACATTTAATTTGGTCAACATTTAATATTTCAGATTTAGGAAGTTACACGGATTTATATTTGAAAACTGATGTGCTTTTATTAGCAGATATTTTCGAAAAGTTTAGACGGACTTGCAAACGTCACTATCAATTAGATCCAGCTTTCTACTTAACCGCGCCGAGTTTATCCTTTGACGCGATGTTATTAAAGACAGGGATACAGCTCGAACTTATTGATAATTTAGCTATGGTCCGAATGTTACAGAGTGGTATCAGAGGTGGTGTTTGTTTATGCTCTCATAGATATGCTAAAGCAAATAATGTATTTTTACCAGATTATGACAATTCTGTACCTAGTTCTTATATAACATATATTGATTGCAATAATTTGTATGGTCATAGTATGTCTCAATACTTACCATTGAACAGTTTTCGGTTTCTAGATCAACATGAGATTGATAATTTAGATGTTTGTCAAATTTCAACAGAGGCAGAGTATGGTTTTATACTTGAAGTGGATTTAGAATATCCAAAGCATTTACATAATTTACATAACGATTTACCATTTTGTCCAGAAAAATGCATTCCACCAGGAGGAAAAAATCATAAACTCGTTCCTAATTTATATGACAAATTTTTATATGTTATACATTATATTCATTTAAAAACTTGTTTAAAACATGGATTGATACTGAAGAAAATTCATCGGGTTATCACTTTCAGACAAAGTCCGTATCTGAAACAATACATTGATTTAAATACAACACTAAGGCAAAATAGTTCATCAACTTTTGAACAAGATTTTTTCAAACTTTTGAATAATAGTGTGTTTGGAAAAACATTAGAAAATACTGAAAAACGTGTCAAAGTTCATTTAGTTAATCAGTGGTTAGATCAGGACAATGTAACTAAAAAACGAAAAAGTGCACAACAGCTTATTGCACGTCCAAATTTTCATAGCTCCTCGGTATTTACAGAAAATTTAGTAGCAGTGCAGTTAAAACCCGAGCAAATATTTATGAATAAACCAATATACATTGGCTTCACTGTTTTAGAATTATCAAAAAGCCTTATGTATAATTTTCATTATTCTATTATTAAACCTTTTTACAACACCAATGTGCGGATGTGTTACACGGACACCGACAGTTTTGTTTACCACATACAAACAGATGATTTTTATAAAGATTTAAAAAATAATTTTTTACCTTACTTTGATACAAGTAATTATTGTAAAACGAATCAATTTGCCTTACCAATTCAAAATAAAAAAGTTCCAGGTTTATTTAAAGATGAAATGGGAGGAAAAATTATATCTGAATTTGTAGGGCTTCGCTCAAAGCTATACTGCATTAAAACTACAGACAGCACAATTAAGAAAGCAAAGGGTATTAAAAAAAACATCGTACGTAAGTTCAATGTCACGGATTATGAAAAAACACTTTTTAATGGAGACATTGTTCGTAGAACAAATATTCTGTTTAAAACAATTAAACACGAAATTTTTACATGTGCTGTGAATAAAATTGCCCTATCTAGCGATGATGATAAGCGGTTAATATCAAATGACAAAGTTTCTACTAAAGCATGGGGACATACAAGTATATTGAATTTTTAACATTTTTCTTGTTATAAATTTTTTAATTGTTGAGTTATATTTAATATTTGTAAATTTAAAAAAGATATGTTATGTCTTAGATTAGTAAATTCAAAGTGCGAGTATATCTTCAATGATATGTTAATATGTGCTACATGCTTTAATAAAGTTTATAAATTATTAATAGAATAATAATGTTTGTCTTGCTTAAAATATAATGTAATTATGCTACATCATACGTACCTACTAAAGTTCATAAAATATTAATAGAACATAAGTTTGTCTTGTATGGTAAATATCGCTTTCCCCGAGTGGTGAAACCTGGAAATAGACAAGCGCTGTTTAATGATTGTTTAACGGCATAATAGTTTTTCATATGTGTACTTATCTGTACTGTTTAGACCTATTTCAAGTAATTTTAAGGGTATTTATGTGTTTCACTTACTGGAAATGTCCACCGTTTCGTAACACGTTGTTGCTCAATGATGTTACAATTTAATATAATATCATTGTTGTTGCTAGCTTCATCAAGTTTTTAACAACATAAAACCAAGGAACGAGTGAGCAATTATGTAGAATTGTTATTTTTGGCTTGTGTATGGAACGCATTGATTTCTGACCACTAATTGTGAGGATGTAATCATTACATTACGTAATAAATGTTAAGCTTAGAGTCCATGGACAAGAAAACAAAATGACATAACAGTATTTTTCAAACTACAGTTCATATAGGTTAAGGAATCTGGTACATTCTGCCAATGGTTGTTTTGATTGTCTGTTAGTTTTCTCTATGTATACTTTTATTAGTGTTTTATGTAAATCTGTACCTATGTTTTTTTATATTAATTAAATTTAAGTTTGCCTTGTATAAAATATAATGTAATTGTGCTACATCAATATTACGTACCTAATAAAATTCATGTAATATTAATATTTGTTTTCTTTATAAAACCTTAATACTTCATCATCATCAGCTCATTTATGTCCCCACTGCTGGGACATGATTCTTCCCTATGGATGGATAGGGAAAACGGGTCAAACCACCACGCGGGTCAATTGTGGATTGGTGGTTGCTGATTATTGCTAATGCAGCTGGGACCAGCGGCTTAACAAGCCTTCCGAAGCACGGCGGAGCTCGAGATTATAAGTTTTTGGTCACCCATCAGACGACCTACTTTGCAAAGTTGCTTAACCTTTCTACTTACCTTATAAAATTTAGGTTCTAATCATCATCTACACAATTATTGTTTTTTCATGATATCAAGAATGCTATAAAGACAAGTGCGAACGTGAACTGCACAGCGACACAAACATGCATCATTGTAATAAGAACCACACCAATAAATCTGTAATGATGTGTGAGTCAATAGCTAACAAAACTGCATATTGTGCAATTAAATTACGATATCAATAATTCACTCTGTAGTTGAAAATAGGTAACGAGTTCGAGTCCTGACAAGTTTGTGTTTCATGGCATGCGTTTGCTGCTGCCTCAGCAATAGGAGTTATTTTACATACACACTCACACCTAAGTCAATGCCTATATAAGTACTTACTTAGAGTATAAAATAGCATCATATTGAAATACAAATTTATTTACATAAAAACATCGGAGTAAACAGCAACAAAGCAGCGTTTCAATAACATGGTAAGTTATTTTAAAAAGTTCAACGTGATGATTAAAATGTTATTCTTCTCTATAGTAGATTTACAGTAAATAACTCATTTTTATTTTTTATTTTTTCAGAATTCCCAAGGCAATAGTACCCAAGACATCGTGCCAAGCCAAAGCTTGCTCCATGTGACAAGCAAAGGCCTTGAACGATCACCTTCTCCGGTTTTGCAAGATGCGCAAGACCCGCTAGAGGGATTCAGCCAAATGTTCCCGCCTTGGTTGGTAGAACGAGCGGATTCACCGTTACTTCATAAGATTCGCAAACAACAAACGGCTTCCAAAAGGCAACCGAAGAAAAGAAGCTTTTTGAAGAATTTTCATGGGCAGCAGCAATCGTTTGTTTTAAAAAGTGATAAAACTAAAGGACGGCGGCTGATAAAGATCCAAATAATAGACTTAGAATCACAAGTGTCTAGTGAGTCGGACGATAATAATACTCTCCTTAGTGCACAATATGTGGTAACCGATGACGTGGACCAAATTATGGACCAAACGGAGAGTGTTATAAACAATATCTCAAAAAAGTTGTGTGGGTATAGCTATAGTTTTTAAAACTATCACTAGACAATTATTTGTAAATTAAATTTCTCAAGTAAACGTTATGCGTAACAATTTTGTTACGTATAAGTCTACAGAGATACATTTTATTAATAGAGTTATGATATATCACAAAATAGATAATAAAAGTCGGCTATAATTATGTTTAATGTATTAGTTTAGTAAGTTTTCATGTATTTCTTATTTTTCAGGAATAAATCTAATTAAATAAGATTGTACTGTTTCATTAATGATTACCTATTTAAGTTTAAAAATAAAAACACAAAAACAAAATTAGTATTTTTTATTTAAATTATTATTTATTACAATTTTTCAAACGATAACTGTGAAAAGGTACATTTTGCATTTTAAAATTAAATTAGTCTTATCCTATGATTTAAAAAATACTTTTTTATTTTATAAAAGCAAATTTTATTTAAACTTATAATTACATTTTAAAGAACATTATAGTTATGAGAATACCACATTTTTAGACACAACACATTTTTTAATGCACAAATTTTTTTATGATGGACACAATTCAAAGTTTTATTTTCCTTTTCACAATAATCATTAAATAACGTTAAAAACTTGGGACAACCTTTTTCTCCTAGTTCTATTATTTCACAATCTTGACATAGCTCTCGAATCCACTCAATTTTTTCCAATCCTTTGATTAACACTTTTTTTCCACTTAAATACGGAACAATTAGCCTTCGAAATTCATAATAATCGATGAATCCTTCCCTCCAAGTGAGTCCACGATTTTTTTCCAACCATCTTACTTGCTTTTTTTCTTCAACTATGAGTTTTTTAAAAGTATAGGGAGGTTTGATTAAGAATGTCTGTGTATGATCTTTAGTTGCTATTGCTAACTCTTTAATAATAAATTTATTTTTAAAATCTTTAAATCCTTGCAAATCCACGATTATCGTATTACCGTTCATGATATCTTCTTCACAATATTGCTTAAAGGTTTGTATTCAAATATACAATCGTTCAATATCAGACAATATGCTGCGGTCTGATCAGGAATCTCTTGATCTGCTTCGATTTCAACTCTCACATCAATTGATCCTTTTAGCGTTTCGTGTTGGCGAGAACAGTCAACAACAAATAAGGGTGCAATATCTTTGAATTCTTTTGGGCTCATCAACGGTTCTGGCCGACGTCCGTGATAAGAATGCTGGAATCTAGCATACTGTTCATATATTAATGAAAACTTATTGTCTGCAAAATTGATATTCAGTCCTTCATAAGGGTAATATGATGAATTTAAAAATACTCTTACATCACGTATTAAGCAATGATCAAACTCTGCCAACGACATTACCGCATTATGTTTACGGTTCGTTTGTAAAGCGATAATAACAAATCGTGGTTTCTCTATTTGTGACGAAGTTTTAATAGACCAAGTGTGTTTACGGGTTTTGGGAAGTAATGGATACTCATACAAGTCCCAATTACGAAATGCTACGGTTATAGGACGATCTTTTTCTAAATACTTTAATAGATTTATTCTTTCACGATCTGACACCTTAATGTGAGGAACTCGCCAAACGATTTTACTTATTACAATATCCTCCACAACTTCACCTGCATTTAATTTTAAAACATTAAGATTTGTATTGCTTCTCAAAAGTACTAACTCATGTTTACAGTTCATTACAATTTTGTCATAATCTTCTGCAAAACCTAATATTTTATTCAATGGTATAGATGTGGAAAATACTCCATTGTTGTCAGTGTTTGTACCTGTAGTAGACCATCCCCAAACTTTTGCACATTTGGACTCATTTTCATTCAGCGAAAGATAAGACTTGATAGTTGTAGTAATTCCTGCATTTTTAACTTTATCTATTTCTACTCCGTTGAGTTCATATCGGATGTCTTGAAAAAGAAATAACGCTGGGTTATTCACAAAATGCACATTCGTCGCACTTTCTTTTTCTTTAGTAGTGCTGTTGTATTTGTAAACATCCGCTCTGCCCTCAATATACAAACTGCTGAGTGCAGGCAGAACGTATAAATCTTGCTGATTAATGGGTATTCGTATTTCATCGTTCTTGTTGAAACTTGTCACGTATGGTTTGTACGAATGGTACTCAAAACTTTCAATACGGTTATCATATGACGCTGGTTGACAAATATTTAAAATATTCATTTTAACAAGCCTATTAATTTAAGGAATTCCTTATTACTTTTAGTTAGCTTCTTTTTTATACGGAGCGTTGTTCCTTTAGGAGATGACCTCTTAGAACTGACTTGAACAGTAGATGGAGGTAAGTTTATATTAAAATTTATCATTTTTTTTTAAAATGTAAATACAACTGTACTTCTTCACCACGCAAATTGATTGGCTTATTTTCAGCGTCTAACAACCTTATATTAATTGCACTTATTGTACTTTGGTTGACTGGAAAATAAATTAAGTTTTTAGGTATTTCAATAATTCTATAACCTGGTGGTACGTTTGGTATAAATTCATAAATTATATGACTTGCTTTTCCGTTCACAAATGATCCACTGATTACATCGCATTCGATGCGCACGATAGTTGTTGATAAAATGCTGACAGGATACCGAGAATCAGTACTTATATTAGCCTTTACTGTTTCCATACCAAATCCCAAAATTTTGCTTAGGGAGTCATTTTTATCGAAGCGAACATCTTCAGTACAATAAATTCTTGTTTTTAATGTATTGTTATTGCAAGTTAATTTTAATACAGCATTCTTGATGTTACTTTTAAGAAAATCACAAATATCTTGAAGTTCATATGATCCTTCAGGTATTTCAATAACTCCATCTTTACCATAATAAAATTTATTATTTCTTTCATCAATATTAGGAATGGAGTTAAAAGTAGAAAAATACAAGAGTCCACACTCATATTCTCCTTGTAATTGTAAAGTAGGGGAGTAGTTTGTTATCAAGGATTCTCCTCTACCAGTTATTGACACAGTGAAAGACATTTTTGTACTGACAAAGTTTTTTATTTCATACTTATTATAAATGATTTTTCCAAAAGTTTCTTAAAAATTTTAAACAAAGGTGACCACAGTTTACTGTATCAAATGTTTGATACTGTACATAATTATAGTTCATAGACATGTTTCTTAAGTAATTTATCAATTCTAATGGTGGCTTTAAATTACCAAAACTATCATAATATTCACAATAGTCATTTTGTTTAACGTAGGCTACCCAATGAGTTCCAGGATTATCAGATCTATCTAAATTTATTATAGCACACTCTATTTTTCTTGGTTTCAAAGGTAATTTATCTCTCATAAAAACTCCTCGAAAGTATGGAATGTCGGTAGCATGTTCTAAAATATCTAAATTAGTGAGAGCTCGTTTAGGTAGCCGATGAATTAGTTTTTTGAAGGATTAAGGTATAAACCAGCTCCTTTTTTATGAGACTTGATATACAGTCCTTTTCCGAGAGCAACAGCTTCCATCATCTTGTTATGTCGTTCAGATTCTTGAAGGTTTTTTTGAGCAACCTTGTAATCATTGACAGCTTTTGCTATACCTGCCGCACCTCCAGCAAGTGAACCAAGGGCTGATAATCCAGCGAAAATTGGAATAAGAGGCAAAATGCCTCCCCTTTTCGGAATAGGAATACATCGCGGCAAGCGTGTACTTTTTTTATTAGTGAATAGTTTTTTTGCAGCAGCATATGCGAAGTTTATAGCGATATGGTTGTCTTTAGATTTGATTTTTTTTAACTGATTTTTTATTTTTTTCACCTTTGACATAAACGACCGTACTCCAGAACCAGCTTTAAGTTTTGCTTTCATCGCATTTTTTACAATCCATGATGCAACTTTTTCTCCTTTTCCAGCATTCTTTGATTTCAATCTTTTCTTAGCCATATTTAAAAGTTCTAAATCTGCTTTATGTCGAATATTCAAATCGTTGTTATTGTAGGCAATGTCGTGGTGCATACAAGCTTGATCCAACTTATTTACACCCCGATCACCTCTCAGTAAGCGTTTCTGAAGTTTTGTGCCAGGACCACAAAATTGGTATCCCGGTAGATGTAACTCAAACGGTAGATTATTTATGAGGTTATTAATAATACCACTTCCTTCCTTCATCGATTTTTTCAAACTGATTGCATACAGATAGAATGCATAATTTATATCATAAAACCAATTCATTCTTGTTAATCCAACTATTCTCTTTGTCACTAAGACCCAACCATTTCACAAAAAGCTTATTTCCTTTTCTCTTTATTACTTTTTCGATCAAATAAAGATCTGGAAAATTTGTTCTCTGTAATTCATATTCGTAAAAAGATCCCAAGATTTTCTGTTTATGTGTATCTTCTAAATGATAAGTCGATGGGTTCGTATGATTCACTCTCACTATCCTAAATATTTCTGTGGACCAGTTAGGAGTGTAACCTTTGTAAAAATCTCCTTTGTATTTACTAACACGCACATGATCACCAATTTGAAATTTCGGTTTCTTATTTATCTTATGTCTTTGTGATTTAATAATATTAGATTTAACAACCATCTGGTTTGCTCTATTAACATCAATAGGTTTAAATTTTGTGATACGATGAATAGTATTATTATAACATTGCACCACATGATTCAAATTTTTTTCAATCCATTGATATCGACCACATAAACTGAATAGTTTGTAAATGTTACATTTCAATGTCCTTATTACTCGTTCTACTATAGATGCTTTTTTTGTAGAATAACTGGAATAGTGATTAATATTATAATTTCTCATTAATTGTTCAAAGATAACATTGTAAAACTCTTTGCCTTGATCTGTTTGTAAATTTTTAGGTTTTCGAGATGAATTAGTTAATATATTTTGCATTGCATTCGAAACACAATTCATCGCTTTTGATTTCAGAGGATACACCCACACATACTTTGACAATGCATCAATTACTACTAAAATGTACTTGTATCCTTTATTGAAATATGAATATTTTTGGAAATCTATAAGATCAGCTTGCCATAAATCATCTATTCCTTTTATTATTGTACATCGACGACTAAAATTCTTTCTTGCCGCTCTGTGGAGTTCGTCGACTATATCCTTTTTACTCATTTTTACTTTGTTTTGTCTTAATCATGTAATCTATTTCAGACTTTGTATAAAACGTAGTAAACAAACGTTCTGAACTTGCTGTTTCTAAGTTCTTTATGTAGACTTGAACAAGACTATGAACCTTATTTATTTCATTTCTGAGCTCTTGAACAGTTTTATCCATATATGCTTTATTTACGGCTTCATCGTCCTTCTCTGGTGACGTCAGACCTTTCAATTTTGAAGATTTCAAATCGTAATGACCCGTTTCTGATTTTTTTAACACATCATTCAAAGTATCAATGTATTCTGTTAGTCGTAAACGCTTGTGAACGTGATGGCCAAATTTGTCTAAATTCATTACCGTGTTTATACGCTGTGTACTGTAATTCAACTGCTGAAATTTAAAGTTGCATGCTACTTATATTTTTTTTTTTGTTAATGATGCCAGCTTCATAAAGCTCTTCGATTATTGCAATAACTTCATTATCCAAACCAGTGTTACCTGCATTTCGTGATGCAAATAATAGTTTTAACCGGTCAACTAGCTCATTTGGATCATCCCAATAAACATAATCAGTGTCTTTCATAACTTTTTTTAAAAGCTTAATACCTTTTCCCTGTGAAAGACTTTCGAGACTAGTAGCTGCATTTCGTGAGAATTTAAACATTGGCTTAATAATATTCATGTATTTAAATCCTTTGTTGCTAATTAATTGTTTTGATGGATCAAAATTACGTCTGTGTGCATTGGTATCGATTAGTAGCATTTTGTAATTTTGTAAGTCATTGTCTGTGATAACATCTAAATTAGGTTTCTTTTTGTACAATAATTCTTTTAAGCCAGGAGTTTTCTTAAAGCTTTGGTTCCCAATTTTCAAAATGTCACCATCGTCGTAAACGCGATTTTTTCCAAGCATCAGTTTTCCTCGATCGTTTTTAATCCCATAAGGTACGTCTTTCATTACTTCAGATGATGTAGACCATGACAGCGATTGATTTTTATCGTTGGGTGATGACTGAAGAGATTTAAACGATCCTTCGCTTACATTGTGTTCATCACAAGGTACACTTAGGGTTTTGTTAGATTTTTGATACAATTCATTATCAGTATCATCTTCTTCTTCAGTGCTAATTTCATTAAAATCATCGCTAGAATAGTGTAATGCCTCGCTTTCATTACTTTTACTTTTTTTTGGAACAATTTCATTATTCAAACCTTCTTCATGATGCTGCTCATTGTTTTTGTTTGCTAACAGGTTAAGCGGTTCAACGATGGGTTTCAATATTGTTTTCAAGGTCATGTCACTTGTATTTTTTAAATCCTTTATCATTTTAACCTTTCTTTTTACAGCCTTTGCAGATTTTACAATTTTTTGTTTAAGATCTCTTTCCATTTTAGTAGGATTCCACTCGGTTCCAAATCATGAATGAAAGTGGGGCAATATCAGTACAACAGCCATTTATGTATTTTAATCTGGCACAATAAATGTATCAAAAGCCATTCTGTAACATCCATTATTTCGTACACAGTCCTTATTGATTACAAGATAACTGAAAGGTTTATTCCAAACAGTTGAGCACATTTTACGGAATTGAGACCATGTCATGTCTGACCCTACATGTTCATCATAAACATGTTTTAAGTTAATATCGTCTTGTTTAAATAATATTATTAGGTTAGAATTGTCCCTTACCAGTTGCTTCGGTATTTTGGTATAAGTTTGGTTAATATAGAAACAATCAATGTTCTGGTGACGTCCCATCGCAAAATAATCTCTAATATTATTTTGATTTTCACAAGCAACATCGTCGAATAAAATAATTGAATTTGGCATAGCTTCGTGTGGACTCAAAATGTCGTTGTTATTACTGTATTTGTTATAAGATGTGCCTGCAACCATACCCAACACCTTTTCTAGGTATATGTATTTAGGTTGATATAAAGATTTTGAATACACGTAAAGGTTACGAAAGCGTGGACCATCTTCATGTAATAGCAAACTTATAACTAAGTTGGTCTTCCCACAGTTTGATGGACCACAAACAATACAACGTATAGTGTTTGGTAATAAATTACCATGACGCTTTGGCTTATTTGAAACCGGAGGACATATACACTCTAATTTTAATGATTCCTTTTGTTTCACAAATTTCATTACAAAGTATGAAACCGACCGCAGTGTTTAGTGTGTTTCAATAAAATGAGCTTAAAGTATATTTCTACAATATTTAAACAGTCTTGTATATAAGAAAGGGATCACCAATATGAGTTATTGGGTATTCTACCCCGCCGCAGTGAGTGAGGGCTCGGCACGAGCCCGAACGAATGAAGGTGGGGTAGAATGCCCAATAACTACCTACTCACGCCGCATTTGCGCATTCACCAAACAATTCACGGAGCGTGCTCGGTAAATAATTAATGACGCACTAATTCAAAATTCAACCGGTTCACCCATATTTGTCTCGCGAGCTTCCCGGTTACGAGAAAGACGCGAAAGGAATCTATGATGGAATACCTACCGCAGCGAATGACTAATGAAATTCCTAACGAATGCTGCCGTTCGGTTAATACATTAAGTTGAGGGGAGAAAAAGTAATTTACGTAAGAGCTATATTTTTATTCTTTTTCCTGTTGCCACAGTACATTTGTTAGGGAACGGAAATGGGGAAATATTGTTGAACAGTCAGCACTTTGCTATTGCCTAGTGATCAGACCACTGATCCCAGGCCTACAGGCAAGATTCCTAGGAGGGACTGATGGCTGTTAAGGCGTGTTTGAAGTCCGCCTGGCTAGCCACTTCTATCTTATCTAAGCCCATGCAACTTTGTGAGTAGAAATGTCATGTTCTAACAGTTAAATAAATAAGATAACAAGGTTATTGAAATGTTAACAACAAAATAGGTACGAGTACAAAATATAAACGCGAGTCGATCTTTGCGTACTGTACACATACAAAGTTTTATTTCAGTGTACAACCACAGTATTAAGAACTTACAGGTTGTCCAACGCCTTTGAAGTTGCGCGAAACACCGCCATCGTCTAGACATTCGCCATTGTCGCAGGGTTATCACATATTTTTTTTTAGTTTATTTTATATTTTGCTTATTGGTAGGTACGTTTATGTAATAATTTTTTATTGACAAATTATTGTAATTATTAAATTACTTAGAGTAATTAATTTACTAATTAAATTACTATGTTTAATTGAGGAGCTCGATGGCGCTGTGGCTAGCCCGTTCGGCTTGCGATCTTGCCCGCTAAGCAACTTTCGCAATGCCGGGTCGCTGGATGGGTGACCTAATTGAAAACAACTCGAGCTCCTCCTTGCTTCGGAAGGCACGTTAAGCCGTTGGTCCCGGTTGTTTTCGTAAGATGACAGTTGTAAAAATACCCACCAACCCGCATTGGGCCAGCGTGGTGGGTTATGGCCCACTATCCCCACGTGCCATTGTCCACGTGGGAGGCCTGTGCCCAGCAGGGGGACCTTTATAGGCTGATGATGATGATGAATTAATTAGTAATGTTATAAATTAAACAAATACTTACTTTCGTAATATTTGATTAAAAACGCTCCAATAAACTCCTAATAAAATAAAAAAATAGATAAATAAATGAATAAATTAATTAATAAATAAACGTTGAAAAATTGTCTACCTCAGGCGGGAATCGATTCCGCGTAAATACTTACTTCTTTAAAAACGGTTTTATTTCTACTTTCTTGGGGTTTAAAGAAAAACGGGCTCAAGATTGAAAAAAAGAAATGGTTTCAGTTTGTAAATGTTATTAAGTATCAATCAGTTAGCTTATTTCATTACGAACACGTAGACTTATGATATGATGCATGGCTGACACTTTGTTCCGTATTGGTTTGTAAACTATGGAAGTGATACCCATTATTATTTTTTTTTAAAGTCACGTCTGCCATCTTGGATCTCGAAATAGATGTTGTATTCAAAATCGACACCCCTGAAAAACATGGAAATGATATCCATATTGATTTTATAAGTATTAAAAATTGCGCCCACCATTTTTCAATCTTTTAAATTCTAGCGAATTCTAAAATGGTTTTTATCCATAAAAAAAACATATTGAAAAAGACCTTACGCATTTATAATGTATGTGTTGTGCTGTGCATTAATTTATTACCTTACAATTCTCATAAAAATTAAAATTAAAATTGACTACAGGCGTTCTAATACAATGCGCCACTCCTGACGCGTGTGTCCCTATTGAAGTGTATGGAGAGCCCGAGTAGCACCGCGCCTCGCCCGCCCCGCACACCCCTCACGATTGCCCTGTCTAGAAGTGCCCCTTGGCCGACTGTAAGAATTATATAGACTGTGGTACAACGTTAAAAAATGTATTTTGTTATGACGACAGATTTTGATAAGTTGATGGCGACTTACTCGTAAGTAGGTAAGGCCATCCAAGCATTTTACTCAAATGGAATTTGACTACAAGACAGTGGGCAGTGATATTATTGTTAAAGTTAGTGATCTTTATAAAAATAAACATAAATGTAATATTTAAGCAAACATTTTCTTTCATTTTCTTACTAAGACCCGCTAATAACATTTCACCAACATTTCCAACAGGAATATTATGTAAAGATCAAAGAGATTCCCAGTCCGTCCGATCCCGCTGGTCAATTCTATGGCAGAATGGTAAGAGCTAGTTTTCCTTTGTGACGGTTTATTTTTACTGCGACGCAATGTGTCCACATTAGATTATTAGACATCAACACGTGTCTAAGCTGTAACATGTTGAAATGTAAAAAGGCGTAGTTTTACTCTGTCTCTCAGCTAATACGTAAGGTCACTCCGAAAGTTTTGAGATACTAAAAATTTATAAAAAGAACGCAACTAGATTGAACCTTTTTTTAAAGATAAATTATTTGTAATTCGAACATAGAAAACCATTTTGATCAAATATTTAAAAGGCTGTGGATAGAGTGCCACAAGCGGCATTGTAGTACGATCGGTTACGATGCCGTAATTACGGCATCCTAGTACAAAGTGTAGGCAGTGAATAGAGTGCCACAAGCGGCAACTTAGTACGATCGGTTACGATGCCGTAATTTGACGGCATCCTAGTACGAAGCGTATAGAGTGCCACAAGCGGCATTGTATCTTAATCGGTTCGGGAACCGTAACATATTTTTTATTTGTCATAATGTTCAGACGACTTATTATTCAAAAGATATTTTTGTATGGAGTTAGATTTCTGTTGTCTAATAAAAAAAATAACCTCGAAATTCAAGACAATCGCGAAGCGCAGCGTAGCGATTGTCTTGAAATTTCTAACCTATCACGTGACCTACACAGGAGTAGGGCAGCTAGTATTTCTGTTGTCTAACAAAAACTTTACGGCAGCTTAGGCGGCGTCACTATTATACCGCAAAACTTACGGTTCCCTAACCGATGGATATATACAGTGCCGCTTGTGGCACTCTACACACTTCCTATTTAAAAATAAAAAAATGACGTTTGATTTTTGTTTTAATTCCGCGGGCTTTCACCGTCAACTATGGATTTTAAGAGAGAACATTTTCGTGCGATGATTTTTTACGATTATAAATTTGGATTAAATAAAAGTGAGTGCAAAAAGCGATTAGTTTCGGCATTTGGGGACTATGCGCCATCGCGTGCAACAGTTTTCAGATGGTTTGCTCAATTTAAACGAGGGATTTTCTCCTTAAATGATGAAAGAAGTGGCCGGCCCGCAACTTCAGTTACAGAAGAAAACGTCCTAGTTGTGCAAAAAATTATTAATGAAGTCACTGTGACTTATAAACATATAGAAGAGGTTGTGAAGATTTCATCGCAAGCTATTAATGAAATTTTACACAACCGGCTTGGAGTCAGGAAATTATGTTTACGATGGGTGCCTCACTCGCTGACTTCAGAACGTGCAATCGACAATTTGGGTGTTTCCCCGATGATGAACCTCCAATGAAGGTGACACGCGGGCGAAGTGTTGGGAAATAAATGGTGGCCAAATTTTTTTCTGCAAGTGGTCATGTGGCCACAATTTCCTTAGACGACCAAAAAACTGCGAATGCTAAGTGGTATATTGAAGTGTGTAAACTTACTGTAAGTATTTAATAATTTAAAACAAAAACGACCTAAAACTGGTTTGAGGGGGCTCTTTTTGCATCATGACAATGCGTCGCCGCACAAGGCCATTGTCACCAAGGATTTTTTGAAGAGTACAGAGATTGAAGAATTGTGTCATCCTCCGTATAGCCCCGATTTAGCACCTTGCGATTTCTTCCTCTTTCCGAAAATCAAACTCGGACTTCGTGACACGCGATATAACAGTCCTGAGGATGCACAGAATGCCTACTTGCAGGCCGTAGAAGACCTCCCTAAAGAAGAGTACCGGGAATGCTATAAATCATGGTTTAGGCGGATGAATCGATGTATAGAAGCTATAGAACTTTGAGAAACTGTAATAAAAAAAAATAATAACTTTTATACTTTTTTTGTACCTCAAAACTTTCGTAGTGACCCACGTATTGAGCAGAGGCACTGGTACTGAGATATTTTTTTAAGAAACTCGATGGCGCACAGCCTAAAACATTCAGTGTGTGATCTTACCACGAACTTTCCCAATGCCGGGTCACTAAATGGGTGAACAAATCAAAAATTAGCACAATAAGACAATCGGTGTCCGTATATTATCAGAAAAATACAAATAAAGCATTTCATAATATCAACTCAGATGTCTAACAAAATGACGGTTCTAGAAAAACCCCACTGACAGGCATAATTTTTATTTTATTAGTTTTCGACGTCAATAAATGCCTGTGAAGGCTTATATCGAATAAACTGTTTGACGATGAAACATTCGAAGGGCGTAATGCTTATGCCTACTATTTTTCTTAACTTATATTTATCGGTAACCCCGTTAAAAACTTCGTTCAAAATTCCACGACAACATTTTAAAGTGTACATAAAGATACAAGATAACTAACTAACCAACATTCAGAACACTGACCCAAACGGTACATAAAACAAGCTCGAAACATAGGTGCGCCCGTAAAACAGATGTTAATAACCCTCTGGTGAGGTCGAGAGGTCTTGCCGACACACAAAAAATGAGAGGTGCGCAATAAATAATCATAAACATGCCGCACGGAGAGCGAATAATTCACGACGCGCATGAACAGAGCGCAATCAACATAAATATTTCACGTTTAAGACAAAAAGTTAGCGAAATCGGGAACGGGGCGGCCCTCGTCCATAAAGCTTTGTATGGATTACACGGATTTTTATTGCTTCTCGCGGTTTCCGACACCGGGGCTCTGCCGACAGTTGGGATAAGGTTAGGAACGTTACGGATGTGGCGTCACAAGAATTTTGTTACCTGACCCCGTATCTTTGAGCGTTAACCTAAAACTGCGCATTCACGATAAGATACATACCCTTCAAACCGGAACGTAGTAATGTACAATAATGCTGCTTAGCTGCATAAATTGGTATTAGGGTGGACGCCTTCCAAAAGAATCAAACCAATTTCAGGTTTTGCTCACTTTAATTAACACGTGTGTCATATTCATATTCCGTTCTTCGGAAGACACGTAAAGTCGTTGATCCCTGTAGCAACACAGTTTGTTGCACCAGCAAAAATATTCGTAGCCGTAGAGCATCGTAGCAGTATACCGTAGCCGCATCAAACAGTCGTAGCCCTTCACGCGTGCCTGCCGGTTTTAGTTATTGAGATCAAATTGACATTATTTTGTGTACCTTGTGTTCAGTGATATAATAGACTTTTACTAACTTTTATCTCGTTTTATTTGAGACACGCAATAAACCCTTCTGATTAGAACTTCACATACAGTACAGTTCACACACAAATAACATTAAAAAAAAGAATACCTAAAATCCCGGTTGTTATCGTAAGATGGTAGTCACCCCACTAACCCTCATCGAGCCAGCATGGTGGTTTATGTTCCAATATCCCCACGTGCTGTTACAGTGAGACCTGTGCCCAGTTAGTGGAATGTTTATAGGCTGATGATGTTTTGTGCCATATTATTGACGACCTCCGTGGTCGAATAGTTAGCATGCCGGGTCTGGTGTCACGCCGGGTCTGGCGTCGCGCCATCTCTGAGGTCCCGGGTTTAATTCCCGGTCAGGTCAAGTTAGAGAAACTGTTTTTCTAAATTGATTTCGGGTCTGGGTGTATTTCTATGTTTATGTATATTTATCCGTTATCTTACCATATTAACGTGTTTCAAAAGAAGCTTCTCTTGGGCTAGATAATTGGCGTGAGCGTAAACAAATGTATATTTTGTTAACCATTCATGTGTACACGCAGTGTTACAATGCTGCGATTATTGTCTGATCTGCAGCACAATGGCTTTCAGTGCGGCACTGCGGCTGCTATCTGCACGCTTCGGCGGAGTTGCGTTCGCTCCACAGGCACGGAATGCGATAGACACTGCTCCGTCTCAATAGGATTATGCTCTAGCAATGGATATATCAACATCCAAGTGTCAATGCGTATCGCTAATATAATGTCACTAAATCAAAGTTATATTATACATACATATACATATATATATATATATACATATATTATGATATATAATAGTATTATACCCGAAGGGTTAATCAGAGGCCAGACAGTAAGGACTGCAAAACCAGTCTACTGCCACAGTCCACGTTTTAAAAAAATGATAACTGCACATGTGCTCAGCGTGTCGCGTAGCGCTGAAAGAATATTACCACCCCCTCTCTTCCCTTAGGTGTCGTAAAAGGCGACTAACGGACTAAAGACTGCACATACATCCAACAACTTAGAGTGGCGATGGGCTCACTACCTGTCACGCTGAGACATGTGCAGTCGATATTTGGTGAAAAGTGGACTATGGTAGAGGGCTGCTTTTGCTGTCCTCATTGCCTCGTCTCTGACTAACCCTTCGTGGATAATATTCGTGATTATATGTATTTATGTATGTCTTAAAGTAAAAGGTTATGTACAGCCTGTAATACTATCCCACCGCAGGGAAAAGGCATTGAAATCAAACCATCGTTACAATAGGCCTGTTGACTAAATTTCAAAATCATACTAAAAGCCTAATTTATCTTAAAAATACGTTATTTTTCAAAAAAACTATAATTTACAATATTCATATTTATGTAATTACATATTAATAATCCCAAATTTTTATAATGAATATTTTCGATATTTTGTTTCTTTAAATTGATCATTATAGTAACGCCAATCCACCCGATTTATTCTTAGTAGACACAAGCCTATAGCTGGGTATTGGCTTAATCACCAATCAGTCAAAAGCGGGTCGGTGATCACAAACTCGGGCTATACATCGAAAAATTCTAAAACAAACTTTGCGCGATCCGGCAATTAAACCCGGTACCTTCTGATATCGAGCCGACCGCCTAACCACTCGGCCACCGATCGTGTTATGAGGATTTTCTGTAACATCATCGAATTGAGAAAAAAAATACCCCTTTTACGTCCTGAATGCCTAATGTGTGGGTTGTCTTTCCCTTTGAGGTGACATTGTCGTAGTCGAAGAATCTCCTTCATTTGTTCGCCTTTTTTTCGACGTACGACGACTTTAGTACGTTCCCTTTTACTTATTATTATAATTATCATTGTCTTTATAATATTATGTCGGCATTCTGTTGGTTAGTCGAACGAAAAGTATTTTACGATCTCCTTGTCTTTGATAACTCAACTGGCTGGAAAGGGTTTAACATTTACCCCAATTGTATTGTTATGTTTCGATTCGGAGGCCGTTCACAGAATAATTACAGAAACACGAGGCTTCACGGATCGGTAGTTCGGCACAAAGAAAATCTTAAAACGAAATTATTTACAAGTTTTTTTATTAATAAAGATACAAAAAGAAATATGGGTGAACATCACATAGAACATTACACCGACTGATTCCAAGCTAATAAGCAAAGGCACTTAACTCAGCAGCCTAAAAATAAAAACACTGATTTGGTTTCAGCTCGATCGGTCCCCGGAAAGTCGTTCAAATCTTCCTTGCAAGATATGACCCAAACATACATACATACATTGTAAGTGTGTAGCTCGCTCAGTGTCTTACAATCGGGTGTTACACAACAGGAAACCACATGGTCTCTATAGATGGCGAGTGACGATTACACCGAAGATTATAAAATCGTTGTTAGCAAACCAGGTGGACTTATAACAAAAGCCTTACCAGCAACCAACTAACCAATATATGTATAATATGTAGGTATTACAATAAACTTATAAGCACATGATCTATAATAGGCAAATGATCTATAATAGGCAAATAGTGGGTCACTCAACGAATTGTTATATTGGTTTGGTACAACCAATTACATATTATTTTTCTGGTTACCTATCATAAATTCGAAACTTTCCTGTATGATTTTATTTTAACAAAAACGTTTTGTAATTTTTTGTTATCCATAAATTTTTTTTCCCGAAAACACAATTGACAAAGGTTTGAAATGCCGATTATCGATTTTTATTTTTATCAAAATCTTTATGTTTTGAAATCCTACTCAACGTTCGGCCGAAGCTATTAATGCTAGATGGTTCATTTTCCAGAAACGCGTTTCCAATATTATAAAAATACAACATTTCAAATAATTGAAATCCATAATATCATCGAACAACTTGTAATTGTAGTAACGTTTAAGCATGCAATTAAGCAAGCACGCAGCATGCAAGCTAACATGCAGCATGTAAGCAAGCAAGCAAGCATGGAGCATGCAAGCAAGCTGCAGCATGCAGCATGTAGCAGGCATGCTTTCTGTCATGGCTCCGGCGGTCCCACTCAAGCTTATCGTCGCAGATGGCTATCGCTCACCACCGCAGCCGCGCCGACGCGGGCTTAAATTACACTCTAGCGTAGGGCTGACAAGACTACGTGGAGTCGGTTTTGGCGCGATTCGTTTCTGTCACTGACTTTTGTAGCACTAGCTTACCGAAAACATAAAGTATTAACTTTTTAAGACATTTTAGTTTATTGACCTAATAATATGAATATATGAAAAACAAAAAAAAACGAAAATCTGGGTATGCTAATTTATAGAAAAAGTTACTTCGAATTTTAATACTTTTAGATATGAAATTTATTGTAAGCAAAACATCTTCAAAATGAAAAAAAGTAGTTTTGGTAATCGGCTAATAGTTTTTCTGGAAAATGAAACGTATGTATGATAAGTTTATGGATACCCAAAATTATGTAAAAGCAACAATCTGTTATTTAAAATTCGCTATACCGTTTTTGAACAATTGAAATTCGTACAAGAAAGTTTCGAATTTATGATAGGTTACCTATTTTTCTAATATATATTTTTTATTTATTATACGGGTCCAGCTAAAAACCAGCGCAGGGGATTTCAAATTCACAGCAGCTCAGCAAGAGCTGGTCAGCCCTTTCGCCTGTTTAGTTAATACTAGAATAGATGTACATATGTAACTGTTTATGTATAATAAACGCCCAATAAATGTTTACTTTATTTTACTTTACTTTTACTTTACCAAACTAAGTACAATAATTTTTTTTCCCTAAGTGTAAGACTAAGTCTTAAGTCTCAATCAGGCAGGCGGTCTTATCATATATACATAAACTCACGGCTGTTTCCCATAGGGGTAGGCAGAGACTATAGATCGTCATACTAAGAAAAGAATGAGTCTCCTGGGATTGGCCTACCCGAAACCAGAAGATTTTAGGCTCTTCACCTTCAAAGACGTTGCTAAGCTTATGGCAGTCATTTTCACTGAGGAAACAGAGTGATAGGACGGGGTTGCACAAAAGATCCCAATGGGTCGATGTGCTGCTGCGAGAGGGAGACCTCTGCAGACCCCACTAAGATAAGATGAGATAAGATAAGATAAGATGGATCGCCATCTGCTACAATCCTTGCACACTTCTTTGGCTTCATTCAGATTCATCAATATTTTTATGCACGCAAGGCGGTCTCATCACTAAACTACAAAAAGGGCTTTGGAGACTTGTTAAGTTATTTATTTAATTGTTAAATTGTACTTAAAATTCGTTGACATTTCTATCAGCCACGACCGCTAGATAAAAGATAAGAGGATAAAAAGTAAGATATACTCGAACAATTAGGAGATATCAAACAAATTAGATGTTCATTAAATAAAACAACAAAGTAGGCTAGGTAGCCAAAAGTAGCTAAAAGTAAAATAAACTTAGAATTGTTTACTCGCAGACAGACACCAAGCAGAAACTCGTTATAGTAAAGTATAAAGAGTTTCTGCTTGGCCGCGAGCAATAAATCTTTCGTATTTAAATGCTATGCTAACAAAACAAACGTAAACAACCGTACATTAAAATAATTTCTAAGTTCTCCGTCGGTTTACATTTGAAACTAGCTAAGAAACATTGTACAAAAATGCAATAAAAAATGTACGTAGTGATAATTCCGCTAACTCACTGGTCTATCAAGTTTGGATGCTGCATGCAAGCACCGCCCTCTCGCTCGCATATGTACGACTAGCGGCCGCTCGCGGTTTTACCCGCGTGGTTCCCGTTTCCGTGGGAATATTGGGATAAACAGTATCCTATGTGTTAATCCAGGTTATAAACTATATGTATGCTGAATTTTATCCAAATCCATCTAGCAGTTTTTATGTGAAAGAATAACAAACATCCATCCATACTTACAAACTTTCGCGTTTATAATATTAGTAGGATATATGCTAAAAGAGCCATGGATGATAATAAGACATGCAAACTAAAACCCGATAAGTGTTTCGCTCCTCTTTTTCAGTCTTGTTTCAGCCGGCGTAGTAATATTTTTATTGCATTTTTGTATGTCATGGAATTCCACATCATCACCATCATAGGCCTCTTACATCTATAAAAGATGATTTAAACAGCGTCCAATTGCGAGGTTTGGCATTTTCTTAAGTGGCTTGTAAGGCCAATACGGGAGCAACATTTCCACAAAGTAACGTTTTATTCTATTCATTAAGAAAAATTGTATTGATCGGGAAAAGTAGCCTTTGGTCTACTCTGGAGCACTGTTACTATCCAAAAAAATGGATTTATTCGATTGACGTTAAAAGCGTTATAGAATTAGCGATTGCGAACCTGCAGGCTGAAACGCTTTGAACTATTAATATGGATTCGGATGATATATTGGCCCGCGATGCATGCTAATGGCTTTGGGTTTGGAGCGATCAACGCGCGCCTGTCATTTTGGAAACGTGTTTATATTTCAAAATACAATTTACATTATAATAATGTTATAATAATTTTCCCACGCTCACACAATTATCAAGCCCATGTTAGGCTTCATTGTGAGTTGTATTTAATAGTTAACTATTTAACGTGTAGGTAAAATATCGTTTACTTAAATTCATGCATAAGACAGAAATAAAGTTAATTTAAAATTGACTCCACTGGGAATTGAACCTGGGACTTCGGAGATGGTAACGCCAGACCATTCAACTACGGAGGTCGCTTAAAATCAAAGGTGGATTTTAAACGCAACAATTATTATTTTTAGCCGTGTCGCGTGGCGGTGACAGAACCCTCTCTTCCCTTGGGTGTCGCAAAAAGCGGCTAACGGACTATAGACTGCACATAGACACAACCGTCACGCAGAGCACATTTGCAGTCGCTATTTGGTGAAAAGTGGACTATAGAGGACTGCTTTTGCTGTCTTCATTGCCTAGTCTCTGACTAACCCTTCGGGGATAATAGTCGGGATTATATGTATGTATGTACAATGGCGGACTCCGTCGCTTTACCAGCCTAAAGGTCAAAATCCCTTGCACGCCGCGTCGTCTATTTGGTACGGGCACGTACCCGGGCGGGCGGTGCGCTTCATACGAAAATCGCTGCAAAGTCGTTATGCGACGGTAACCCCGACCGTACGTAATTATTATTATGCTAAAATAAATATATTAATGACCCTAATACGACACAGCTTAATAAAATAAACTCAAAACGACAACGACTAAAAAGAAGCATACGAACATATATTATTTTAATACAACAATAGGTTATCGTTCAATTGCCGTTAATAACTGTTATAATGTATCATACAGTCCACCGCACTACCATTCACCTTAAAGTGTCCATCGATCAGTTAATACCACACCAGTGACCAATAAAAACGCGGGCTGCGGTACCAACACTCCGTATTCAAAACAGCCTTACCAAATCACTGCCAATAAACAATCCGACCGATAAATTAACAAGATAGAACAATAAAAAATCTCCGTTGGAAACTCGACGTGCATTGACCAGAAGCCTTACCATGGGTTCACGCAATATCGGACCTTGGACCCATCGAAAAACCAAATTAAAATTATCTTAATCTTAAAGAGTTGTGTCACTAAAAGAATACTAACACCCCCTCTCTTCCCTTGGGTGTCGTAAAAGGCGACTAACGGAATAACGACTCCACATACATAAATATACAGGGTTAATTATCATAATAAAATAATGAATGTTTTCTTTTATAATTACAATTTTTTGCTTGTTTTTATCCTATCCTACTAATATTACAAACGCGAAAGTTTGTAAGTATGTATGGATATTTGTTACTCATTCACGTAAAAACTACTGAATGGATTTGGATTAAATTCGTCATACAGATAGTTTATAATCTGGATTAACACATAGGATACTTTTTATCCCGATATTCCCACGGAAACGTATGAATGGATGATTGTTATGGCGGCACTTCACTTGGCGTATCGTGTTCGTGTGGCGATATCGTTGTGTTTGCCAAAATAATCTGGCACATCGCTTGGCGTCAAACAAGCCATCCACACATGGCCTATACGGGCAAACAACGCAAATATTCACCATATTTGCTTGTTCACAAACAAATTGAATGCAACAGTGATGGACGTGTCAGTGGCAGCAGCTTATTATATTTATCTGAATGCGGCTAGCCAACACCTGTTTTTTTATTGTGCAGAGTTCTCCTAAGTTATTTTGATTATCGATTAATGCAACGTGTTCGGTTTTTGTTTTTATGAGAGGCATTTTTGGGGTCCCAAACACTAGGATGCATTTGGTATAATCCAAATCCAAATCCAAAAATCGCAATACGGTTTCGTTTGTCCAATCCATTTTACTATGTTTACGTATAAAAAACTGAACACGTCTGAACAGGACAGCCGCACGCGCGCTTCTGAACAGAACCAAGTGTGGACGGCCGACGCTAATATTTGCCGTATTTGATTCCTTTGATGTGTGATCAAAAACCGACAAGTGGACGGAAACGCATATTCGCTATTTGCGTTGTTTGCCTTATTCGTGCAAATAAAGCAAATATATTCAAATAGGCCGTCTACACATTGCCGTGTTCGGACAAATAATGCAAATACGCGAACACGATACGCCATGTGAAGTGCCGGCATTACTCTTTCACTTAAAAACTACTGAATGGATTTTGATGACATTCGGCATACAGATAGTTTATAACCTGGATTAACACTTAAGATACTTTTTATCTCGATATTCCCACGGGAACTGAAACCGCGAGCGGCCGCTAGTATCTTATATAGTTCTCGGTGCGTGCGCTCACCCTCACGATCAAAGCGACACGACCGACGGCGCGCTGTCATTGATGCACGGGGTGAATAATAGCGGTTAGGTACGCGTATGCGCTTTGATAACCGCGATAGGCCGCGCGTTAGGCGACAAAAAATTTTTTTTTTTTTTTTATAAAATGTTGAGACCAAAAATGTTTAAAAAAAATGTTTTTTTATTTCATTATTTGGTTGTACTGCTGCTATAGGATCACGTAAAAAAAATTGTGGGGGGTCCAAAATTAACCCTGTACTACATCAAACAGCATAGAGCGGTGATGGGCTCACCACCTATCATGCTGAGCACATGTGCAGTTGTGATTTGGAGAAACGTGGACTATGGCAGTAGACTGCTTCTGCGGTCCTCATTGACTAGTCTCTGACTAACACTTTGGGGATAATAGTCATGAATGTCTAAGTATGTATGTCAATCTTCCATGTCATGAATTGCACGAAAAGCCTTTGGTCAGTCGCATAGTTGCAATTGTTACAACCATTATGGCTATACTAGCGGCCGCTCGCGGTTTCACCCGCGTGGTTCCCGTTCCCGTAAGAATATCTAGATAAAAAGTATTCTATGTGTTAATCCAGGTTATAAACTATCTGTATGCCAAATTTCATCCAAATCCATTCAGTAGTTTTTACGTGAAAGAGTAACAAACATCCATCCATACTTACAAACTTTCGCGTTTATAATATTAGTAGGATCTCTTCTCGTATTCATTGTATCTTTAGGAGTGCCTATATCCGGAGGTCCTAGGTTCAATTCCCAAGTCGGGCAAAGTGTGTTTCTGAACTTTTGTTGAATGAGTTAGTAATCCCCAACCAGCATTTTTCATGCGTGATGATAAAGCCAATACCCATTGTCTTAACCGTGGCCTTAGCCTTAACCGTGTCGCGTGGCGGTGAAAGAATACTACCATCCCCTCTCTTCCCTTGGGTGTCCTAAAAGGAGAATAACGAAAGAAAGAAGCAGAGCGCAGATTGGCTCACCACCTGTCATGCTGAGCACAAGCGCAGTCGCTTTTTGGTGAAAGGTAGACTATGGTAGAGGACCTGCTTCTGCTGTCCTACTTAGTCTCTGCCTAACTCTTCGGGGATAATAGACGTGATTATATGTATGTAGGCCTTTGCCCGGCTGTGGGACAGTATTTTGGTATGCTATTAAAGACGAAGGCCAGCGTGGTAATAATTGGCATGAGTTAACGCGGGACCACCAAAAGGCATTGTTGACTTAACGGTTGACGCATTTCGGTTTCCCATGCAAACTTCCAAGTCGAAATTTTTAAAAGCCAACAAGCCAATTTTGATGAAACTTTGCATGCTAAAGTAAAACACAGGGATCTAAATAGTTTATTAAAAAAAATTTAAAAAAATGTTTATTTAACTGAGTTATTGCGATTTTTTCTTTCTATAGAGGACTTTAAATCGCAATTACTCAGCTAAAAAAACATTATTTTAAATGTTTTCAACATTACTATTTAGATTTCTGTATTTTACTTTAGCATGCAAAGTTTCATCAAAATTGGCTTATTGGTTTTTAAAAATATCGACTTGGAAGTTTGTATGGAAAACCGAAATGCGTAAACCCTCATAAGAGGAAACACTACGTCGAAATAGCATGCAAAATTCTCATACAAAACACATAAAAACGACGTTTCGCAGTCCCATGTTTCCTTCTTCAGAACTGGACTAATTTTTATTATTTTTCAGCATCGGTTAAAAAAAGAGATATTCTTTCTATGTCTGTATGTTTGTTTTTTTTTCTGAAGACGCCTTAAAACGGAGAGATTTCGCTAAATTTTAAAGGCTTCTGGTCATTAAATAAATTACTTAATGAAAAAAATCAAACATACATATATAGAAAATCTCTTTCTTTAACCGATGCTGAAAAAGTTATAAAAATTAGTCCAATTCTAAAGAGGGAAATAGGGGACTACGAAACGTCGTTTTTTGTGTTTTGTATGAGAATTTTGCATGCCACGTCGACGTAGCGTTTCCTCTGAAGCGGTTTAAGCGTGCGGCATTTATGCAGGCCGTCATGAACGGGTGCGCTTGTTACCGTGCTTGTTCCATGGTGAGAAGCTCTCACTTTATTTTGGACTGCATCGGCTGCTTACCATCAGGCAGGATGTAGTCACTATGACGTGTCACATAAAAAAACACACATCATAAAACGCACGTGACAGCCTCGCCTAGATGTACTTAAGTACCCCTCGACCGATGACGTGTCGGGTTAATGTAAACACATCATATACTCGTACCTATAGAATAAGTAAGTCACCTATGTTTTGTAAGGGAGTCTAAGTCTTAGAGAAGTTCAGACGTTCCATGTTTTAACACCTTTCTATCACACGCGTGGTAAGTGCGAGATGTCTGCAAAAAATTAACCGTAAGCTAGAGTGATTATCAAAGAACTGCGGTAATTTCGGCGTGTGACAGATAAACGCTGTCACGAGCAAGTGCAGTCTGCGTGAACCTATGGTAGGGTCACTGAGCGACTAACGATCCACTTAGGGAGATTTATAGGGATAGGCGGGCAGTGCAAAAACTACGGACCCCGTCTGCGCTGCCTAATAGGGGCCGGTGATGCGGCCTGAAAAACTGGTTTAGATGCCATGTGCTTTGGAAAACTACATTTATGAAGTGGGGATGTTTTGTGGCTCTCCTCTGCTCGTGAGACGGAAAGGTTTTCTTTTGTTTTTTTGATGACGTCATCGTCGGTGAGACGGTCGGCAATTTCCTTGGACATATTAATTTATTAAGTCCATGACAATTTTATCTTAATTCTTGCATCGCGTCAGTTGCAAAAGTAATTTGTGGGAATAATTAATATTAATTCTTACATTTATTTTTTTGATGACAAAGCAACTTCTGTAACCTACCTACAATATTGATATAATACTTTCATTATAGATCGTAGTAATATAATATTTGTTTTCTCATAACTAATTACAAAACTTATACTAGGTTAGCTCTGCAAATTTTTTTAATCAGTTTCAATCATTGAGGTACAATAAACCTCAATGGTTTCAATACTTTCGCAAACTTCCACGGAACTCCATTGAAAGATTTGCCCAAAAGAGATAATAGGCTGATTTCTTAACACCTAGAGACATTTATATTACGAACTGAACTCGAATGACATTTGTCATATAAGAAAACAGGGGAAATTACAGCTGTCTTACCAAATAGCTGTTTATTACCTAGGTACTCATAGTATATTTACGACTGTATATTTACATCACAGAACTCTTTTGTTTTGTGATTAACCCCCAAACTTTTTCTTTAAACATTTCTTAAGATTCATTTCAAAAATGTACATGGAGGTTAAATCTAATGTAACAGTAAAAGTTAAGTAAGTAAGTAAGTCAAGTATAATTTATAAATTAATAAAGGACAGTTACTTTTTGTATCCTACTCGTAAATTTTGAACCACAGTCTATAGAGCACAGTCCGCCGCGCCGCTGTAGTAGGTACTAATCAAACACATTTTGCCTTAATTGCGCATAAACAAGCCTTCTCTCTTTAAATACAGCCAGGATTTCAATTTGAACACCTGTTTCGTTTTATTTTTAAATCAGGCAAAAGTAGGTCAAGCCTACTTGCGCCGAGGGGCGGTTGTGGGTTGAAATGGAGGCTGTAGTTTCCTTTCTTTTATACAGTGTCACTCTCAAACTTTTTGCACAGTTTCTGTAGCAGTTTACCAGCGCGGCACATTTAAAACCTATTAATTTTGTTAGAATATTACCGTGTCGCGAGCGGTGATATAATACTACCACCCCCTCTCTTCCCTTCACTGAGAAAAAAGGCACCATCAAAAATTAAAAAAAAACTGTTTTGTAATAGAGGAAAAATTCAAGTTTTAGTGTTTTATATAAGAGTTTTTCTGTATTTACAACTTTTAATAGTTTTTATTAACAGCTTAGTACTACAAATTGTAATTTCTAAAATTCCGTTTTAGTAATTTAATTTATTAATGAATTTTAATGATTATTGCACATCATAGTAAATATTACGAAGCTTTGTAATTTTTACAAATTAACTTAGTAGTCTCTATTATAGTCATTTTCAAGAAATGATTTTAATCGGTACTATTAATGCCGCCAATGCAACAGTACCAACTTTAGTTAATTTTAAAAAACAAACATCTTTGGGTTTACTTATGATTTGCTTGAAATTACAAAAGCGTTTCTTTAAATAAATCAACAAAATGCTTTTTGTAATTCCAAGTAAACATTTTCAATACCTAGTATGAGTTTCGTATGTGAAGCAGTTTCGTGCTTCTTGCGCGGCGCTCGGTGCTTTTTGTAATTGCAAGTAAGCATTTTCAATTCCTAGTATGAGTTTCGTATGTGAAGCAGTTTCGTGACTCTTGCGCGGCGCTCGGCATTCCCATTTCAGTTTTGCACGCGGTGTGAGTGACACGGATGCTACGATTTTTGAGAGCGACTGTTAAAATCAATGTAAAAAAGTGTACTTTATAAATTTTGATCGTTTTACATTAATGCTCCCAATTTACTACAAATAATAGGGTCTGTCAAAACGATCAAGTTTTCGATAATTTATTATGTTCTATGAAAGTGTGCCACGTTTCGAGTCACTTTAGAAAAATAATATATACATACATACATACTATGTCAACAAAGATAATGGTTAACTGCTTTTTTCTATATCGCTTTAGTTATTTAAATAACTATGTTTTTATTTCATTGGAGACGCTAGTGAACCACAAGGATCCCTAAAAGCACTTTAGTTAAAATTAGAAAATGAACACTAAAATATTACAAAAGTTTGCAATAATCTGTGACGTCATAATTGCCGATATTACTATAGCACTGTGATAATTACAAAACGGTTATTATTTTGACTCTGACATCATCATTGCCGATATTACTATAATAGCACTCTTAAAATTACTAAACGGTTAGTATGTGCTTCTGACGTCATCGTTGCCGATTTTACTATAGCACTTTTAAAATTAGAAAACCATTAGTATTAATAAATGACGTCATCATTTCGTGATAAGGTACTATTGCACTCTTGAAATTACAAAAATGTTTTCTGTAATATTTACTAAATGCATTTTACAAAAATAGAATTATAATTTTTACAGGACATTTGTTGTCATCGGATTAAGTAATATTTTAGTACTTATCTAATAATTATTAAATTTTACGTTGGAGTTTCGCTCAGTGTTGGGTGTTGTAAAAGACGATTAACGGACTAAAGACTGCACAAACATCCAACTGCCGCGATGGGCTCACCACCTGTCACGCTGAGCACATGTGCAGTCGCTATTTGGTCATTTGCGGTCCTCATTGCCTAGTCTCTGACTAACCATTCGGGGATAATAGTCGTTTTTATAAATATGTATGTAATTTGTTAGAAAGCCCTCGCTGAATTTCATGCTGCTTCTTCTCCGGCCAGACTTTGTACCGAGTATTGTGACATGCAATGTATGGCATGGCGTAGATGTCGTAGAGTTCACAAAGTCATCATCATCATCATCATCAGCCCATAACCGTCCCATTACTGGGCACAGGTCATCCTACATAGACAACGGCACATTGGGAGGTTCAAACGACCACACTAGCCTAAGGCAGTTGTCCCACCAACAGTGAGCATAGACAACGGCACATTGGGAGGTTCAAACGACCACACTAGCCTAAGGCAGTTGTCCCACCAACAGTGAATAAACGACTAGCTATCGGCTATTTTCTCGCTCAAGAAACGTACAATAGATATACATTCCGTGTAAACAAAAGAGATGCATATATAGTCAAGTCAATTAATAAGTACTTTGAATCGTCCAAATCTTTTTAACCTACCACCCATTCAGGACGTCATTTTTTAACTGTGGCAAAGAACGGGCGCAAGTAACCACAGCGCACAGAAGTAACGACATTTACAAAAAAAAAAAGAATATGTCGTTACCAGGTCATAAAATACAAAATATAAATTTAAAAAATAATAAATTATGCAATACAAAACTACAATACAATGTAAGTATCAATTAATTATAGACAATTAGAAATAGCTCTTGGAGTAATTGGCTACTTGACAGTTTTCGAAAAAGTATTTAAAAAATTACAAACGTTTATTTTATACCCCGTACAATATTTTCTTTCTCGAAAAAACCTTTATTTAACAGAAAAAAACATATTTTTTTTATTGATTTCAAATTTCGTGCAAAAACTGTTGGTCACGTGACATTTTGCTATGTGACGTCACATTTCAATAATTATAGAAACCTATCTTGTAACCTGACAGATAGTTTTTGATAATTTTGTGAAATGTAACGTCACATGAAGCTCAATCATGGCCGCCCCTTGCCGCCAGTGTTTTGGGTCTTGTAATCCACAGAATAAATAAATAAATAAATTATCTTAGAAGAAGTAAATTATCTTAATAAAAAAAACTATTGGATAATTATCGTTAAACTACCATTTCCGACATATTTCATATTTTATTGTTATAACTGTCAAATAGCCAATTGGAGCATTTCAGATCCAAGCTGTTTTGCCTATAAATTAATAGTTGATCGCTGACTGTTCACACTGCCGGCGAGGACTCGCTCCACTAGTTCGTCGCTGAGCGACATGAGCTATCAAAGTAAATTCTCGCTTAGCGATACTTAAACTTGCTCAGCAATCAGAACTCACGCCGAGAGACCAACCAGCCGCAGAGGCGCTTATAGCCCAGCGACAAACTATTGGAACTACACACTCGCTTTCCGCTACTCGCCAACTCGTTTCTAATTCTAGCTCGACTCGCTTCTCGTTTATCGTCGGCGGTGGAACTGCCTAATGCAGATAGGTTAAAAAAAGCTTGTACTTTAAATAATATATGCCACCGTAAAATTCTGAATACCGTTAGATTGCAATCTTCGATAACAGTTTTTATATGTACAGTCACGAGCAAAAATATGTAAACAATTGTAACTCTTAATACAATGGAATATACGTCAAAGTGTATACATATTGGTGCTCGTGACTGTACATACATCCATATAATCACGACTATTATTTCCGAAATGTTAGTCAGAGACTAGGCACTGAGGACAGTTAAAGCAGTTCCCTGCCATAGTTCACTTTTCACCAAATAGCGACTGCACATGAGCTCAGCGTGACAGGTAGTGAGCCTATCGCCTCACTATGCTGTTGGAAGTATGTTCAGTCTTTAGTCCGTTAGTCGCCTTTTACGACAACGCAAGGGAAGAGAGGAGGTAGTAGTATTCTTTAGCCGCTACACGCGACACTATATAATTATAATCTAACGAAGTCAGTTTTCAGTGTTCGAAGGCTGTCCCTGATTGGCTGGTCTTGCGAAAAACTATTTGTTACATTCGACAACCAACGAATTGACAGATGACAACCGAATATGGCGGCGGCGGCGGTGCGGGGAACATAATATGGTTCAACCAATCAGGGCGCGAGGTGTTTGGGTCTGGCAGTTTCGTTCTCTTACCTCACAGTAAAGCCGGCTCCAGACGCTTGCTGTTTGCCGCAAACACCGATCACTACAAACAAAGTCGCAAACATCGACCACAAACACCCAACACAAACAGGCATCCAGATGCTTGGCGAACGTGCTAGTATATTCCGGATCGGCAAACATGACGGATGACGAGCTTGTGGCAGCTATTAGTTTCGAGTTGACCTATTTTAATTTTAAATAAAAAAAATATGTATCAATGTTTATTATATATTTTAGCGTTTTATTAACGCTTAATTATACTTATGTAAAATTTTTAAACACTGAAAAAAGACGATGACCTCAGGCGGGAATCGAACCACGGACCTTCCGCATTCCGGGCGGCTGCCATAACTACTTGGCTACCTAGGTCTGATTTTCACCCGTCGAAATTTGTCAGTGCTTGATGCTTATAATTTTTAGTCAACATTGTTTCATAAAATCTTAGAAGTTTTCACCTCTGAGATCCGAAAGATATATTTTTACAAATATTTGAACATTCGGTTCAGATGAAGCTGCGTTTATATATTAATGTTTTTATATATTTTAGCGTTTTATTAACGCTTAAATATACTTTTGTAAAATGTTTAAACACTGAAAAAAAGACGACAACCTCAGGCGGGAATCGAACCACGCACCTTCCGCATTCCGAGCGACTGCCTTAACCACTTGGCTACCAAGGTCTGGTTTTCTCCCGTCGAAATTTATAAGTGCTTGATGCTTATGTTTTTTAGTCAAAAATTTTTACTTAAATTAGGTATCTATGAAAGAATATTAATATTTCATTTTTATTTTTTAAATCCTTTATATTTTTCTTCATAATGACAATAAAAACTAAGGCGCGTCCACGCATCGGTAACCTTCTATCTATTTTTATGATTTGCATCTTTAGTATACCAAATGCATTGCTCATTTTGCTATGCTTCCAAAAAGGATAGAATTGTATCCTCAGACCAATCAGCCATTTTCCTAGCTCCGCCACAATATTGCGCGCGGAAAACTGCTGAGAACCGGACCGTCCGCCGCCCGCCCACAAGCTCGCGCGCAACACTAATGCTCAACAAGCGTGTGGAGACATCGCAAACTGTTTGCCGGACATCCTTTGATTTGTGAAGAAAAACCGACACCGATGCCGAACACTGGCGAACACAAACACAAACAGACAAACACAGACAAACACTCATCCACCTGTTCGTGTTTGTTGTTTGCTGTTTGCTGTTTGCCGTTGTTTGGCAAGCGTCTGGAGCCGGCTTAAGATGGTTGATGATGGATGGTCGAACGGAAGATTAGAACTAAAAAGTACTTATTTTTTTCAGCAGTCTTCATGTTGTATCCAAAGCCAACTAATGACATTGTTTATCAAAATAATTAAAGATAACACTTGAAATATGTGTGGCTCAGATAGTAACATTATTCGATCTTTGTATTCCGTATATGCTTACATAGCCCATACAGACTGTTGATTACTCTGAAACCTATTCAGGAGCTAATACTCGTCAGATACGGCCAAGACACTGGATGGACCAATTAGTCTCCGTTAGTCGACACAAATATGTCTATGTCAGCTGTGCAATTTCTTTGTCCTATAGATCAGACTAATCATGTTACGTCAGTAGGTAATCATATTTACTTAAATCTTACTTCTTTATTTCTTTATTGGGCAGTAAACAAAACTATGTAGGTAGGTACTAACAAACAAAGGGCATTGATATATTTATTGGTTGTTATATTTTTTTATCAATGATTATGTCTGTAATTTCGGGCCCCACGTTGGGCGCCAGTGTCACGTTGCAGAGAAGAGGTGTGACACGATGAGAAGAGGAGATGAAGATAACAGCACGATGAGTTCAGACGTATATTATTTTAAATAAATGGTTAGTTATTACAGAAGCACAATTTAAGCGTTAGTACACACACGACTAGGTAAAGGTTATTATTATTATTATCAGGACGTATGCCTGGAACTGCCTAGTTATAATAATGCACTGTTCGCAATAACAATAATTCGGAAGGAAAACAATAATTAAAGGAGCTCATTCTAGCTCCGCGAATCTGAACTGCCTTTACATCAAAGAGTAGAGCTATAATGAAAACAGAGGCTAGACAGAGAATGTAAGCAAATATTTGAATTTTAAATTTAAAACTAGATATAAAAGAATGTCATTCACAAAGAAGGTCACAAAACAAACAAGGCTTTAATTGCCTTGTTACAATACAGTGTCACGTTGCGGAGAAGCGGAGGTGTGACACGATGAGGAGAGGAGATGAAGATCACAAAACCAACAAGGCTTTAGTTGCCTTGTTACATGTCTTTTTATGACAGTTATGTGATGTGATGTGCAGTGATCGGCGTAGGTAGTGCCATTTGGGGTCAATGAACTTGAATGTTAGTGTAGTGTGTTAATATGGATACGCCCCGAGAATCCCGGGATCCACGAAAATATTTTTATAAATGTTGATGTATTCATTATTTAACGTAGGTAGAGCAATCTGAGATCAATGAAATTGAATTTTAGTGTTAATATAGACATGCCTCGGAATTTCCTTGAATGTTTCCTGAATGCCGATGTCTTTATTAATTAAAGTTAAAATGCTTTTTTTATCTACAACGGGAAAGATCTTGGCCTTCATCTGACCTGATGTTAAGTGAAGATAAGGCTGAAGGTGGGAGCTACCGTCACCCGGACTTCTCCATCACAAAGGTACTGTCTATCATACCTCTAATTGCCGAAACAGAACAATGCTTTTAACATTGTTGTTATGGCGACAAGCTTAAGATACGAAGCGAGTATTATTAGAACGACTAACTCATTTCCGACATAACCTGGGGTCCTTTTTATAAACGTGATAATTGTAAATTACTATAATTCGGAGGACATTGTCGATGCGATGAACAGCAATATATACTTCTTAGGCTGATTTCACAGTCACGCGTTTGATCAGCGCCGGCCACACGCGCGCGCTTACAATTACACTAGATTGTAGTTGCGTTTCATAGTCATCACGCAGTTCAAACGCGCAACTACTATGTGGTGTAGCGCGCGCGTGTGGCCGGCGCTAATCAAACGCGTGACTGTGAAATCAGCCTTAGACAATGTTCCATGTTATGTACTTGGTATAGTAATTTATTATTGTCACTTTTATGTCTCAATTAATAATAAAGTTAATAAAAACACAAAACTTTAAAAAAACTTCAATATTTATTTAAATATATTGAAAATCAACAACATTCATTTATGTATATAAAATCAACAACATTTGGGCATAGAATATAAAGATTTCCAGGGATTTAGAAGGCATATCCATATTAAGATAACAGTCAGTAAATCCCGAGAATAGCACTACCTACGCCGATCACTGGTGATGTGACAGCCATGTGCTCTATAAGATCCACTCTCATCCCTCTGGAGGTTTGAGTTGGTTGACTAGAGCGGAGAACCCGAGGGCGCTTAAAAGAGGCACGGTACCACGACTCGCGTTAACCGTGTCGTATTTATAATTGTAAAAAAACCTCTAATTATAACATTCTAGGCACAGGTTTAAAAAAAAATATCGGTACTAAGTAGCTCTTAGTATAATTGATGTCTATGGGTGCGGTAGAAACAGCATTGTGAAAAAAAGACTACCTAAAATGCAACAAGAAAATGTCAAGATATCAAAAAGGGGATCCTGCACGAAATTGTGAAAATTTGTGTATTTGTTAGTTACTTGTACTATGCGCTGAATTAGTTAAATACATTAAAAGAACTTACGTAAGTTAGCCTGATCATTGCACAAGCTCGTGGCCTTGTTGAAATTTGAAACAAATTCTTTAAACAATAACAAACAATACATAAATCTAATGACTCCTAAAAACATTTTTTTAGACAACTTTCTTAATTTTACGCATGAAAAAATAATTCTAACATGAAAATATTTGTATTGATATATAAAGTCGCCCCCATCTTAAAAAAGTAAACTTTAATTTTTAACACAAGCGCGTGATGGTTTTGTACATTTCGCAGAATAAAAACATTGCTCTAATCAAATTACTAGGTCTGAAACTTTAAAGCAGAATTGTTGTAATATTAAATATCAATATGATTGATTTTGCTTTGAAGTTCATTATGAGACTTATGTCAGGTTTTGCGATCGCGCGGCCCTTTGAAATTCTCTTCTTTCATCCAACATCGTCCAAAAGCGATGCTCTTTTGTTTTAGGTGTCGTCTCAAACACAGTAGCATCGAGCAATGCGTCTTCGTTTGATTATGAAATCTGACGCGTGTAATGACGCCTTTTGACATAATTAGAACTCAAGGATGCTTTTCAAATTAATCTTAACATGACAGTGTGAGAGATTAAATTTAATTATGTTCATTATACACTGACAAACGTTGTTGAGTCTTTTCGTTTCAGTTGAAAATATAATTTCCAGAAGGCCTAGCATGCGTAACACGAGATTTATGAAATGAAATGAAACGATTTATTCACACAAAACAGAGTACATTTTGGTTGGTGGTAATTTTATAATTTTAAACGTCCGTTTTGCCAAACGCAGGGCATTCGAATTTAAACTAAAATTAAAATAAGTTAAAATTAACTGATATATTATTGTAATAATGACATTTTCATAACTTCGTAAAGATACAACATTCTAATATATACATAGAAGCAAGCTCGGACCAAATATCACTGGTCCGAGGAAGCAAGTGTAAGAAGTTTCAGTTTGGAAAATAACTGTCTACATGATGTCATTGGCCGGACGTCACATATAGCTCGGATGCATTGTTTCTGCGATGTAAAAGCTTTATTTATGTGTGTCGAGTTTCCCCACAGGAGTATACTATATTTTGAGATTGGATGCGACATATCCGTGATAGGCCATTAAAGCTACGTTATGGTTTACTTGGACATTTAATCTCCACAATGCATAAGCAAATATATTAATCCAATTACAATTTTTTGTGTTATTTCCATGAGCATTGATTGTCGATCTCCATTCCTAAAAAAGTAAGTGACTTTGATTCCGTTATAAGCTCATCATTCATTAGCACAGTAAAATTATTTGATTTAGGTTTGATATTAAAAAGTTTATGTATTTAGTTTTATTTATGTTTAAGTACAAATTATTGTATTTGAGCCAATTTGAAATATTAATTATAGTTAAATTAAGTTCATCATCATAATTTAAGTTAGTTTTTTTTTAATAACTACTGATATATCGTCAGGAAATAAATTACACTGGTAAGTAGTAACATTGGGTAAATCATCATAATGTAGATTATAAAAAGCAGAGGACCCAGGATTGTACCTTGTGAGCCCCTACATTATTTACAGCAAGTGACGAACTAAATGATATTTCTTTTTTATTTTCATTTATGTTTTTAATTTCTACATATTGATGTCGATTCCGAAGATATGATTTTAACCAATCCAATGTTACTTACTCCCCTCAAGCCATACTTGTCGCAGTTTGATAGAAGAATCTCATGTGAGACGAAGTCAAATGCTTTGCTCATGTCAAAGAAAACGGCTGTTGTATCTATGTTTCTGTCTATCACATAGACAGTCTGTATAAGGTTAAATACTGCAAGCGCAGTGGATTTGCCTTTGCGGACGCCATTTTATTCATTCTTTAGAACTTTTTGTCATTCCAAGAAGCCATAGACTCTCGTATGCATTGTTTTTTCGAACACTTTAGCTAAAATGGGTATTAATGCAATTGGTCTATAGTTATTCAGTTCGTCTGTGCCGTCTTTTTTGTGTATGGGTTTTATAATCGATACCTTTAATATCTCTGGAAATACACCTTCAGTAAATGATAGATTTACCAGAAATGACAGTACATTAGAAAGTATTAATGCAAAATACTTTAGAACGTTTGAAGGAAATTCGTTATAACTAACTGATGTGGTGTTATTGAGAGATCTAATTATTTTGAATATTTCATCTTGCGAAGAAGGATATGTCACGACAAGTTGTCGATATTGAGTAATATCTCGTTTCCTCTTACATGCGTGCCACGATCGACAAAAATTTTGACGTCGACAGCGGACTTTGTACAAATTGTGGATCTATATTGAAAAATAGGTTCTAAATAAGAAGTATAGAAAATCTATATATTTTTATTTGATTTTCAGCTCATAATGCGATATTTTTATTAAATGCTCTTTCCGTAAGCTATTGAGAGGAGAGACCTTTTTTTTTTTTTTTTTTACCCGGTGTAATCCCTGCTTATGGATTCCAGCCTCCAGAAGGGAGACTGGATATGTGGGACTCTCCCGTCCCCCTTTCCACGACGTAATCGCCGGGCGAGAGGGAGGGGCCTACCCACTAATCACCGGGGGTCCAAACTCCGAGAGCGTAAGGCTTGAAGTGGCGGCCACGGGACCTAATCCACTTGGGCAATGACCACGCGGAGCCACCCCGTCGCCGTGTGCTAACCTATAACCACCGCCTGAGGCAGCTGTTACGCGCCAGCACACGGCGACTACGCGCGCGAAAGGCACAACACAAAACCCCCATAGAGAAGGGGGACGAACACAAGACCGGCCAGCATGCTCGGTTGCCCGGGCATGCTGACCAGACACACAGAACTCCACAGCACGCGCCTACGTTTCCGCGGGCGTGCACTGCAGACACACCCCCCATCAGACCTACCGGGCACCTGGGGTGGTATAATAAAATACCCATACCGGTGCCCAGCAGTCAGACACACAACAACACACACGCAGAAGACAAAACAAGAAATCGCCCCTACTCGGCGCTGGCGCCCGGATCCGGAGGATCGTCCGCCACCTCCATGAGCCCGCTTGACCCTTCCTCTCTTGGAGGGGGGGGGGCTTACTCCACGGGTTCACCTTAGACCTGGTGATGGGGGGCCTGCAGGTCCTTCCCCCCAGCTGATGTTCGCTGGGGAGGCCTGCCTCCCTGCACACTGCGCAACTTGGCCTCTCTGCCACACATTCCGCAGCCCGGTGCCCTGGTGCACTGCACCTATAGCACAGGGCGCTGCGGTCCACCTTCGACTCGCAGGTGTAGGACGTATGGCCTGCACCATAACACCTGTAACAGCGTACGGGGAGCCTGTCTAGCGCTACCACCCGTACCTGTATCCACCCGATCGTTAGGTGCCCCGCCTCCGCCAGCACCTTGGCCTGCCCCACCGGTAGCCCGATCACCACGGAGTTCGTCCCCCAGGGGCCGGACCGAACCGCTCCTACGGAGACCTCCTCCTTCCTACCACCCGTTCTGGCGACAATCGCCTCCATCACCCCTTCTGGGCTCATCCCCTCGCTGAGTCCGACTAACCGGAGCTCGGCCTTGCGGACAGGCCTACGTATCTCCGCCTCCTCCACCAGCACCTCTCGGAGCTTGTTAGCTAGCGCATCGGCTTTAGACGCGCTAGCCACTCCCGGCACTTCCAATTTCCGGCCCCCCGCCGCCGTATTTCTCATACGGACGGCCTCTATGCCCAACTCGCTCAGGTCTATCGCGCCGATGGCCTTCTCCAGTACCCCCGCATATGTCACACCCTTGGCCGCGGCTTCCGGCTTTAGGGTGATCGTGACTACTGACGAGCGCGGCGGCACGAGCCTCGCCGCGGCAGACACCCTCCCGGCCGCCCTCCTGCTTGGCGCCTCCGTACCCGTAGCGGTAGCCCGGGCAGCCGCAGTCGCGGCCTTCCTCGCCTTTCTCCTCGCGGAGTTTGAGAGGCTAGTCTGCCATGTGCCAGCAGCCGCCGCCATGGAGGGGGGGGTCGCCCGCACCCGCGATGTTTGCCTACCCAGTGCTCCCTGGGGCAGCATCGGGTATTCCTCTCCCAGGATGGTCCCTTGGGCCCCTTCTACCGGGCGGACATGGGGGGCGTTGGAGGGTCCAGCGGCCGCCCCAGCGTAACTTGCCCCAACCCTGTTGTGCGCCAATGGCGGCCTCATTGGTGGCTCGCGTGGGAGGCGCCTCTCCAAGGCATCCAGTCTTCCCGCGAGCATGCTTCCGAGGGACTCGATGACGTCCCTCTTGAGACCCTCCATCATCTCCCCAATCGATGGGGCCGCCTCCTTGGCAACCGCCTTCGGGGCCTTCTTCCGGGGCTGTCGGGAATCGGGCTGCCTCTCGCTCAGCCGCCTGACCTCATCCTGTAGCTCTTTCACTTGAGCCTCCATCCTCATACAGTAGGCCAGAAGCTTCCTGTCTCCCATGTCCTCATCGATGACCATAAATTGTTCCAGGACGGCCGTCAATGAGCGCATCCCCTCATTTATGGCTCCGCGGCACGTCCCCTTTATGTTGGCGGATTTGTGCACCGCGGTCTCAATTTGGTCCACACTCTCCCAGGCGTACTCGAACAACTCCGGGGTGGACTTGTTCTCCACCAAGTGACGGAATGGGGCCATCCGCCTGTCCTTCATGTTCCCATACCGCTCCCGTTCTTTCTTCTCTACCAGCTGTTGGGCCACCCTGGCTTTTCCCGGGAAAGGTCCCCCTTCCTTCTCCTGACCTCGAGGTCCCCCATCCTCTCCCCAGGGGGTAATTGAGTAGGTCTTGGGGACATCTAGCACCGGTCGGTATAACCCCTCGGTGTCGAACTCCTCCTCTTCCCCTTCACTCGTCGAGGTGTCAGGCTTCCTACCCTCGGCCTCGCTCTCCGACGACGAAGGGTCCCCCAGCATCCTCTTGGCCTCAGCCACGCCAATGAAGGTGCCCAGTTTCTCCACCCGTTGGGCATTTTCGCAGCCTTCGAGCGAGACCCTCTTGGTCTTATTTTCCGCTGCCTCCTTTCTCAGCTCGATCTTGTCGGAGTCACTCGAGTCAATTCGTGAATCGACCAGTGCACGCTTCCGAGTCCTCTCGACAAGATCAACAATCATTTTCTGCGGGTCACTCGCAGCTCGGACCCGCTCCCGCTCCACCTCGGCCGCCCAGTCGTAACGACTGTCGCCACTACCTCCGGGCACCGCCGGGTCCACGCCGCCCGAGCCATTAGCCCGAGCGGACGCTTTCCCGGACGCGTCCCCGGCATTTCCGCCCTTCCCGGGCCCACCACGAACTCCGCCCCCCTTGGGCAACCTCCCACCAGCACCAGTAGCAGCCGCCGCTGCAGGAGCCTGGTCACGCGCTCCTGCAGGGCCTTCGGTAACCAATTTCTCACGTGGAGGCCCGGGTACCTCCACGCGCCGGGCGCCAGCCGGATCACATGGCACACTAACTTTCTTAGGCTTGCCTTTCATTATGTTTGGAAGTTTGAAAGGCTTGCCTACCCCTTGGTCGCTAATGGGTGGGCTGTTAGAGCCGCCCACCAACCCGTCCGAGGACGGGCGCCCGTCGCCGCGCCCCGCAACGACGGAACCTTTGCCCTAAGCGGCGCCCAGAAGGGGCGCCGAACTACCCCATCCCCCCCGTGTAACGACGCCCAGAAGGGGCGCCGTCAAAACTCCCCTCAAAGCCGCTCGAGAGTGAGCGGCGAGCGTGCGACCCAGAGTGGGCCGCACGTGGAGATCCCCCCCGCAGGTCAGAGTGACCCGCTGTGCGGTCCAGAAGGGACGCGCGTTGAAGGGGGTGCGATGCCCAGAAGGGGCACCACCTACTTTATTCGACGCCCAGAAGGGGCGCCAGGGATTTGCATAAAGCCCCTTGTCCCACGCTAAACGTGGGCCGAGAGGCCTTACCCCAGGGTGCACCACGAGGAGGTTCCCAAATTTGCACCCCTGAGAGGAGAGACCTATATTAATAATACAGTAACGCGTCGAAATTTGTTCGGCACATACTGGAGTAAAGACAAACTAAATACTACGGAGTGCTACAAAGAGTAAAAACTACTATAAACATTGAGGTAAATAAAAATAACTGTTTTCATTGTTATTTATTTATCTCACCTTCCTCTCCAAGCGACCTTGCTGTCGTAAATTGTGTATCTGACTTTTAAATGTATGGATAATAAGGCGTTCTCTACGACATGGAATTATGTTGCTACAACTTTATCTTTAACATCATCTGTTTCAGAATTTGTAGTAACAAGGCATAAATTGATTATTTGTGCCTATACATTTTAAAAAACCCGTCTTCCGGGCCCGGCTCTACATCAGGCGAAAGTCTAACAATGAGCTCTGGCGATTATCAAAGCCTATAGCTCAAAGCGATTTGAACTCCCTATCGGTGAAATCAACCGGATCACAAATGTCTCTTATTACTTTTCTTTGTATTTTACGCGCCTGTAGCTCTTCGTAAACGCTTATAGCATAATCATAATTATAATAAGGCACCGCCATCTTTACTGCAGATTCTCACTTTTCGCACACTCAACTAACAAGTAGAGAAAAGTTTTATTCATTTGATAGCTTGGACGACAAACTAACTTGTTAACAGTTGTCAAAACTCGAAAAAAACCTGTTGTCATGTGAAGGTTTGTTGACAAAAATACCAAAGTTAAGCAAAAACTACTATTATGTCTATTTTTGACATAATAAGTCGAGTTCTAAGCGTAACCATGTTAGCGTCGATCGGTGTCGATAGACATATAGAGATAAATGAATAAACCAGTGGAAAACGGGTCGAAAAAATTTTCTTGTGTTGCGCATGCTAAGCCAGCTGGTATTACACATAATTGAAGCAGTTAATTCCCTACTTCAGAATAGAAAATAAAAAAGATAATATGACTAGAGAAGCATAGTATTTGATTCAATTAAAACACTAGTAAACTACTATCAATTAAAAAGTATTGTAAGACACACAGAAAAAAAATCGTGATTTTTTTCTCGATATGTCTTAATTTAAAATAATTCTAATGATTTTTAATCATAAAAATCAATTACCACAGACAACATCATATTCTAGGAATTGGAATACGTTTTCACCCGCTTTAACGTAATTTGTTAAAAGGTAGGATGTACATATTAATTGCAAGTCTTTGGCAGTTGTTAAAACTAGTAGTGATTTGTTTCGCTCAAGAGTGTCGTTATTTTGATTGTGTATTTATTATGCTAAATTATTATTACGTGCCCAGCAGTGGGACGTTTATAGGATGATGATTTGGTTTGATTTGATATTATGGATAATATGCAACGTAAGTACTTTTGATAGCTAGGATTCATTGTATTTAGTCTACTATGAACAATCTCTTTAGTGTCGTAATCACTTGTACGTTTTTAGTTTGTTTTTATTGCAAAACTGCACAATTCAGAAGTTGTGGATTGACAGTAAGTGTTATAACATGCTTAATTAAACTTATTCTTCGTTGAAATCAAATCAGAGCATCTTCTCTCTGACAGTCTGTTGGCCAAAGCCGTGAATAATGGAGGAAAATTTGTGTTTGCTAAACTTACAAATTAGACTCATAAACTTTCAATAAAGGAACATTCAAAAAAAGTACCGATTACTGAATTATTATAAAAAAGTGAACAATTATTTTTTATAATCATCGTTGAATGTCAGCTATATCAATAGTATACTACATTTTATCGAAATGACGCTCTAATATAATTATAAGGCCCTCAAAGAGTTTTAATTTGTGCTTTAATTAAAAGTTATTATGCGTAATAGTGTATTCCATTTATTAAACGAACGCTGACTCTCGAAATTGTATCCAAAACCATGAATGGTTGAAATTGATTAACCCACTTTATTGAAAAATTATTAATATCGTAACAGCCTGCACTGGCAACAAATTTAATATGTAACGTACATATATTGTTATAACGATGGGTGAATTTAGATCATTATATTTATGTTCGTAGAAAACGAGCGTACCGTAAACATAATAAAGGTAATTAATTTGTGAACCAACATCCATTTATTGGTTGTTTTCCCTAACAAACAGTAGATTACCATCAATCAGAAGGCGTATAGATTGCTTAGCTTGGCGCATTCCCAACAGCCATTTACGAAAGTTTATTTCCGCATTTTTTAGGAATGATTAAATCACTCCCCTTTTCTAATATGTCTTCACTTAGTAAGCACATGGATGATGGATGCGCACTGCATGCGGATTTTTAAATTACTAAGCAACTAGATGTTTTATTTCAATCTGTCTGAAATTGTAACAACAAAAAAAAAGTTCAACACGCTGCTCCCGTGAAAGATTTAACGTCGTGGTCAAAAGGTTAATAAAACTCGCACTCAGATATTAGGTATATAAAGGGTAGCGAGGGGAAATAACCCGAATCAGCTTTGAGCATACAAATAAATTGAGCTCAGTAAATATATTTATGTAAGAAGAGCAATTACATAAGACACTTACTGATTTATTGGTCGAGAATACTCACTATAATATCTTTATCTATATTGACTTGGTACATCTGACAATTACTTCCTGTATAATAAAGCGTCAGGGTCGCAGCGGTTGGTTTGAATATCTATATTAAATAGTAGACTCGTAAGATTCTTAGAACACAATAACATCATTGCTGAAAACTAATATGGCTTTATGAAGGGTAAGTCCACTAAGGACGCAACTTTATTCCTTACCAATACAGTAGCAGGACATCTTGTTAACAAATCTAAAGTTGTGGGCGTGTTTCCTGATCTGTCAAAAGCATTTGACACTGTCCCTGTTTCCCTATTGCTCAATAAAATAGAATCGCTTGGTATACGTGGGATTGCGCTGAATATTTTTCGTGACTACCTCTCTAATAGAACCCAGTATTTTAAAATAGAAAACCTCACAATTAAAACGGCAGACATTTCTTTCAGAGTGCCACAAGGTGCTAGGACCAGCCCCTTTTCTTGTGTACATTTAATGGCCTCTGTAAAAAATCTCTACCATACTGCAAAATTATCAACTATGCTGACGACATAGCGCTCATTGTGAAGGAAAGGAATTGGGAAGAGACTTGAAATTGCACTGAAGAGGCACTTCGCGAAATAATGTTGTGGCTTCATTGTAACTTTCTAACACTGAATGTTGAAAAAACCAAATACATTACCTACGTTTTCACCAAACATCACTACACAACCATCAAAAGATTTTCAGGTAAGAGCTCACACGTGTGATCGATAAGACGACTGTATTTATCTAATAAGAAATTACATTTTGAAATTTCATAATAGAATTACCAAATGAATTGAGGAAAGTTTTAATAACAAAGGAGCGACTGTTTATTAATTGGACTTTTTGCTCTGTCAGAGACTTCACGTGGGTAACGAGATGTTACAAGTGTCAGCAGTATGGCCACTCTGCAAAGTATTGTTGTTGGACACTCCATCAAGGAATGCAGCAAACGAAAAGGACCTGCCACGTGTGCTACATGTAAGCGAGACGAACAATGCCCAGCCAGAAAAAGTGCAGAAATTAGGTACCACAGTTCTATTGAATATAAAGGCGCCTAGACTTCTCTTGTAAACTTATTAAAATCTGTGATCTGTGACCGTCATACATGTTCTTCGATTATATAATTCTAGGTAGTACCTATCTAAGCATAATTTAATATTTTTTTCTACTACGTAACTTACGTAACATTAATTATAACTCTACTAGCATATCAGCATTGTTAATAAAATATGATAATTTAATGTAATTTATTAAAATGTTAAGTAAGCAAGCACTAACCTACATTCACCTATAGATGCCTAAAAGACAGGTAAACTAGTTTACTACTTAGCTTAGCTATCGTTTCGATTATTTTGCACTACTAACTAGTAGATATTTAGACTTAAGTTTTATTCAGAAAATAAATTTATTCTATATTCTTATTCTTCTTATTTGCCCTGTACTCCTAGAAAGTACTTATTAGGGAGTTACTATTGACAACCACTTAAGTAATTTGACTTGACGTATTAGAAAACTGTATTTAGGAACTAATAAATTCGGCAGATCGTTAAACATTACTGTGCGTATACTATGCCATGGTTCAGAGTCTACTTCAGTATTGCATTGTTACGTGGGTGGCGTGGGAGCTGCTTCTATGTTGCCCCTGGAGAGAGCCCAAAGGGCCATATTGAATGTAATGCTTGGGAAACCACGTAGATATAACGCTACTCTTCTGTATAGATAATGTTCGGTTCTTACAGCGAGATAACTCTTCCTTTTTGAATGCTACTTGGTATGTACGGAGTAAAAGTAAGAGAGTTTGCTCCACTCACCTGTGTGACACACTGGCACCTACGACCTGTGTAGACACACTGGCTCCCTCCCACATCCGTGCGACCTCCTGCGAGGCGGGCGCGGCAGCAGTCGCAGCCGAAAGGCTCAAGCGGCGCAAACACGAGGCACTTGGTGAGAGCTATGTGCTTATGCCGTTTGGGGTGGAAACGCTTGGGCCGTTGGGGGACAGCGGCGATGGGCTCACTCACCGCCTGTCATGCTGAGCAATGTACAGTCGCTATTTGGCGAAAAGTAGACTATGGTAGAGAACTGCTTTTGCTGTCCTCGCTGCCTAGTCTCTGACTAACCCTTCGAGGATAATTGTCGTGATTACATGTATCTATGTAATACGCAATAGTAGATTGTTATACTAGGGGCTAAAATGACCCATTATATACGAGGTAGTTTTACTCCCGAGCTTTATCGAGGGAGTAAATAGAAACCGAGTTTTAATGGGTTTTTAGCGCCGTGTGTTACACTCTGCTTTTCACTACGAATGCGAGAAAATAAAACAATGCAATACAATATGAATTGGTTTATTTTATTTAAAATTAACCCGTTAGTTGCTTTAACGACACCTAAGGGAAGAGAATGGTTGGTAGTATTATTTTGATGAGCCCATCGCCGCTCTATGCTGTTGGATAGTAGATTATGTGCAGTCTTTCCATCTCTTCCCGTGGGTGTCGTCAAAGGCGACTAACGGACTAATGACTGCACGTACATCCTACAGCATAGAGCGGCGATGGGCTCATTAGAATAATACTACCAACCCGTCTCTTCCCTTCGGTGTCGTAATAGGCGACTAACGGACTAAAGACTGCGCATACATCCAACAGCATAGAGCGGCGATGGGCTCATCAAAATAATACTACCAACCCCTTTCTTACCTTGGATGTCGTAAAAGGCGACTAACGGACTAAAGACTGCTCATACATCCAACAGCATAGAGCGGCGATGGGCTCATCAAAATAATATTACCAACCCTTCACTTTTCTTCGATTTGGTAAAAGGGGACTAACGGACTAAAGACTGCACATACATCCAACAGCATAGAGCGACGATGGGCTCATCAAATTAATACTACCAACCTCTCTCTTCTCTTCGGTGTCATAAAAGGCGACTAATGGACTAAAGACTGCTCATACATTCAACAGCATAGAGCGGGGATGGGCTCATCAAAATAATACTACCAACCCCTCCCTTCCCTTGGGTCTCGTAAAAGGCGACTAACGGACTAAAGACTGCTCATACATCCAACAGCATAGAGCGGCGATGGGCTCATCAAAATAATATTACCAACCCTTCACTTTTCTTCGATTTGGTAAAAGGGGACTAACGGACTAATGACTGCACGTACATCCTACAGCATAGAGCGGCGATGGGCTCATTAGAATAATACTACCAACCCGTCTCTTCCCTTCGGTGTCGTAATAGGCGACTAACGGACTAAAGACTGCGCATACATCCAACAGCATAGAGCGGCGATGGGCTCATCAAAATAATACTACCAACCCCTTTCTTACCTTGGATGTCGTAAAAGGCGACTAACGGACTAAAGACTGCTCATACATCCAACAGCATAGAGCGGCGATGGGCTCATCAAAATAATATTACCAACCCTTCACTTTTCTTCGATTTGGTAAAAGGGGACTAACGGACTAAAGACTGCACATACATCCAACAGCATAGAGCGACGATGGGCTCATCAAATTAATACTACCAACCTCTCTCTTCTCTTCGGTGTCGTAAAAGGCGACTAATGGACTAAAGACTATATATTATTTAGTGTATGTAAGTATATTTATATTATTGTAAAAGTCTTTATGTATATTTCTACACCTATGTATATTTTTATGTATATATATTATTATGAATATATATATACAGTCGTGGTCAACTAATTAGGGACAATCTCTAGTTAAGCCAAATTGTGAATTTATTTTTTATTTTCCAACGAGTCTTAACAATATTCCATATCTTTTACACGTAAGTATAATTAGTCATTGATGTGCCCGATTATACAAACAATAACAACTTCTTAAACATTAAACCTCTTTACAGTATAGCTGATAGATTATCAGTGTGCTATTTGTTCAAAGAACGCTGGCTGGCCATTTAATTAGGGACACTGAGATATTGCGTTCTATTTTCAAAATTTGAATCTCAATACTTTTTTAATTTTTCCTTTAATTGTTTTGTGGTAGTTTTGGCGGCAATCCAGATTTTTAATTTTAAGTTTTGAGAATTATTTTGAAGAAATATGGGCAAAAATAAAAGTTGCGATCCAACACTACGAACAATTATCATGAAGTTTGTCGAGCGTGGTTGGTCATACCGAGGGATAGCAGAACATTTAAATTGTTCAAAAACTATGGTATGCAATGCAGTGCAACATTTCAGGCGCAATAACACAGCTTTAAATGTGCCCAGGACAAAAAGATCGAGAAAAACAACTCCCCAAGAAGATAGAATGATAACCAGGTTAGCTAAGAAAGATCCGTTTCTAGGCTCTATTTTAATTAAACACGAAGTGTTTGGGGCAGACGAAAGAGCCGGTGTATCAGCGAGGACCGTTCGACGACGTCTGGTAGAAGCAGGGTTGTTCGGAAGAGTGGCTCGCAAAGTACCGTTGTTGAAGAAAGAACATAGAAATGCTCGTTTGGCGTTTGCACGTAAATATGGACATTGAACCTACGCCCAATGGCAACATGTATTATTCTCTGACGAGACCAAGATTAATTTAATTTCTTCAGATGGAAGGCAATACGTACGGCGTCCTGTAAAAGCGGAAATGAATCCAAGATTCACAAAAAAGCAGGTGAAACATGGCGGTGGAAACATTAAAATTTGGGGTTCATTTTCTGGACGTGGAGTGGGACCTGTGAGAAAAGTTCAGGGTAACTTAGACCAACATCAATACAAAACAATATTGGAGGAAACTATGCTTCCCTATGCTGAGGAGCATCTCCCTATTATATGGACGTTTCAGCATGATAACGACCCGAAACATACCGCCCGTTCAGTCAAGTCGTTTCTTACCAGTCAGTCAGTATCGGTGCTAGATTGGCCAGCAAATAGCCCGGACCTCAACCCAATTGAGCACCTTTGGCACGAAATCAAGAAAAAAGTTTCAACTTATCGTACCACAACTTTAGATCAACTTAATCAAGCTTTTTGTGAGGCATGGGCAAACATTCCTATCGAAACATGTCAGAAACTGATAATGTCTATGCCACATCGGTGTCAAGCGGTAATTACTAACAAAGGTTTTGCTACTGGGTACTGATTTTACACGTAATAAAATGGAGCTTTTAAAAATATTATAATACTGGAGATTATTCGTTTTGTTTAACTCTATTCATCATTATACTTTACTGTCCTTAATTAAATGTCCAGCTACATAATTATACCTTAAAATTTAATACATGTTCAACCTTTGATATTAAATACTTTTTTCTATTTAATTATTCTCTTATTTACAGCCATTTATAGTATAGTAATCGGACCAAATTATGCAAATAATAGGTGCTGAAAAATCAATAGGGTTTTATATTTATATATACATAACCGGTTATTGCTCTTCACTATCTTGAATGTCCCTAATTAGTTGACCACGACTGTATATACATATATATATATTATTTGCATAAAAATATATTGTTTTTTTATTACATCTTTTGTCACCGCAGCTAATTGCACCTACCATGTCATCTCTGCACCACCCTATGGTTGACTGGTAGAGAATGCCTTAGGCATTAAGTCCGCCATGTAATATATTGTTGCAAAAGCTTTAATAAATAATAAATAAATAAATAAATAAAGACTGCTCATACATCCAACAGCATAGAGCGGGGATGGGCTCATCAAAATAATACTACCAACCCCTCCCTTCCCTTGGGTCTCGTAAAAGGCGACTAATGGACTAAGGACTGCACATACATACAACAGCATAGAGTGGCGATGGGCTCATCAAAATAATACTACCAACCCCTCTCTTCCCTTGGGTGTCGTAAAAGCGACTAACGGGCTAAAGGCTCACCACCTAAGCACATGTGCAGACTGTGCAGCTTTTTCTTGCTGAAGCGTGGTCTGTGTTGTCCATAGATTCAAATGATTACTAATTTTACCATAAACTTTATTAATAACTATCTCAAAAAAGTTGTTGATCTAAGTAAACAGTAATAAGTCGAGTCTTTATTCATGATTATTCTACATAAGACTAAATACTCTTTCGTTTTTGTAGGCTCATTGTCATTCATGTGACAGACAAAAATTTAAAAAAAAAATACTTTTTCCCCTAGGGCGAGAAAAGCTATTTTAGCCCCGCTCTAGAACGCTACAATGACGGTCTTTTTGAGCAAGAGGAGTGAAAAGATTATTGCTAACAAATACCACTTCACACACTTAATCAATCAATTACTCATCTTTAAAAATAGTTTTAGACTTGACTGGGTACTTAAAAACTTTATAGTTTTACTTTACGACTTAAATTCCTTAGATCGCTGTACTAAATTTGTAATCCGATACAATTTTTCTTACTCGTAAAACATCAAATTATCATCTTCGTTGGGTTGACATTTCCTTTATAAAAACCAAGCGGTCAGTCTTAACTATTTAATGTGCCCTGAAAAAGAATGAAATGCGTTGTCAGCGTTTTGGTATCCAATAGCCGCAGTAAGCCAGCTTCATCGTGGATATCATCTCGTCCTGCCGGCCTAGATACGATGACAGCATTGTGTATCCTTAACGGGTTCACTGTCCCGCAGACCACATGGTCCATAACAATTGATTAACCTAATATTATATTTTTTGGACAGTGAACCTGTTAAGCCTACTGTTGCAAAGAATGATTTCAAAATACAAACATACAGAGACATCTGTTAATGACTGTGTAAAATAAACAGTATTATTATTTATTCTGTGACTAAACTGTCAATGTCAAGTGTCCTCCATATTTTTTTGAAAAAAATACAGTCAGTCGTTACCCTGCAACAACGTGTTTCACTTATAGGTTATGGGCCCAGCAGACCCATTTAAGTTGTAAAAACAGTTTAATTGTAGTAGTTTTCGTGTTGGGCAAGTTAAAAATGAGTTCCAGTTATCTCGCTAACGTGCCAAAGTTGAAAGGTCGCGAGAATTTCGACGATTGGGCGTTTGCAGTTGAGAACTTGCTAATTTTGGAGGGCGCCGCACAGTACCTAAAGCAAGAAGGAACGGATGAAAATGCAGCAGCGGCAGATGCAAAGGCACGCGCAAAAATGATTTTGACGATAGATCCATCGCTTTTTGTGCACATAAGAGACACAACCACCGCGAAGGAATTGTGGACAAAACTACGTTCATTGTTTGATGATTCAGGATTTTCTCGGAGGATTACGTTGCTTCGTCATCTAATTTCTATAAGGTTAGAAAACTGTGAACATATGACGAACTATGTTACACAAATTGTTGAAACGTCTCTACGTTAAAGCGGAACAGGCTTCGCTATAAATGATGAATGGATTGGTTCATTGTTACTAGCCGGATTACCAGAGCGATTTATGCCAATGATAATGGCTATAGAGCATTCCGGGATTCAAATAACCGCAGATTCGATCAAGTCGAAATTACTTGATATGGATGTGGCAGATACAATTGAATTGGAACGTAACTCGGCTGTGAGTACTGCAGTAATGATTTTAAAGATTTCTTAAAAAAGGAGGGAATCATACATCAAAAAACAAACCCTTACACACCTGAACAGAACGGACTGAGTGAAAGGTCAAACCGAACCATAGTGGAGAAAGCGAGATGCTTACTTTTTGAAGCAGGTCTTACAAAAAATTTTTGGGCAGAAGCTGCTAATACAGCTGTCTATTTAAAAATAGATCAGTAGCTTCAGGTATTGAAAAGACTCCATATGAGGCCTGGACCAAGAAAAAACCAGATTTAAAGTATATACGGATATTTGGAAGTCCTGTAATGGTGCACATACCTAAAGAAAAAAGAACCAAGTGGGATAAAAAATCAAAGATGCATATACTGGTTGGTTTCAATGAAAATGTCAAAGGTTACAGAGTTTATGATCCAGTTAAAAGGAATGTAACTACGAGTAGAGATGTTGTGATTATGGAAAAGCCAAGAAGTATAGAAACTGTAACTGTCCCAGTAGAGACCACAGATTCAGTGGGGGAATTGATGCAGGAATCTGCGGTGAAGACAGAACCTTCTCATGATCAGTCGAGTTCCAGTGAGTGTGAGCACAATGATTTTTTAAATAAAAAGGAAGTACCTAATCTAGAAAAAGAGAGTGACAGGAAAGAGCAAGAAGATGAAACAAATAATGTTCCTCAGATAAACTATAAAGAACCAAGGAAAAGGCAATGAAAAAAACCAGAAAGATATGGATTTGCAAATTTGAGTACCACACCTATAGGAGAAGATGAACTGACTTATGCAGAAGCTATCAGCGGTCCTGAGAAACAACAGTGGTTGCAGGCGATTGCAGAAGAGCTACAGTCATTCAACGACAACCAAGCGTGGGAAATTGTCAATGCTCCAAATAGTGCTAGTGTAGAGCAGTGCAAGTGGGTCTTAAAAAGGAAAATTTATTGTGAAAATAAAGTGAGACATCGTGCTAGACTGGTTGCAAAAGGCTTCACGCAGAAGGCTGGTGTGGACTATCAGGAAACTTTTTCACCTGTGATTAGGCACTCAACCTTGCGGTTACTGTTTGCTTTGAGCGTGCAATTAGATATGGATATTACTCACCTAGACGTTACAACAGCCTTTCTTAATGGTTATTTAAAGGAAAGCATCCTTATGCATTTGCCAGAAGGATTTCCTGTTAAAGATTCTAATAAAGTACTAAAATTAAAAAAGGCTGTTTACAGTCTCAAACAATCATCCTTAGCTTGGTACCAAAGAGTAGATGAGACATTGTGTAATTTAGGGTACAGTAGATGTAAACTTGAACCTTGTGTTTTTATAAAAGATCATAATAACAATAAGAAAACTATTGTTGGTGTTTATGTCGATGATTTTATTATTTTTATAAAGAAACAGAAACCAAATCTCTAATAGAAGCGTTGAGCCAAAAATTTAAGATCAAAAATTTAGGTCAAGTTAAACAGTATTTGGGCATGAAAATTAATATAAATAAAAATGTTATTACAATAGATCAGGAGAAATATATTGAACAGTTGGCAAATAAGTTTAATATGACTGATTGTAATTTAGCAAACACACCCATAGAAAGTAAATTGAACATAGAGAAATCTAATATGTGTGATAATAACTTACCTATTTAGCGGTCTTGACACGACCAGATATTGCATACGCAGTTAGTTACCTTAGTCAATTTAATAATTGTTATTCACAATTGCATTGGAATTATGCCAAGAGAATTTTAAAGTATTTGTTGAAAACAAAAAATTATTGCTTAAGATATTCCAAAGAAGGAGCAGAACTGGTTGGTTTTGTGGATGCAGATTGGGCCAGTGATGCCATTGATAGACGTTTATATACAGGATTTTGTTTCATGAAATCTGGATCTGCTATTTCTTGGGAAAGTAAAAAGCAAAAAACTGTAGCTCTCAGTAGTTGTGAGGCAGAGTACATGGCTTTGTCAGAAGCATGCAGAGAAGGTTTATATTTACAGAATTTAGAATGTGAATTGATAGGTTGTTGCAATAACATTGTTTTGTATAATGATAATCAGAGTGCATTGAAGATGGCAGGCAACAATTATTCTCATAAGCGTTCCAAACATATTGATGTTAGATATAATTTCATCAGAGATGTAATAAACAATAATAAAATTGAGACGAAGTACCTGCCAACTTCTAGTATGCCTGCGGATCTGTTAACTAAAGGATTGTCGGGAATAAAACATTATGAGTTCATGCAAACACTTGGTATTGTTCAAAAGTAAATTGATTATTTAAATGTTTAAGCTTGTTTGTTATTTTGATATAGTGGGGGTGTTGCAAAGAATGATATCAAAATACAAACATACAGAGACATCTGTTAATGACTGTGTAAACTAAACAGTATTATTATTTATTCTGTGACTAAACTGTCAATGTCAAGTGTCCTCCATATTTTTTTGAAAAAAATACAGTCAGTCGTTACCCTGCAACAACTTGTTTCACTTATACCTACAAACCCTTGCATTAAAAAATTGTAGGCAAATAGAAATCTTCTGGGCAAGCTAGTCTTAGCTTTAGCACATATCATCTTGTAATGTTATAAATATAATTTGGACCCGCTTAACGTAGCGGACGCCCTTAGAATGTGACCATCGTGTACTACTAACAAAATAGTCAAAACGACGGTCAAATTTGAAGAGCTTTTTATACGTTTTGGAATACAAAATTAATTTCAGTAAAATTCATAAAGCTTCTACCAAGTCCCTATTCAATACATGTAACCTTTTAATACCGACGTCATCGGAAACAATGGCATACATATTTATTAAAGCCACGATAATCGGCAGTCAATTTATTGAGGCGTCAAATCGAAAGCGCGTTGTCATTAAGCAGCGATTAACTGGAATCTATCTTTCGGCAGAATATTACGTCGCCGCCCATTATCAGCACAATGATAGTAATTAAAACGAAAGCGGAATCGTGCGCCATAATAAAGGCGCAGTAATTATGTGAAATTTCCGCAAATTCACTTTAAAACACAATACATCATTGTAATGGACGATTCGGCGGGAATCGAGAGGAGCGCCCGCCGAGTGCGCCTTATTAAAAAGTTTGATTCTTTCAACTTCTTTGCGCCTTTAAGTGTTCTGAACACTCGGGATTTATATTTTTCGAGAAACACCCCCCCCCCCCCCCCTCCCTTTTTATTCTTCTACGGGTAAGTACTTGGCCTTAGTTGGTGATATTAGGTGATCATAAGGCCGATGGTGAGAGCACAATTCAACTATTTCCCTCAATTACTGAGAAACTGGCGATTTTCTTCTTTCAACTTCTTTGTGCTTTTAGGTGTTCCGAACACTTGGAATTTATATTTTAGAGAAACAACCCACCCTTTCTAATTCTTCAACGGGCACTAGACCTTCATGTCACCAGATATTTTCTGATGATAAGGCCGTCGGCGACGGTGGAATTACTGAGGAACTGGCTATTTTTTACTTTCAACTTATTTGCGCGAAAGTGTTGGGTGACTTGGTATTTATATTTTGGAGAAAACTTGCGATCACATCTTTAGTTGAGATAAGATTTGTCTAATGGACTACGTTTCACTAGCGTTTTAAAGACACATTACAATTTTATTTGACGCCAATTATGTTTCACTTAAATATAACTAATCATGTTAAATAAATGAAAAATTTTATAAGTAGGCAGTAACGAATGATGGAGAATCGTATAATAATATTATGTTTTAGTACTTTTAAAGGTACAGGGGTACGATATTGGAATCTCCCCGATCTGGACATTAAAAATTACCTAATAATAACTATTTAAAACATAATATTTAAAGACGAATTGAGAACGCGATTGAGGGCCTCTTGGTTAACACATTGACTAAGGCACTGGCACATAGGAAGGTCCACCTTTTTTATAATCTCAATGAAAAATATGTCAAATGTTTGACAAATCAACTATTTGTAATGATGTATTGTAATGTTTTATTATACTTCTAAAAATAATTAAAATTAAAATTTTCTTACTATGTTAAATAAGGTTTTTTAAGAACACTGTAGTAAGCCAAGTTAAAGGCACAGTCCCTTACTAAGGCCCGTTTATGACTAACTGTTACTCAAAATCTACCTAATATTTCTAAAAAATAATTCACATATCACGTTAAACAGTTTCAAATTTAATTTATTCAACCTATATTTTTAGAGATATAATATAAAATAGCACACTGGGCCTTGTTGACCCATGTACGAAAAACAAAAATAGTCATAAAAGTAAAATTCTGCTCTAAATCAATAAAAAAACAATTATTTCTGATGACAAAATCGAAACTCTAGACACTATACACCCTTATTTTTTAGTCACCATTAAAAATTAAGGGTGAGTTCCACCCATGAAACTGAACAACTTTCCCCAAAAAACCTATGTGCAAAAATAACAAAAATCGGTGGTGATCGGACAGTTTTGTATGGGAGAGCGAAATTTTTTTGTCATTTTTGCGCATAAGTTTCTTGGGGAAAGTTGTTCAGTTTCATGGGTGGAACTCATCCTTAATTTTTTTATGGTGACTATAAAATAATGGTGTATAGATACTATTAATTTAAGAATCTAAATATTCAGTCCTCATTTGCCACTCAAATTTTAAGTGGGCCTTACTAGGGCTATAGAAGAATTTTTTTTTTCTTTAGCTTTAGGAACAACTTTTTAATTAAAAAAATCCCTTTAGTCCAAGGGTATCTTTTTTTATTTGGTTGTGGATGTAGATCCATGATCTAATAAAAGAAAAACTAATATTAGTTAATACTAAAATTAAATTACTAAGAATAAGAATAAGAATAAGAAAATATTTATTGACACTCACACACTTATCACACAATACAGCACATTTAACAGTAAATATAAATTACCAAAAAAATATATTATAAATAAAAGATAACAAAATAACACAGGATCACAAAATAAAAATGATACAAAACAAAATTATAAAAATTAAATAAAAACAGGTACCTAGCTAGTAGTGTGTGAGGCCAACAAGGACCCCGTCTCAGCAATATATATACTAATATTAGTTAATACTAAAACTAAAATAAAAAATGGGGTTAATAGGTATACAAAATATTAAATGCGAGTATAAAACACCTACAGGATATTGTGTCTATTTTAAAATACCTTCACTAGTTTGGTATGAAAACGAAGTAAAGTACACAAACCAATTTCGTATTATTTATACTGAAGTACTTAAGTATTTACAATGCAAGTGCATTTGCTATTTAGACTTAGTAAAGCCCATAGGCCTATGTAAGCCCGGGCCATACTAAGGATTTTTCATAGTGGTGGAAAAATTAACATTAAAACACAAATAAATAATTTATCGGTAAACTTACCATTGTATTCTATTCTCCAATGACTATTTAACAACCAGAGAATTGAAATTTTATTGTTTTTTTTATCACCGGTGTCTGCCAAGGCGCTTAAAAAAATATTAATTTGCATTATTTCCAATAATTATTACATGAGCACTTTTGTATTTTGTTACAGTAACATTTGTCTGGTTATATTACACTGCAACCAATAATGCATCAAAGCGACAAAGTCCTTTAATGCTGAGATACTATTGAACTTACCAGGGGCCCAAGTCTCTTACTCATTTAAGAATACCAAATGTGTCAAACAATTACAATGCGATCCAATTGCGATTCAATTATGCCATTCGTAAATTAGCAGAGTTGGGCCCCTGGTAAGTTCAATAGTATCTCAGCATTAAAGGACTTTGTCGCTTTGATGCATTATTGGTTGCAGTGTAATATAACCAGACAAATGTTACTCATTTAAGAATACCAAATGTGTCAAACAATTACAATGCGATCCAATTGCGATTCAATTATGCCATTCGTAAATTAGCAGACTTGGGCCCCAGTACGTATACTGTTTAAAAATGTTCAGTGTTAAAATAGTCAACATTGAAAGCGCTACAGTTATTGTCACCGGTTCCAAATCACACCCCTGCTCTCACATCATTATTTTATTTTAAAACTCATCGCAAAGAAGCGAATCTCAACGAAACCTTCACACAATATAAGATATTGATTCCAACCTTGAACTCAATCATATAGCGTAAATAATTCTATTGCCCGCTCGCATTAAAAGTTTTATACACGTGGAACTTCTGATTAGGAATCACTTAAAAGATGTTGTAGGTACTTGTTGTCTGGAGCTTGTTTGGCAAAGGCTAACTTCTAAACAACAATAATTTATCAAGCAGAGTATTAGTGCAACGGTCTATAAACTTAATAGGAGCTGCTGTAAGTAACTTAAGCTGTGGAGAACAGAACACTTGCCTAGCTACAACGTACTTACGGTCAGCTTCAAAACGGTCAAGACAAGGTTTACATACATACATAAATAATCAAGACTAATTATCCCCGAAGGGTTAGTCAGACACTAGGCAATGAGTACCACAAAAGCAGTCCTCTACCATTGTCCACTTTTCACCAAATAGCAACTGCACATCTGCTCAGCGTAACAGGTAGTGAGGCCATCGCCGCTCTATGCTGTTGGATGTATTGCAGTCTTTAGTCCGTTAGTCGCCTTTTACGACACCCAAGGGATAATAGGGGGTGGTAGCTTATTCTTTCACCGCTACACGACACGGTTAACATGATAAGGTTTCATGGTCAAAAAATTCACAGATCTCGTGCTCTACACGACTTGAAAGGGCATTGAAAATGAACCTAGCTATTATAGATTATTGATGAAATTTTTTTCATTTTTTTCCAAAGGAAATAATCGACTTTTTCAAAATTTGTTTATACTATCCTAAAGCCCTTAATTTTCCGCGTCTATTAAGTTTTAATAGATCTTCGTATCTCAAAGCTGCGAAGTTCCACAGGGCTATGACGCCCGAGTAATACCGCACGGCGACGCTCCACGCGCTGCTAAGGGGGAGCATACCGCCCCCCCTATCACTTCCACAAAAAAAAGTATAAAACATATAATGTTCCCCGTCTCAAGATCTCTAGGCTTCTCTCTCAGTTTTTCGATTTTCGATCTCGTTCACGAGATATCGAAGATATTCCGAGGAAAAGTGTTAAAAAATCAAGGTTTTTTTTTGTTTTTTTTTTAATTTTGAAAAAAGTTTTCGACTTTTACAAAAAAAAATTCCACTATCTGAAAGCCATTCAAATTCTGCGTCTTTTGAGCTCTCATACGTCTTCATGGCTCTAAACCACTATATACCACGGGGCAAACACACTTTCAGCGAAAATGGGGCCCTACCGGAGCGATCGAAAAAACATTTTCAATGTTAAAATATCTAACCAATTGTAAAATAACTCTTGTCACGTAAGTTTTGAATCCTTTTGTTGTTCACCCGGCCAATGTCGTTAAAAACCAAAGAACAACAGTGCCCAGCAGTGGGACGGTCGTTTATATGCTTATGATGACATATTTCTTAAGTTTACTGTACCTTACAATTAAATCATTTTACCTTAAGAGGGTTTACGCATTTCGGTTTCCCATACAAACTTCCAAGTCTACATTTTTAAAAACCAATAAGCCAATTTTGATGAAACTTTGCACGCTAAAGTAAAACACAGGGATCTAAATAGTTTGTTCAAAACATTTAATTTTATTTAGCTGAGATAATGCGATTTAAAGTCCACTATAGAAAGTATAAAATCGCAATAACTCAGTTAAATAAACGTTTTTTAAAAATGTTTTCAACAAACTAATTAGATCCCTGTGTTTTACTTTAGCATGCAAAGGTTCATCAAAATTGGCTTATTGGTTTTTAAATGTTTCGACTTGGAAGTTTGTATGGGAAACCGAAATGCGTAAACCGTCTTAATATTATTTATTTTTATTCACTTTTATTTAAATTCCGTAAAAAGTTTACACCTCCGATTTTCGTGTTTATAAGATCTCTTCATCCGGCTGGTTGTCTGGAAGAAATGTTTTATAGCGATAAAACCGCTAAGTTGTAACTATGTATTGTACCTATTTTCATGTTTTGTATGTATTTGTTTAAGTAAACTGTAGCAATAAAAGAATTATCTAATCTAATCTAAATCAAATAATTCATTGCTCTCATGTAGTGTAAAGATAGTAGGTACTTACACAAAATATATTTCCAGAAACTTTAACATGAAGTTAGGGTATTGCAAATTTCCCATTTTAAAAGGTATAGTAAATTAAGAAAAGTATTATTATTACAAATTAATTATAATAAAAGATTTTTGCATCTGGGGATGTGGTCTAATAATAATAATAAATAAATAAACTTTCCTACACTCACACCAATTATCTATCCCAAGAGAAGCTTCGTTATGAAACTCGTTAAATGGTTACTAGACAACGGATAAACATACTTAAAATACTTAAACACATACTTATTAAACATAGAAAACACCCAGACCCGAAACAATTTAGAAAAACAATAGTTTCTAAATTGACCCGACCGGGGATCGAACCCGGGGCCTAAGAGATGGCGACACCATGAAAACCGGTGTACAAACCACTCGACCAAGGAGGTCGTCAACTAAAGTTGTTGCATGCTTACCCAGGAGATACCTATTTACTCTTGCCTTGAAAAGACCAAGGTTATAGTGATCGGGAAACACATGAGCAATCAGCGCATTCCACTCTGTTAAATTACATAAAAGGAAGACATCTTAGGTACTTAACTTAACCTGCGGTTTTACCTTTCCATGCTTTAAAGTAGCCTAGTGAAAATGCATATTTCTAGACTGTACGCGTCATCTATCAATCAGGGCAGCGCCCGGTCGGCTATAAACCTTTCCAACGAACCTTCGTGATTTACGATAGAGCTAACCGTTTGCCGCGCCGCAGCGGTCTGCGCGAGACGCATCGGTCAATCGTAGATCATTTCTTATCGCTGTTATAGATAGAGATATATCTGTAGATAGCTATATAGTAGTAGTAATAGCCTATACAGGTGACACAAACGGTGACACCAAAAATTTTTTTTTAATTCCTGACATGGTGTACCCGGAATTACCCCATACGTATGTTCCGCGATTTTTGTAGTTGTCGAGCTATTTTGTTTTGCAATTTTGAGAATTTTTTACTTAACCGACTTAAAAAAAATCTAAATCCAAAAAAAAATTAGTGTCATCGTTTGGGCCACCCTGTATACTGTCCCAGTGAAGGGCATAAAGGCTTTTTTAAATGAAATGAAGTTATCGCCACAATTAATAGCTATTAATTGGCCTAACGGGTCCATGTTGGCTCACATAAAACTATCTTAATATTTTTATGTTTTACTATCGGTTTGTGTTCATAATACTCTTCCTGATTTGTAGCCTCATACATTTTTTGTTCATAAAATTTTATTACTACTATCGGAACTCATAACAGACAGTTATCATATTTTTTAAATTAATACTGTCATTACTAAGAACAAGTTTAAACTCATAATCTTTTTTTTTCATAATTGTTTCCTTCTTAGCAGACAATTATTATAATTTTCTTTTTATTAATGTCATTAAGTACCTACGGCCTTAATGCGGCCTGCGGCCCCCTTCCGTTATTTGTCACAAGTCTAACCTAACCTAACCAACGGAACTATAGTTTTGCATACATAACTTTTTCTTTATAGCGGGTGGCTCATAAAAACATTTATGATCAAGAAATATAAAAAAACAAATATTAGTATGAAACCAATTTATGAATATTGGCGTTATGTACTAGAATAATTAGGAGTTTCGATCGTTAGTATAAGAAATTATATGAAAAAAAAAATTAGTAAAACGGTGCATGATTAGAGAAATTAAGAATTCTGATGATTATTGTTTTCGATCGTTAGTAATATTTTTATGAAGAGTGATTCATTATGATGTAAAATGGTATGAGAATATTTTCGAACTTCCGATAGTAGGACTTAAAATGTTATGTGAAAAAATGCGCACCCGGCTTAACACTTCAACTGCGGCCGCCCACTGATCAATACTTAATTAATAGAATTTCTGTTGTGTCTAATGGCACCGCGTTCTAAGTGTTATTCACCACACTCGCTGAATTTGTATCGAAAAATCCTACCTCTGAATTGAACCCAGGACCTTCGGATATAGGACCGAGCTCTTAGCCACTTAGTTGCACATTTATAATAAACGTCAAAAGTCATTTGTCAATCGAAGATCATTTCTTAATATTTCTTCATAAGTAGAGTTATGTATAGATAGATATTAGATAGACAGAATAGAATAGATATTAATAGAAAAAGGTTAAGGTTTCTCCCTTGTTTTTTTAGCAACAACACGTGTTGTGAGGCTCCATTTTATTTCTATCTACCGTACAATAATTATACGGTAGATAGTTAATAATTAACTAATTAAACTTTAAAAAATTAAAACACTTGAAATTAGCTCAATGCTACACGCGATAGCCATTAATTAAGATATAATAATACTCGTAATAATAGAAAGAGAAAAATCGAGGTTCATTTCCCTTAGCGCCCTTTAGATTATACTGACGTTAACTGACACCTGACAGGCGTAAGGAGCTCGATGGCGCAGGAGGAGCTCGTGGCGCAGCGGCTAGCGCGTTCGGCTTGCAATCTTGCCCGCTAAGCAACTTTCGCAATGCCGGTTCGCTAGATGCGTGACCAAATTTAAAACATCTCGAGCTCCTGTGTGCTTCGGAAGGCACATTAAGCCGTTGGCCCCGGTTGTTGTCGTAAGATGACAGTCGTAAAAACCCAGCAACCCTCATTAGGCCAGCTTGGTTGGTTATGATCCAATATCCCCACGTGCTATTGTCCACGTGTGTCCAAGTTAATACACCTGTCATCATTATCAGCCTATAAACGTCCCACTGCTGGGCACTGGCTTTCCCACATGGACACACGGGGAGATTGGGCCCAAAACCCATCATGCTGGCCCAATGCGGATTAGTAAAAAATGGTTCAAGTACAGAAGATCGGATGAGGAATGGTGTGATAAGAGAGGTGTGGAATGGATGAAAATGTAGTGACAAAAATTGAGAAAGGCATGCTGGCATGGCATGATTGCTTTAGTCATGTTGAGAGGGTGAATGAAAAAATAAATACAAAAAGATAATATAAATAAAATAATATTATAATACATTTTTTTTCTGTATATGGATGGGTAGGCGAACCCACCCCAGTACCTGAATAAAACAGACAATATACATATAACCAGCAACCGTATCGCGTAACTGTGAAAGAATACTACCTTCCCCTCTCTTCCCTTGGGTGTCGTAAAAGGCAACTTACGGACTAAAGACTGCACATGCATCCAACAGCATAAAGCGGCGATGTGCTCACCACCTGTCACGCTGAGCACATGTGCAGTCCCTATCTTCTGAAAAGTGGACTATGGTATAAGACTACTTTTGCGGTCCTCATTGCCTAGTCTCTGACTAACCCTTATGGGATAATAGCACAGAATAACTAATAGTACTACCGTACAGTAGGTTCACTTTCTAATGACTTTCACGCGAAATTGAAACTTATTGTGTAACTCGACCGTTCATATTCCGTTAAGCAACGCTAACTCAATATCGATTTGACGTCAGGAGTGTAGGGTTTCCACTCATGGATATATTTAAGTACGATTACGATTTAAGCGACGAACGCGCAGTGAGGTACTATAAACTAGAAAAGACACCGCGAAGCAAGTTTGTGCGCAACTAAGGTGCAGCCCCAAGGTCCACTGTGGGCGTGCGTCCGTCGGTCGTTTCGAACGTTTGTACGTAGCTTCTTTACTGCTTTAACTTATATATATACTGTGCCTAAACTGCGGAGTGACACCCCCTGATAATAGTCGTGATTATATGTAGGTATGTATACAACTAATATATACAAAAATAGGTAATGTAGAAGGGGGGTACCATTTGCAGTATATTTAGGTCAGTTTGGTTAAATGTCAGCTAAGCAATTTTGGAACAAACAGGGACACAGCAAGTGATACAGTGTTTGGTAATTGGTGCATTATCCCGCAACTGGGTCAACCTACAAAACGCAAAGAACAACTATTTCTGTTTGAACAACTCTAAAATTGCAAAAAGAAACAGATGTTCCATGCCATATATGCTAAACTGTAAGCTATCGGATTTTTTTTAATATACTAAGGTAAGGTTATTCGCTTGGCCTTCATCTCACCCTAGGGTAAGTGACGATAAGGCCAAAGCTGAGAGCGCGCTTTACTCGGTATCCTCAACCACTGATAAACTGGGTCTTATTTCTAAAATGTCGGAACACAATAATACTAGTAACATTGTTGTTTTGGCGCCAGACTTAAGAGGGTTTGCGTTTCCCATACAAACTTCCAAGTCGAAATTTTTAAAAACTGTTAAGCCATTTACAATGAAATTTTGCATGCTAAAGTAACATACAGAGATCTAAATAGTTTGTTGAAAACATTTTTAAAAAACATTTTAAGTAACTGAGTTAATGCGATTTTAAACTTTCAATAAATAAATAAAATAAAAAAAAATAAAAAAATAAAAAAGCCTTTTATTTCCTACAGTTTACAATGCTAGGTAATAATTAAATTTAAATAATAAGAATCTAAATAAGTAAATGTGATTGCTTTCTTTCTTCTTCTTATATTATTTTTTAATCTGTAAGAACCCCAGATTGGGTAAAGGCCTCCTCCAAAGATGCCCATTTGTCTCTGTCTTGTGCTACTTGGGTCCAGTTCGAGCCGGCTATTCTTTTTATATCCTCGTCCCACCGTGTCAGGGGTCTCCCTCTACCTCTTTTACCTAGTGGGCCATTCCACAACGTTGCCTTTACGGTCCATCTCTGGTCTTCAAGCCTTGCGACGTGGCCTGCCCACTTCCATTTTAGTTTATGTGTATAATTCGAAGCATTTTTTGCTTTAGTTATTGCCCTTATTTTAGTGTGTCTTATTTTATCTAGCTTTTTTATGTTAAGCATACTACGCTCTATTCCTCGTTGACAGGTGTTGATTTTGTGTTTTGTTTTGACAGTATATTTCCAAGTCTGGCATCCGTATGTTAAGCAAGGTAAAAGACTCATGTTAAAAACTTTCGTTTTAGTAGCGGTTGGCATTTTGCTTTTAAATATTTCTTTTAGGCTCCAGTATTTGTTCCATGTAAGTTGAACTCTTCTCTCTATTTCTAATTCATTATTGTTTCTATCAAAACTTATTCTCTTTCCTAGATAAATGTAGTTTTGGGCATATTCCAGTGGTTTATTATTAACTGTTATAGGTCTTTTCCAACTATTTGTCATTGCCATTGTTTTCGTGAGATTCATTTCAAGTCCAACCTTGACACTGTTTGTATGTAGAGATTGAATCATGCTTTCCAGCTCCGAGCCTGTCTCTGATAGCAACACCAGATCGTCTGCGAATCGCAGGTGGCTTAGATAGGTGCCTTGTATAATTAGTCCTGTTTTGCTCCAATCTATCTTACTAATAATGGATTCTAGGATGGCTGTAAAAATTTTTGGGGATAGCGGATCGCCTTGTCTTACTCCCCTTTCCAAAGGGAAGTTTGGACCTAAGGTTTCTAGTTTTATTCGCCCTTTATTATTGATGTATATACTTTGAATGACCTTTATATATATATCTTCTACTCCTTGTTCTTTTAAGCTTTCCCATATACTTGCGTGTGATACCGTATCAAAAGCTTTTTTGTAGTCAATAAAAGCTATATATAGGGGTCTTTGTTTCTCTTGGTACTTTTCTATAACTAATTCAAGGGTGTGAATGTGGTCAATTGTAGAAAATCTTTTTCTAAATCCTGCTTGCTCCACAGGTTGTTTTAATTCTAAAGTCGTACCGATTCTTGTGTTTATTATAGTGGAGAAAAGTTTGTAGAGACTTGGTAGAAGACTTATGGGTCTGTAGTTGGCAATATCCTTTGGGTCACCTTTCTTGTAGATGAGTATGATGTTCGATTCTGACCATTGCGAAGGTGTTTGTGAATGATGTAGTATCAGATTAAATAGATCGGATAGTGGTCTAGCTAATATTATGTGAGCCACTTTTAGCGCTTCATTTGTAATGTTGTCCGAACCTGGGCTTTTCTCTGGTTTTAGTCTCTTTATTGCTTCTATAATTTCGTTTTCGTCTATGGGTTTGATGTTACAGTCGCTGTTGTATTCGCGCTTGTTATTTAAGATTGTGGTTGTATGGGTGCTGTCGCTATATAATTTCTCGTAGAATTCGGTTGCAGCATTGATAATGTCAATTCTTTGATATACTTGTTTGCCTAGCTTCCTCAATCCTTCTATCCAAGTTTTGTAAGTTCTGAGTTCTTTAAATGCCTTTTTGGCGCTTCCAGTGTATTGTAAATGTTTTTCTAAGGTTTGTAGTCGAAAATTTACGTAATCGTTTTTTATATATTTATTGACTAACTTGTACAGAGCAGAAAGTTCATTTTTCATCGATCGGGACTTGTTTTTAGTTTTTTGCAATTCTCTTCTTCTTTGTAGCAACGTTACCGTGCGCGTAGATAATATTTTATGTTGATTCTGATCGTCTTTCCTTTTACAGGCGTGTGCCAAGCTGTGGGTGATAGCATTTTGTATTTTGTTGTAGTAGGTTTGTATTTCTGTATTTTCTTGTCCTATTATTAAGTCGGATACCATTGATGTTAAGTTTTCCTTGTACTTAGTTACCTCTTCGTCGCTCTTTAATTTGTTCATTGTGTTCGTAAATTTAGCTCTACTTATCTTTCGTTTGACTATTTTTACTGTTGCTCTAATAAGTCTATGGTCCGATGAGTAGTTCAGGTTCAAAGCTCCAATGTTTTGGAATGATCCTGGTTGGTTTGAAAGGATGTAGTCAATCTCGTTTTTATATTGTCCATTTGGAGAACGCCAAGTCCATCTCCGATTTTGTTTTTTCATAAAACATGTGTTTATGATTGTAAGCTTATGTTCCAGTGCAAAATCTATAAGTCTCTGGCCTCTACCGTTTCTTTCACCGTATCCGTATTGTTTCATAACTAAGAACTCTTCTTTTTTAGGAGCTCCAACTTTTGCGTTAAAATCTCCCATTAGTATTATATTTTTATGTGCTGTTTTCATTGCGTTTTCGATTGTTTCGTAGAATTCGTCTATTTTGTGTTCGTTTGCTGCATCAGTGGGTGCGTATACTTGAATGATGGAGATACAATAACCTTGGAAATTCATATTTAACAACGCGACTCGTTCTGTTAGTCCAGTAAACCTCTCTATATTGCTTTTAAGAGACTTGTTTATTATGAAACCTACTCCATATTTGCCTGGTGTGTGCCCTATGTAGCAGAGTATAAACTTCTCGTGCTCTTCTATTTTATTACCGAGTCGTCTCATTTCCGAAATTCCTATTACATCATATTTTATTCCATTTATAGCTTCTTCGAGTTCTAATAGGCGGTCGTATGTCGAGAGCGTCCTGACGTTATAAGTTGCAACATATAATTTTTGAAATTGTTTCATATTATTAATTATTTTTTCCGGGCTACTTTTGTTAGGAGGGTTTTGGTCATACTCTTCCACGGTGACCAGCCGGGTTGGAAGATGTTTGTTTTTTGTTTTAATATCTTTGTTTATGAGATCTGTGTAGGAGGAGGGGCTTAGTTGCTATGTGTTTATGTCTGTTTTGTCCTGCTTGTTGCTTGTTACTGTTGTGTTTTTATCGATTAGGAAATTTAACATGCCTGGCTTTCTGACTCCTTCTGTAATACTATTTGACTTTTGAACTGATGACCGTACAATCTTTTGTGATTTATTTTTCTTATTAACTTGTGTGTTTCTGTCCTCTATTGGCAAAGTGTGATTTTCAGGTGATATAGGGAGTGTTCTTTTTTTGCTGGTTTTTGAAATTATAAGTTTGTCATATATGATTTTGGCTGAGTTGCCTTTTTCCCTCTCCAGTTTCATCTGTTCCTGTAGCTCTTTCCTTTTTTCTAGCACATATTTTGGATAATCTTCTTTCATATAGTATTGAGTATCTTTTAGTTCTTGTTTATTTTTGAATATTTTGATTTTTAAGCCGACGGTTAAGAAAGTCACTACTATTGGGCGGGATCTTTCGCTTTTCTTTCCAATTCTTTTTATTTCTTGTATGTCACTGTAGGTCAGTTTGACAGCCAAATAATGTTCTATCCACTTGATCATATTTTTCTCTAAAGTTTCATAAGATGTTTCAGTTTCTTCAATACCAAAAAATATTATATTTCTCTGTCTTGCTTGTTTCTCCATAAAATAGATTCTTTTCTCCTGGTTTTCCACTAATTCTTTCAATTCATCATGTTTTTCCTCCAATATAGAGAATTTGTCTTCTAACATTTTGTTTATATTCTTTGTTATTTGTTCTGTAACATTTTTACCACTTTCCTGTATTGCCACTTTTTGTTCGTCCAGCTCATTCTGAATTTTCTTGAGTGCATTCAAAATTTCCTCCATGTTAAAGTTTGATTTTCAATTATTATTATTATTATTATTTTTTTTTAATTTTTTTTTTTTTTTTTTTTTTTTTTTTGTTTTGTTTTGTTTTTAAATATATGTATGTAGGTAATTGTTTTTTTTTTTTTTTTTACTTTTTATTTCCACTTTATTTTTAAACTTTCAATAGTGGACTTTAAATCGCAATAACTCAGATAAATAAACGTTTTTTAAAAATGTTTTTAACTAACTATTTAGATCTCTGTATGTTACTATAGCATGCAAAGTTTCATTAAAATAGGCTCATTGGTTTTAACAAATTTCGACTTGGAAAGTATGGAAAACCAAAATGCGTAAACCCTTTTAAGATAATATGGTGGTAGCTAGCCAGGCGGACTTAACTAGCCCTACCACAAACCAAACTATGTATACAAAGATGTACCGCGTTGGAAATCGAAGAGACCTCTGGGTCTAAGACCGAGGCTTAACCACTAGACCACATAGGCGGTTAAATGTACATAATTACCAAACATTCTGTAGACTATATTTATTATTGAAATTTTGCATTCACAATGCTATATATACAGGATGTTTCTTGTAAGGTGTCAAGCCGATGCGTGGTGATAGGGGACTACCATACCTATCTATTGAGCCCCCATGTATGTTCAGCGATATTTGGTAGTTTTCGAGCTATAATTTTTTTTTCTAAGTGTTTTATTACGACATTAGTTTAAATTATTTTTTGTAACTTGTATTGATATTAGGTAGATGATTTATTAGTTAAAGAAAAAAGGGCACTAAAATGATTACGCAAAAAAAAGAAACGTAAAAAAAAATCAAGCGGTGAAAGAATACTACCACCCCCTCTCTTCCCTTGGGCGTCGTAAAAGGCGACTAACGGTCTAAGGACAGCGCATACATCCAACAGCATTGAGCGGCGATGGGCTCACTATCTATTACGCTTAGCACATGTGCAGTCGCTATTTGGTGAAATGTGGACTATGGTAGAGGACTGCTTTTGCGGTCCTCATTGCCTAGTCTCTGACTAACCCTTCGGGGATAATAGTCGTGATTATATGTTTTAATTTTCTCTTCCGCCCGGACCTCTGAGGAGATCAGACGCATTTTCTAACAAACCCTATGTCGTCTTTAACTAATTTAAATTGATAAAAGTAATAAGTGTATATTCAGTGAAGTTACCGGGAGCGCAGAACCTACTGAAGATACACGAGTGGTGAGTGAGTGAGACATACACCTGTGCGAGCGAGAGCAATATAAATTTCGCGGCGCTTCTTCAACCCAACTCCTCCCGCGGAGTAAAGTGGGTGTGCGCACGCGCCGAGCCCCGCCTGTAACGAGTGAGACAGCCATAGATCAACTTACTTCTCACAGTGCACTCACCTCCCACCAACCTAAGTGGGCATCGCCGTGCGAGTGTCGACCGGTAAACCCTACGATTGCCGTCGGCTAATTGCGCTGCATTTAGGCCTACAACGAGTTTTGATATTTTATAAGTTATGCCGAAAATGCAACGTTCGCCGCCGAGTGTAGCCTTGGCGGATAACACTTCGACTGGGCATTCCCCCACTTTCTACGGCTCTGACAGTGATCTAAATCTGTCTTCCACTGGCACAAAAACCGAAAGCATACAAAACATAACGAAAAGAGCGAAACGCAGGCTCGCCGACGCTCCGGCTGGCACGGACGAGTTATTAACTGAATTTAGGCTTATGTTTGATAAGCTTCAGTCGCACCAAGAGTCTAAATTCTCAGCGTTAAACTCATCTATAAATACACTTATAGATCAGAACACAGAGATAAGGAATACGGTTGACTTTATGTCTACCCAATACGACATTCTTCTAAAAAAGGTTGAGACAGTGGAGAAGGACAATCAATACCTCCATTCACACATCAAAACGCTTGAGAATAAAATTGATACACTGGAAAAGCACTCTAAGTCCACATCAATTGAGTTGCGTAACGTACCAAAATTAAATCAGGAAGATAAACAGTCCCTGGGTTCGGTGGTTAAATATCTTGGCACTACCATTGGTTCCAACTCCCTCATACAAGATATAGAGATACGTGATATCTACAGAACGAAATCTGAGGCTATAGTGGTTAACTTTACCTCAACCTCCAGAAAAGAAGAACTAGTCCAGAGATATAAGCAGTATAATAAGGATAAGCGACAGTCTAATCAACCCCCACTTAACACTACGGCCCTGAAGATCCCTGGCCCTAATAAAGCGGTGTTCCTATCTGAGGCGCTCACATCTAAAGCGCGTCGCATATTCTACCTTGCTAGAGAGCTCTTTAAGATTCGCAAAATTGCAGCTACCTGGACCTCCTACGGCAACGTATATATCAAATACGAAGAAAATCAACCTCCCGTTCGAGTGACCGACGAAAGCGAAATTCGTAAAATAGTTTAGTTTTGATTTATTATAATTGTTTAACTGTAATAGTTCTATATTTGTTAATCACATTAATTAGTTTTAGTTATTTATATTTAGTCCTACGCTTCCCATATGGCTAATAATTGTTCAGCGGAAGGTGATAATATTTCCACGGCTAAAACATATTCCAACAATATACTTACCTTACAAACTGACCTGGATAATACCTCGTTAGCGGAGTCGTCCTTGGAGGAGCCTAAGGAGTGTTCTAAAAAGCTTATTTGTCATAAAAATAGTCTAAAAATAATCACACATAATATTAGAAGCATATACCGCAATTTCGATTCCTTCCTTGTCTTTCTCAAAAGCTTAGGTACTGATTGTGACATAATCATTCTCACTGAATGCTGGATATCTAAGGATAAACCTCCCCTCATTTTGGATAATTACATTATACACTACTCCTCTATATGTCTCAATCAAAACGATGGAGTTGTTATGTATGTTCACAAAGATTTAAATCACATAGTCGAAGAGCCAGCCTTCAGTGACGCTAACTGTTTACTGCTTAAAACCTCAGATATAGCCATACTTGGTATATATAGATTGCCCTCCCAGAGGCACATTGATGGTTTTCTAAGTTCCTTAGACAGCAATTTAAAAGCAATTCGTACATATAAAACTATAGCAATAATCGGAGATATTAATATTGATATAAAACCCCTAAATAATGATCCCAAATGTCACCCATACTTAAATCTTCTAGCTGAGAATGGTCTCTTGCCGACTCACGTTATACCTACACGCGAACTAAATTGTTTGGATCATATTAATCTCAGGACAGATTGTAAAGCCCAAGTCTTTGTCATCAATACCCATATCACTGACCACCTACCTGTTTTGTTAAACCTAATTCATTCAAAAAAAAGAGACAACGAAGTAGTCTTTAAACAAATAACTAACCTGGACAAGGCCGCTGATGACTTTAGTAACACAAACCTCGCAAACATTCTTGATATGGTAGATCCAAATAAAGCCATTGACACTCTAATTAACACTATAAAAGAAATACTAGCCTCTAACACACGAACTCGTAAGATTCCCAATAGAAAATATATTCTTAAACCTTGGATCACAACAGGGTTGTTGAAATGTATTTCTCACCGTGATGCACTTCACAAAAAAACAAAAGCATTTCCAACCAATGAAATTCTCTCAACCTCCTATCGAAGATACCGCAATTTTTGTAATGATTTACTAAAAAAAGTCAAAGAAAATTATGAAAGCTCTGCAATCAACAAATGTAAGAATCCAAAGGAGACTTGGAAATTGTTAAAAATGCCACGTCAAACAAAAACCCTGCTGATAATCTTTTAAAACTAAGCCCATGTGACCCTCTCTCCTCTGTAAACCAAGTAAACGACTACTTTGCTGGTATCGGTCAAAAATTGGCTAACAGCATTACAATGGAATGCGATACACAAACAGATTGCAGTATAAGTAGCACTACACGTCTAAATTCCTTTGTATTGCTGGATGCTGATGCAAGCGAAGTTGGTTCACTTATACGTGGCTTAAAAAATGATTCAGCAGCGGGTTGGGATGGCATTTCAGTTGCCTTCCTAAAATGTGTCACAGACTCAATAACACCAATTCTTATCCACATATTTAACTTGTGCTTGAACAGCGGTATCTTCCCTGACAGCTTTAAACGTTCCATAATACACCCTGTGCATAAAGGTGGAAAAAGAGACTGCGTCGAAAACTTCCGTCCAATTTCCGTGCTAAGTGTCATGTCTAAGCTCCTTGAAAAGATTATTAACAAACGCTTGATGACTTATCTAAATCAAGAAAAAATAATTTCTGATTCGCAATATGGCTTTCAGCCAAAAAAGTCAACAGAAGACGCAGTAATCGAGCTCACAAATGACATCGCAAGTAACTTGGATAAAGGACGGCGATGTATAGGAGTCTTTCTAGATTTAGCGAAAGCGTTCGACACAGTCTCTATAAACATCCTACTAAATAAGCTCGAACAAATTGGAATACGCGGATTACCCCTGAAACTGTTTGAGAATTTTCTTTCCAACAGACACCAAACAGTTAAAATACGAGACTACATTAGCTCTCCCCTCCCTGTCACCTGTGGCGTCCCTCAGGGCAGTGTATTGGGCCCAAGCCTCTTCCTGATTTACATAAATGAGCTCTGTCAACTCAATCCAAACAATGACAAAATAATCTCTTATGCTGACGACACAGCTCTTGTATTTCGGGGTGAGACTTGGGTCGAAGCATACGCGTGTGCTGAACAAGGACTTCGACAGGCATCAGCTTGGTTAAATAAAAATCTCCTTACCCTAAACATAAATAAATCTAAATATATTACCTTTTCCATTAATAAATCAACCCAACCTAAAGCAAACCATATTCTATTAAAACTACATACATGTAATAACTCATCCAGATCATGTTTATGCACTCCACTCCAAAAAGTCAGTGATATCAGATACCTTGGTATTCAATTGGATGAATCCCTAACGTGGAAAACCCTGGTTGAGTTTTTGTCTACCCGCATAAGAAAGTTAATTTGGTTATTTAAAAAACTTAGAAATATACTTAAACCTATTGCTGAAAGTTGTCTATTATGCTCTTGCCCAGTCTGTATTAACCTACTGCATACCAGTCTGGGGTGGGTCATGCAAAACTATAATATTAAAGTTGAAACGTGCTCAGCGATCATTGCTGAAGGTTATGCTAAAGAAACCTTTTCTGTATCCCACACTAAATCTATATAAGCAAGCCCAAGTTATGACAGTAAGACAACTATTTATCATGCAAGTTACAATACGTCAACACAAACTCCTAACCTACAATGCCTTAACACAGCAGCCCAACACTCGTAGACCGGCAAAAGTATGTCATATTGACAAACACAACACTATCTTTATGCGACGTCATGTAATTTTTCTCTCAAAACACTTGTATAATAAATTAAACACGACACTCAATATCTATCCTAAAATTATTTATAAATGCAAATCCATCATTAAGAACTATTTATTAGAGCTAAGCTACCATGATACAGAATCACTGTTAAGATGACAAATAAATTGAAATATACACACTTAAAGGCACCTGCACCCACTCGCACACAGATTAACGCGTTTACAAACGCATGTCCACTCACACAACACGCACACACACGCTCACTCACACTCACCATCATCTACACGTGCACACACCCGCTCTCTCACACACAGACGCTCACTCGAACCCACACCATGCATGTACATGCTCACACACACCATATGTACACAAGTATGTACACATAGACAAACTCACATTAATTTTTGTGTCTTATTATTACTGTTATTTTATTTTTATTTTTTTCTTATATTATTATCTAAGCTATGTTGTTAAACGTAGTTAAAGTTCGGGCGGGGATCCTGGAGAACTGAAATCCAGGTTTATCCTATCTTGGGCTCCAGTCCTCCCAATATTATATGTTTTTTCTCACTCTAATTTTTACCTGTAAGCAACATTTACTTCGTTGTTTAAGCAAAGCATGTAATATTCTGGTGGAAAAATAAAAAAAATTTAATTTAATTTTTTTAATTTGTTTTCAAACACTTTCCATAGAGTCTGGCCGTAGTATATTAAATCCGTAAAAAGTTTTATTGTAGTGTGCAGTGTTTGCGAAAACATTACCGTTATTAATTACTCTAACAAAACTATAACGGTTCTTGGTTTACTACGGAACCTTTGATAATTTGTCTAGACGCGGACTTGTTGTTCTTACCAAAGCAAACGCAACACTGACATGTCAACATTCAATCGGACGGCACATAACAACTGCTGAAAGACATTTATTCAACAAATCGTACTGTTTGCCCGAACCATATCGTAATAATATTTTCATAACACTCTCCTTGTAAAGCAAACTCCGTTGATGGACTGCCCTTGACAAAGGGTGCTTTAAGGGCGGCCGCCATTTTGACAGCTGATAGCGGGGAATATGGCGGTCTGTTGACTTGTCAAAACATGTTTACTCTCACTTATTTACCTTACTGGTCAAATTATTATGTTAGGGCTTGTGGCTTGATAAGAATAGATATGCTACGATTGATAAGTTCATTCTAGATATTATTATTATTTATTGCATTTAATCACATGCCTATAAACAATGATAAAAATATATACTATATTATGTTGCACAAAACCGCCTAGACGGTTTAAAGATTAGAGAGTCTTTTTACATGCACAAAACTTATCTTACAATTAATTAGTGGGTCCTGCAGAGGTCTCAATCTCGCAGTTACACGTCGACTATTTGGATCTTTTGTGCATCTTCGTCCTATCACTCTGCTTCCTCAGTGTACATATACTGCCATAAGCCTGGCACGTCTGTCAAGCAAGTCAAAAATGAAAAGTTTCGGGTAGGCCAATCCCAGGAGATTAATTCTATTCCTGGCAAGACAAGACACACAGAGTCACATAATAATAGGTGTTACATTGACTCCGTTTTCTCTCCACATGTCCTGCTCAGTGCGAAAAAGTTATAATACCTCAATGTACACATACTCGTACATACGTCACGTCCGGCTCCCAGATTGATCGGCAGTGACCACATCCTTAAGGCTAGGTGTTAGTGAAAAATTAAAACAAGATATTTTTAGAATTAACTTTTGAAGTAGTAAACAGCCAAATAAAAATCTGCTAAAATTCTGAAATATTGTTGAGGCTTTATTCTGTAGAATATACCCGATGGAAACACGATTTGATAAAAATGGCTTGATAGAATAAATTCACAAAGTTACATATTTTTGTGTCATTTTATCTTCTTTTCTAGGTTTTATTCGTAAAATAAGTCATTTGATATTATGAGTTATTTACCAAAAGTTCGTATACTAGATAACATGAGGTATTATAACCGATCGTTTTATTTTTATTACATCTATCAATTTTTTTAAATATAAAACGCGCCCTTTCGTGCCGCTTCGCTGTTATACCCGTTCCTCACCGTCGTACCGTCGAGAGAGCGAGAGAGAAGCGCTCGAAATACCTCCCCTTAAATTTGCTACGATTCTTCATTTCAGTTTACATTATAATGTTGTTTCTCTGCATTTGTTCATAAAGTACCCAAGCGCATCGTTTCACAACTAGACATTACAAAAATGGAAAGTTAAAAATAGATAATAGTTTTCAGAAACATAACGTCAATACAAAAGTTTACGTTGGCTAAAGAGGCATCTATAAACTTAACCTACGAAGTTCTGCTCAAAAAATACGTTTACTAGAACATAATTTATAGCTTTTCTTATGAAAACACTTGCCTTATATTAGTTTAAGTTTGCTATTACTAAGTTCGGTGGATATGAGCTGTATCGTAAATAAAAACTGCAAACACCGGTACCACGTGTTGGTCGTATCTTAAGAAACTGCCGGCTATTTTATAATATGCTTCAGTTTTACCCAGCGTTGAGTTTTATCATGCGGCTTATAACTCTCTGCTATATTTAAAAATAGTAAGCTTTTCTCGTGAAACCACTAGCTGTTATTAAAGTGGAGCAGCTTTGAAAAAAACAAACACTAGGTAAAGAGCACGTTGGTGAAGGCTAGCGTGTTAATATCGTTAAAGTTAAGCAACTATCGCAATCCAGTTTATCGAATGGGTGACAAAATAAGAATGTCTCGAGACCCTCTCTGCTTCGGAAGGCATATTAGTAGTATTTTCTATATTTATTACTCACCTACTAACCTAGACTTGTGACGTTGGGTTAATTAAGGATTAAAACCCAAGTCCAAAAAAAAATGTTTATTATTAAATAAAATATACCGCAGCAGCGGTCGTGGGAATGCGCTTCGCTTGGTCGGCACTCCCCTGTCTTGTTGTTCCACGAACGAGACGGCTGGTGAAGGTGGGTGTCAAAGAGTTGGTGGTGACGCAAGTACTTGGTCCCGGAAGTTGCTCCAAACTTTGCTCCCCAATTGGGGACGGAAAACAACTGAGTTTATTAATGGCAACGTAAAACGTACGTTAATTAGCAATTGATAACTATTTCCAACAAAATAGAACTGCTCATAATACTTTAAAATCGTTTTCTACGAACGAAAAATATTACTGCAGTTAGGTAGCTACTACTTTCTGACCTGCGCGCCGTATATGAAACGAATGGGCGCCGAGCGCCGTGGGAGCTCCACGTTAACCGGTCCTGCGTCGAGATAATAGAAGCGAGTTAAAGTACAAGCGGTCACACATCGCGGTTGACAAAAATATTCAATTTATTTAATTTGTTTAGTTTACCTTTTTATTTCAATTGTTATGTTTTTGTGTTCATAATTAATAGTTAGTGTTTTAATAGTTATAGTGTCATAGTTTTAATTAAATATAAGTATTATAATATTGTTTAGGTTAAGGTTGTATATAATCATTTGGTTTTTTTAAATAAATAAGATAGGTTTACTTTATTGTTTTATTGTATTTTAAAATAAAATAATTTAAATATTAAGCAAATTTTATAAACATGTACGTGCAACGTTACAGACTTTTCAAGAGTTCCAATCAACATACCACTTGCAAATACCCGTACAATCTGTAAACCAGCAATAAAAAAAAATTAAATTTAAACTTTCAACTTTACCCGTTAACGTGTTTTACACAATACATGGCGCGTTAAAAAAATTAAACACACCCCGAGCGCAGTTCAAAGAGGCTTCAAACAGCAGCGTCGACACCTGGCCCGCCCATTAACCCCCTCTCCCAGTAACGAACTGTGTAAATGTTAAATGGAAAAAAAGGTTCGGTTACGAGGTTTTAAGTGAACGTAACGCGCTTTGCTGTAGCGTTATTGTTGTAAAACGGTGTCACGAGTTGCGGCACCATTTAATGTTGGTATGGAAAGAGATTAAGAGACACATGGATTTCGTACGCCACATCGAATGACACTACATCGATGCTCAGGACAACGGATCTGTCTAGTCGATAGCTTAGGTATAAAATCGAATTCTGGGTGGTACTGTGACTTTCCACCTTCAGCTTCCATCTTTCCTCACTATCAGGTTAGACGAAGATCAAGGGCTTAGGGCTCTAAGACACGAACAGTAGTTTGTTGTCGACGTACGTAACTGCAGTCGACGTAAGGAGTCGTCGCTAGCTGTCGACCTGCCTGCGGCAAGCAGTTGAAACGTCGACAGCTTGCCGACGACATGTCGACAGCTAGCCGCCGGCCGACTCCTTACGTCGACTGCAGTTACAATTACGTCGACAGCAAACTGCTGCTCGTGTGTTAGAGCCCTTACGCGTGTGGTATACAAAAATCTTGAATTCCACGGAGAACCTAGGTACTATATAATACGACCAAATTAGATGAAGAATGTTTGTAAAGAAATAACTGTCATATATTTGTATTTACATCTAGTTTCTCTCGGATTTTCACTGTTCTTCGAAAGGAAGGCACCATTATTAGCTGTTTTCTCGTAAATCTCTCGCAAGAAAAAGTAAAAATCCCAATGACACTATATTATATTTAGTCAAAAATTTGTTTACAGACATTCTCTATCGAATTTGGCCGTATTATAAGATAGAAGCACTAACTGACTAAGGTTTGTTAAGTAGCTTACACTTAACCCCGTAGCTGGTAATGGCATATACATGCCATCATAATTTGAATCTTATTCAGTTGTAATAAGGATGGAAGACCAATAAAAAATATTGAATGCTGTACCAGTTACGCGCTTAAAGATAGAAAAGAAAGGGGTTAAAGAAGGAAAGAAAAAAGGCCGGCAAATGACTCCACTCCACCTGATGTTATGTGGAAATGGAGTCCAAACGCGTGGACAACTGTGCAACGTCAGAGACGCAGCAGTCACGCCGTGCGATTCTCTAAGCTAAAGCCTTGATAGCTGCGGCTGCCGCAGCGCTGAGAAATGTCTTTGTCTCTTTCATATTCATAGAATTGGAAAGAGATAGCAGATCACAGCCATGCGCGCAGCGCCTATGTGTCGCTTAGAGAATCGCATAGACGATCACCCTGCCGGCCCATTAGTTATCTCTTCACGGCTCGTTTGAAGGACGAATTCTAAAGATTCTTTCCGTTCCAAAATGCGGTGACGTTACTGAGAGCAACAGCTATAATATGGGGTCCTTCAAGCGATGCGTGAAGCACCTTGTGGGCCGGCAAAGTGAGGGCGACTGATGCTTCGTCTTGCTAACACTGCACCAGTTGTCTACGCGCATGGACTCCAATTCCACTTAACATCAGGTGGAGAGGAGTCCTCTGCCGTGCTATATATAAAAAAACGATGTCAACCACAGTTGTACCTTTTTCTTAATCTATTTATATTCAATCAGTTTGTCCATATCGGTAAGAACTTAAAAGGTGAAAGAGTAATAGAAAGAGCCACAACCCTTTTTCCTGGAAAAAGCTCGCCACTCAACCCGCGTTCGTACATATTTTATGTAAAATGAAGTAGATACAACAGGAAAGGGCTCGTTAAAATGTAATCTGGGCGACCAATGGCGAGATTCTGGTGAACGAACGTTTAAAAAAAACTCAAAAAGAATTATCGTTCACAAATCTGCTTTTAAAAATGTCATGTACTTATTTGACTTAAATGTTTTGTGAAAACTGATTTTAAAGATATTAATCCGCTGCAAGGAATTTATTTTATTTTTTATTTTACTTTAATTAAAACGGTACCATAAACCAATTACATTAATTAAAGATAACAATCTAGCAAATAAAATTAATTATAAAAATAAAATAATAACAGTAAAAATAGGAATAATAAAATAATAATAATTACATTAATCAATGACATAAATAATTGCATTAATTACCATTTAAAATTAATTAACAAGTTAACATGTTTACAATTAAATAATAACATACACTCACACACACATTCATACCTTTCTTTCACAGTAATGCAGGCAGTCCGACAATATCTTCGACCATCCATCCAAACAAGTCACATTCCGGATTGGTATTTAGGAGAGCATTGAGTGACGAAAGGCTGCGCGGTACAGGACTGGGCACGGGCCACTGTGCGACAGAATGGCACTGCAAACAATGTATGCCTTCTGCTACGATTGTAGTTATTAGGAACGAATAGACGAGACAAGTCACCGTGCAGATCCGGAGAGTCAATCCTACCGCGAAGTATTTTGCACATTGTTATCATTTGATGCATATCCCGTCTGATCTCAAGCAAGTTATACCCGAGACACCCAAGAAGAAACTTTGTCGGGTACATGTAGGGATAATATCCATTTAGACGTTTGTACAAATACCTAAGGAAAGCTTTTTGAACCTTCTCAAGCATAAGTACGTATTTGCTTTCGAATGGATTCCAAATGCACATTGCGCTTTCCATTTTTGCTCGCACCAGAGCAGCAAATATTAGGCGTATGACGCTGTAGTTATGGAAGTCGCGACAGTTTCTTACTACGAAGCCCAGTCGCCTAAAGGACTCCTTGGCGAGTGCGACAACATGGTCATGAAATATGAGGCTTCGATCAAACGTGACTCCTAAATCCTTTATACCGGTTACCCGAGTTAATAACATACCGTTTAGGTTGTAGGCATATGTTATAGGCTGCATCTTTCGGGTAAAAGTCATTGCAGAGCATTTGGCCGTGTTAAACTTCAACCCATTCTGCTCGCCCCACCGGTAAACAGCATTGACATCACGTTGCAGATCCTGGCAGTCCACATCGGACTTTACCTCTCTAAAAAGTTTTACATCATCTGCGTACAACAAACAGCGTGAGTTCTTGAGTACGCTGGGGAGATCATTGATCATGAGCAAAAATAGGAGGGGTCCCAATATAGAGCCCTGACTCACCCCAGAACGTGTATGGTACGGACGGGATTCGTATACACCGAGCCTGACCAATTGTTGACGATCCCGAAGTAAGTCCGCGAGCAATCGAAGGAGTCTTGGAGTAAAACCCAAAGTACAAAGTTTGACAAGTAGCACATCATTATTCACCCGGTCAAATGCCTTACGAAAATCAAAATATAGTACATCCACCTGAGAGGAACTGTCCAATTTGGTAGAAATATACTCAACCAGAGCTAACAAATTTGTCTCGATAGATCTCTTAGGTCTAAATCCGTGTTGCTCATTGCAGAGGTACTTGTCCACCTGTGCATATACGTGACTGTGTATTATGCTCTGGAATACTTTTGCAGGAGAAGACAGAACCGCAATCGGTCTGTATTCCTCAACCTTGGACTTGTCTGAGCTTTTGGGTATTGGGCTAACTCTGGACAGCTTCCATTGGGGCGGATATATCCCAGTCTCTAATGCAACATTAAAAATATGGCACAGTGGTATGCATAGCGCTTTATTTACATGTTTAAGTAATAGTGGGGGAACACAATCAGGTCCCACAGAACTATTACACTTTAGCCTGTTTATTCCCTGCAAGACTTCGCTACGAGTAATTGAAAGATGATAACATCCCAAGTAGCATATCAAGCTGTATAAAAGCTGTATTTGAACTTATTTTTATACTTACAGCTGCATATTGAGACTGTAAATAGGCTGTATAAGCGATTATACAGACCTTATTAGCTCAAAAAGGGCCCATATTATAAATCTTTTCGCGTTAGTATAGCTGTATAGTAGCTGTAGAAGCAAAGCAGAAGCTGTTTAAAAAATCAAAAAAAATCAAAAATGTTTATTCAGTAACAATTTTACAATTAATTACAAGCACATAGAGGTCCCCCTTTTAAGTATTAATAAATACTTGTTACTGGGCACCTCGCTCTTCCTTGATCGTACTTAGTATGCATGTTACATGAATATAAATTAAAATTTATAGAGTACGAGTAAGTAACAATAAAAGAAAAAAATAAAAATAAAGAAAATTTGTGTGTGTGTGTGTGTGTGTATGTGTGTGTGTGTGTGTGTTTGTGTGTGTGTGTGTGCGTATGTGTGGGTGTGTGTGTGTGTGTGTGAGAATGCGAATGTATGTGTATGTGTGTGCGTGTGTTATTTTAATAGATTTTCTATTTCCATGTTTAGTAGCTGTTTAAGAGATGTTAATCGGTGTAAGGAAAAGCAACTACACTCCAAATAATATTTTATAAAGATAAAAGTTTAAAATATGAGTTATAAGTGAATTAGAAAATTATGAAAATAAAAGAGAAACATGTCGTACAAGAATAATACAATAATTATGACGTATGATGTTCATATTTCAAAGTGCAATCCCAAGTATTGATAAATCTTAGGAATCTAATGGTGTTAATTGGTAAAACAAAGTGCAAATCCAATTTTATTGTCAATGTGTGGTTGGTTATTGGCAATATTTTAACGCGCCAGTAAAACCTAAAAAAAATATAAGGAAGATTATTAAACACGGGTAAGTAAGTGTTTGTTTTTAAGGTTATAATATAAATTATATTTAAAATAATAGATTGTAGGAGACAGCGACAAAATTTTGTAGCTGATAATCATGAAACGGTTCAAACTATTAACAAACATTGGTTTAATTATATTTCAATATCTTTATTCATTCGTTCTAAAATGGCGACATTTTGTTATACAGCTTAGATAATATTAGGAGGGTATTAAAGTCTTACTAGCTGTACTACGGCGGATATGGATTGCATAATACATCTCTTAGTTTTTAACCAGCTTTATTAGTGTTTTTTTTTATTATTTAGGCTGTATATGAGATCTGGGTAGAGAAATTATAATTCTGTTTAGAGATCCGTGTAAGAACTGATTTTCCCTGAGTTATATTTTAAAAATTGAACAATGAAATGTAATTTAATTTAAAGTGGAAATTAAAAATTAAAATATAATATTTAATTTATTCTACGATTGGTTCCAGATTGTTAATCAACAAGAGAAATCATTAACTTCACCTACTGCAACAATATTCACACAGATACTTCCAGAAGTGACAACTGCTGAAAAATATGTTATTCAATATATAGACGAGTGCGAGCTGGCAACAATTTCTGTCGACCCCCATCGTAATGAGTTTGAATCTCAAACCTCTTTTCAAACCCAGAAGATCACGAAGTAAATCAGATTGAAAATTATCTAAAATAAATTTTAGATAATCTAAATAATATATTAGACAAACAATAAATGTTCTTGCAGACAATCAAAATAACATTTAATCAAATAAAACATGTTATTGCAACAGATACTTTCTTTTTCACATTTTCTATATATTTCCCGTTTTTAATTAAGTGTTCCATTTCGTACACAAAATCATCTAAATATTGGTCAATTTGTTTGGTTTTCCAACACCAAAATAAATTCCAATTACAAACGGCTTAATATCTGGTCTTTCAAATATAATTGACAAAATTGGCCAAAACTCTTTATTTGAGCTTCTAAATATTGGGAGACCAACAAAATTGAAATTTAAAGTAATTTTAGTTGAAACATTGTTCAACCTTGTTCAATCGTTTTGATACGTATTTGTTTGATAGTACCTAAAATAGTTCTAGCGTCATGTGGCGCTAAATCGTTTAGAGCTATTTGAGTTTTTTTTTAATCCACAACGGATTAGCGCTTGGCCTTTATCTTACCTGATAGTAAGTGACGATAAGGCCGAAGGTGGAAGCGCGCTTCACCCGGAATCCTCAACCACTGAGGAACTGGCTATCTTATCTCAAACTGTCGGAACACAACAATGCTATAAACATCGTTGTTATGGCGACAGACTTAGATAAGATGGTGGTAGCTAGCCAGGCGGACTTAACAGCCCTACCACAAAGATGTACACCCCGCTGGGAATCGAACCCGGGACCTCTTGGACTAAAACCGGTGGCTTAGCCACTAGACCACAAAGGCGGTTAAATAAATATATATTTTTTTCTGTAGCCCATTCTTTTATTCACTGGCGAAACTACATATTTTTTGAAAATTCGTCATCATTATTATTACGTTGTTAATCAGGTTCCAAAGTTTTAACTAAATTCAAACATTCGACACCAATTATTGTTTTTCCTACAGAACCTTCGTTGGACGTCGATGGAATTGGCGCTTAACTGTAGGTTGTCAAATTTAAAATATTATAAATAATTACTGTCATTTGGTTTATTTATATTTCGTTATTAACCGACGTAGAAAAAGGAGGAGGTTCTCAAGTCGTCTGTCGTCCATCTTTTTCTTTTTTTCCACATTATAAATGCGAGCTTCAGAAACACTATGATGCAATCGTGACGACTCTGTCAGTAAAGTGGGCTAAAGCTGTACTATTGATGTAGTTTATTTTTTTAGTTTTAAAGCACTCTTGTAGACAGTTGTTTTAAAACCACTGTATTTACAAGAGTGCCTAATTACGCTATAAGATTAAGTTTTATAATGGAGGTTGCATACACCATTGTACAGAAACAAGTATCGAGTGATACCATAATAACGCTTAGTTCAGTAGTAAGTAAGTGATCACATACAAAAACCAGCCTCTATACAGCTTTAACGATAAAGCTAGCTTAAAGTGTCACAAAACTCTTAAAGTTCTATAGCAGAGTTTTAATAATCTGTTTTAAAACCTTAAGATTCCGCAGATCCCTTAAAACTAATTTTATACAGCTTGAGCTGTATAATAACTCAAATATCCCTCTTATAAATATAAAAGTATCTTTTGACACTCTTGTACGTCTTTTAAAGGACCTTAAGTTCTAAATGAGCTGGTAAATTAATGTTGTAAACGCTTGTGTGCTGCTTGGGATAGTTACTGTTACAGTCAATGTCAGAGGCAAAATACCTTTTTCATATTTTTTAGATATTTATAACTTGGTAAGATTTATTATTATTTTTTTTAAATTTCATAACGCGGGATACGCTATTTGACCTTCATCTCAAAAATCAAAAACCAAAACAAAAAATATATTATTGGCACTGCAAAAACTTAGTTAAATAATCGTTTAACGCTAGGATGCGTCCAGGCCAACACACTCTTTATACTGTGCCAACACTGTTTCAGCACATGATATGACAATTGGAACTAGCTTAGACCATTTCTTTTTAAAGTTGTATATCCAAATAACGCATTTTTAATGATTCCGATTTCGAACTGATTGATTACCCATCACTTTTAAACAATGATACTTATTTTATTCTAGATGCGGGACAGTGCCACCCTCAAGACAATTATTGTAATTTTGTTTTTTTTAATGTGTTCAGTTACAACTTCATCGCATGTAGAATCTATTGCTTCCCTAAAACATCATTAGTGTCTGTCATATATATTTCTTACAGCGAGAATACTTATATATTCTACGAAAAACTTTTAATTGCTACCAAATTGAATATGTTAGCCCGGAGCGCGGAGCATAAATTTTTACTGAGTCCCCCGGAGTGAGGCCGAACGTGGAGCTTTAGCGTTGAATCTGTTTTACATCGTCTTAATTAAGATTTTGAGCCAATTCGCGTGTATACTGTATCAGGATCTTGAAAAACCCTACAGCAATTACTAGATGTTAAGGTGGCAAATAAGTTTCACCTGAAAACTTATGTTGCTTATGTTTTAATCATTATTTTATGTCATGGAGTTACAGAATTATACAAATAAAACTTTCGTTCGTTCGACCATTCAAACCGCTAAAATGGTAGTGACTAATTAAATATTTCGCACATAACGTAATATGCTTACAGGTTGTTTAACAAAAGGTATAGAATCCCACAACTGGATAATCCTATTAAATGCAAATAATAACTTGGTACTATTATTTATATCATGGTTTTTGTTCCATGTGGGACTTTACTGAGTTCTCACACTTAGGTACCATCTACTTCTTGAGAGAATTCGAAAAGTGATTTTGCACCGTTCATTGTTTTGTTTTATTTGCCACCACTCATGCTTTATTTTAACGGCCCACCACTATTTCACATTAATAATACACAAACAACAGTTTATATAAAATCAATCTTTGCAATCTTGACACTTCACTATCCCGCCAAGAAGTTCATATTGTTAACTTATAGATGGTTTGCTTTTAAATTGGAAAAATTAGATCATAAGTACCTCTATTAATAGATTTACAGTTTATTGCATCGTATGTGGTGGTACACTGTCTTAAAACCAGAAACAATAGAAATTTATTGTAAATAACTTCTAGGAGACTTCGTGACACATAGAATATATAAGTAGTCTGTTGTCACCTTAAGTTATAAACTCATTTTCAGCTACAAACTTCTGACTATGAATGAACACAATGATGTTTTAAGCAGGATTGTCCCTTCAAGTTTTAAGATTTTGGTGTAGCCTCTCTTATTGTTATTTATGAATCTTGGATGTAAATTGAGTTTACAAGGTCAAAAGGGAAAGTGCTAATTAAGGACCAAGTTGGTTAGGAAGCCGTAAAAATGGTGGAATAGACAAAGGGGCCAAATCAATTTCATTTTCTGACCACAGAGTTTGGCCACGTGAAAGTGAAACCCTATTGAATGCCAATAATTACGGCCGCCTTACTTAATAAGACTATCTATTCACCCGAGCAATTACTTAGCCAGATAAAAATCATCAAAAAAACCAAAGCTCAGCTTTCTACAAGACGTAATGAAGTTGATTAAAAAGGACACGGTCAAGTGTGAGTCGAAAACGCGATGTAAAGTAAAAAAAACTTCTACACCCATGGAGGAGTTTTATTTTATATTTTTTGATTCGTGCTTCGGTCAGCACGTAATGACGTGTTGGTCCCTGTTGTTAAAACCTACCAACCCGCATTGGGCCAGCGTGGCGGGTTATGGCCCAATCTCCCTAAGTGCTAATGTCCATGTGGGAAGTAGTAATAGTAGTAATTTTGCAGTTGTATTTATCATTTTTATCGAAATAGGATAATAAATTCAGTATAAAATCTTTATTCCTCATGAAGTAACAATTACTCTGGTATACATTTTGCTCAATTATATTATCGTAGATAGGAGAAATTCACAGTTAACTTATAGTGACTTTCAAAGTTTTTTAGTTTAGAATAAGATTTTTTTTCTATATAAAGTTAATGATATCTAAAAATTCTGAGGCCGCTACGCACTATTCGACTATATAAGAGATAATATTTTAATTTTTTTATTTCACTTGTTTAAAACAGTACTTCAATCGATGAGCTCAAAAAAGTGCCTTCGCGCACTTTATGAAAATCTTTCTATGCAATTATGGGTTTAATTAAAAAGTTAAGCAAAATTTACAAAAAGCGAGGCCGCTACGCACTATTCCAATAGCTATTCTACACTATTCAATAAGTCATAATTGTTAATGTATTTTTGTTTCTGAGATCCATAACGCCAAAATTGACCATTTTACGCAAAAATCACAGTCGAGATGTAATAGGCCTCTTAAGATCAATTTGACATTATTTTGTGTAACCTTGTGTACAATGATTTAATAGACTTTTACTAACTTTTATCTCGTTCTATTTGAGACACGCAATAAACCCTTCTGATTAGAACATTATAGACAGTACAATTCACATAGAAATAACATTAACATAGAAGAGCACATAAAGCATTACGCTGATAATAAGGTATATACAACAAAACTCTCTTGCCCAAGCACAATATCACATGAGGAGATCAACCCATTACCCACACCTGGCTGGCCCAATCCTGGGTGGTGGTGAAATAAAACAAAATGTAAGTAGTACCTACTTACTTTTATAATGTACTAAACCTCTTAAGAATTACTTACTATTTTGTGCCTTGCAATGTTTCTGATAGAAAGTTGTCAATATTATTTCGCACTGTATTACGTATAAGCTGAAAAGTGCTAAGCCTAATTGACACAAAAAAATATTTACGCAAGTCTTATATAAATTGGTAACTTCAAACAAAATACTTTTTTATCTTGTTGTCGTTTGCGATTTAGCTTTCTAACACTTAATGTTTGCGACTAAAAAGTAAGTAAGAGCTGTCTGTGGCAGACAGATAGAAAAAAGAACTTATTGGAAAAAGAGGACTACTTCAGTACTGCTAGAGTACTTACGTGCCGCCAGGGTGATCTAGGACCGCCATAAGTCCATTATCATCACCGGAGTTCAACCTAGAAAAAATCTAATCTATATTTATATGCAATATTTTGTTAATAAGCCGCTTTCACACAGCTCTTTACATGGTGTCGTAAAAGGCGACTAACGGACTAAAGACTGCACATACATCAAACAGCAAAGAGTGGCGATGGGCTCACCACCTGTCACGCTGAGCATATATGTGCTGTTTGTTATTTGGTGAAACGTGGACTATGGCAGAGGACTGATTTTTCAGTCCTTATATCCTGACTTAACCATTGAGGATAACAGTAATATTTAAGGATAAAATGTTTACTAGAAAAAAATCAACCAGTCTCAGGAAGCTCGAATGGGATACGAACCCACGGTCATCGGTCATGGATTGCCGGTCCACTGCTCTAACCGCTGAGCTACCGAGAGTCGTTGAATTATTTCTAGTAGTTTGTGATTTACGCTGAGCCAGCGGTATTACGTCACTGTGAAGTCTACCTTCACAGTCGAAAGAAATACTATTGCAAGTATTTAACAATCGATAAAGACGTAATTGCTTATAAATATCTTTATTATTGAAATTTTGCATTCACAATGCTATATAGATAAAGGATAAAATGTTTACTAAAAAAAGTTTTTTTCTAGTAAACATTTTATCCTATATCCTAAACCCACCAAACCCACGTACCTCACGTGCCGCCAGCGTACTTCGTGACTAAGATAAACTTACCTAACGAAACTACAAATATCTCTACTTTACTGCGGAACTATAAAACACTGCTAATCGAAACTCCTTATTTTGTTCTCGACAAATTTAAGCCCAACTAGGAAAGAAGATTTGCAACAAATTTAAATAAAAGACGAGTAACAAAGCGTTTTGTTAAGGCCAAGTTATTAGGGGCACGGAAATGAGAGACGCTACGTGTTTTTGGGTCATTGGTCCCTCCATTGCCGTTAGGAAATGAGTAATAGTTCCCATGGTAACGCTTTCGAGTACACCAATTCGATGGTAATGTTGTTATAGCGAAAGTTTGTTAAGCGAACGACAATTTATTTTGAAGTATACGTAGTTGACGTTATTTGCACACTTTCACTATTACACGAGTAATAGTTATACTAATAAAATCTTTCATTTTATATTACGGAGCCGGCAAGCGAGTACTTAAGTCGACAGGAGCTTGCTACACCGAGCAATGGTTCAACGAAACGTAATTGCAATAAATATATTTGATACTTATAATTTGATTTGCTATTAAGTCAGATTTTAGACAGAATCTTATACCAAGTCTTAGCCTACACAATTACCATAAATCACTTCAAATTCTAAATAAACGTTACTTTCTATTTAACTTTTACAACATTGTAAAAAAAACGCTTAATTGTATCTAAAATGAGAAGAAAGCATTACACTTCGCTCGTAAAATATCAGTTAAGGTAATAATGTTTTAAATCTTTACTGTTTCCAAAGTAACCAACAGTGGTAAAACTGCTATTAGATAAAAAAAACTTCGCTACAACACGGGCTTGCCCTTAACGGCACATTTAAGTTATACCACAGAGTTTCATCTACTTTAATTAATTAAACTGAGCTTGTAACAGCAATCCTAACTCTAAACCTAGCCCATTCTGCTGGTACGACCGTAATCTGGCTTATTCACGGCGCTTGATAATCGTCTTAGTCTTGAACCGTATTAGTGGAGGCATAGTGTCCATTGGCGTCCGGCCTTCAATCCATGTGTCGACCTTTTGTGGCACGTGTACGATCCATTTACCGTCTTACAATCCAACATGGATACGGGGAATTACGCATTACTAGGGCGACAGACACCTACGATCACATACAGAAACTAGATGCACATCATCATCATCATCAGCCTGTAAACGTCCCACTACTGAGCACGTAGGGATATTGAGCCATAACCCACCACGCTGGCCCAATGCGGGTTGGTGGGTTTTAACGACTGTCATCTTACGACAACAACCGGGACCAACGGCTTAACGTGCCTTCCGAAGCACCGTCGAACAAATAAGGAAGAACGTCTGCATTCGATGTTACAATTATCGTGTTATCTCGAACAACGGATGATAAATTGACACAGATTAGGCACATCGTTACACACATCGTTCCGTAGTGTGTCAGTGGGGTAGGTTATTGAACAATAATACAATCTTGGCAACAATGTGTTTGACGAAACATTCTATTTCATAAAATGTAAGAATGTGTATGCTTTTTTATGAAATACATTTGTATTTCACGCCTCGGTGGCCGATTGGACAAGCTCCGGGCTCTCCAGTTCGGCTCGTCGGGCAAATTTTTGGGGGTTAAAGTTACTCGCGTCTGTGGGTTTACCCTAGAGACCCTACACATGACCCCTGGGTGGTGTTATTTCCGGAGGCCCTCGTCCCCCCTCCTTTCCTTTCTTAAAAGCCGGCAACGCGTCTGCGATTCCTCCGGTGTTGCCCGTGGACGGGCCGCCGCCCATGGACACCCGTCCATGGGCGGCGGTGATTACTCTCCATCAGATGACCCGCCTGCCCGTTTGCCTCCTTCTTTTATATAAAAAAGTGTTTACGGATTTTTCCATGAAAAGCCCGGGTTTCTGATCACCAACCCTTATTTGGCAAGCGTGGTGATTAAGCCAATACCCATCTATTGTAGCGATGAGATGATTTCAATGATGGAGGCTACCTTGCAGTGGGACAGGATACAGAGGGCCAATCTGTATCTCAGTTAGCGCTGACACAGCGCTAAGAATCGACTCTTTCGTTTTCTTATTCTATGAATATGAAAGAGACAGAGTCAATTCTCAGCGCTGCGGCAGCGCTGACTGAGATACAGAATAGCACTCCAGGCTGTACTTTACTTTACATTTTTATTAAACACTTGGACTACTAAATGCTTGTGTTGAACAGTCATTGGTTGCCACCTAAACTTTTTTATTGTCATGCTACATCAAGATTAAAAATACTCTTCATAATATTTCACCATAACTCAAACATATCCGATCAATGCAAACGTAGTGCTTCACAATGTCTATAAGTACCTCAGGAACGGAATCGAACCGAGTCAATTGCAACCCTTATCCCGAAACCATCTCGTTACCGTTACCACCGAATAACTAATATAACTAATAGTACTACCGTACCGTTACATCATTAGAATAAATTTGCGTAATGAGGGCTCCTCTTACAGGTAAGTAGGCACAAAAACCGCACAAAATTATATTGAAATAACAAGATAAAAATTAAATCAAATCTTTAGACTGTACTTAGAATTAATTAAGTACTTAAAATTTTATGCACAATTAACTATAAAAGTTAATACAGTACTTATGTTCAAAAAACAGATATTTACTACCGAATGGTCTTAAATGCTTTAGAACATTACATATACTTACAAAGGATACCGTAAGCTCATTTTACGTAAAACAGAACGCATCTTATTATATTATTTTAGAGTAGCTTGTTGCAGATTAATCTTAAGACTATTTACACCTCAATCTCGCTAAGAGCACGGACCCTTCGAAGGGTTCGGCGCGTCACGCTAAAATAACACGTGAGGTAAACGCGACTAAGTCCATATTGATTATATGACGAAATTTACATACGTAAAGTTTTAACTAACTGTTTAATTCCTTGACATTCTTAATTAGATTAAAATATAACGGCGGCATAAAGATTTTCATTGAGTACGAATACACAATACACTTTTTAAAGCTCTAACGACACGCGTCAAAACTTAAATTCCTTTTCCACCAGCTCTAGATCCAGCGTCCACAATTCATGTCATCAAATTTTATCACATTTCCACAATGTCCGATACTTTCAATATATTCCTGTCAGAAGTTTGACGCTTCCCCGCGAATTTGCAGCAAAGTGAAATATCGTACTCCGCGGGAAGTTGCCCGAAAATATAATGCACCTATCTCCTTTATAAATTATGTCACGGTCAGAGTGATAAATTGATCACTTTATCCCGCCATTAATTCCCATCTCCAGACGGTCAAAGCATCGGGGATGATAACTTGTAAACATCTATTATTCGAAAAAAATACTCCCCGCTCGAGATTTTTGCTAACGAAAATTACTGTTGAAATATCTCGTAACTTTCCCTTTTATCTTTCAGGTTATGGCCCTAATAACGATGGGAAGGCAACATTGAATTAGTTTCTCGGCTCGAAATAATATCAGATAAAACACTTTGCTTGTTATTAATGTGTTTACTTTGGGACCCGTTTCAATCTAAATTTGAGTGTCTTCGCGTTTAACTAAATCATTATATCGTCAGGGTTGGAATTTTTAAACCGATGACAACAAATCTCTCCTTTGATATCGATAACTTTAGTAAGTGTAAGTGATAAAATCACTGTTATAAATGCTTATAAGAATAATAGTAGTTAAGGGGGTTTACGCAATTCGGTTTCTCATACAAATTTCGAAGTTGAAATTTGTAAAAACCAGTAAGCCAATTTCAATGATACTCGGCATTCTGAAGTAAAGTATAGAGATCTAAATAGTTTGTAAAAAACGGTTTTTTAACTGAGTTATGGCGATTTTAAACTTTCTATAGTAATAATAATAATAATAATAATAATAGGCCCACCTGTAGTTTGGGCCCTGCCCTGCTGCCGGCGTTACTCTAGGTTTAGGTTTTTTATTAGGAATTAGAAAAGGAAGAGGCAGCAATTCATGTACTTAAAAATAACCAATTAAAATAAAGGAAGTACAATTTAAATTGCAATAACTCAGCCAAATAAACCTTTTTTCAAAATGTTTTCAACAAACTATTTAAATCCCTGTATTTTACTTTAGCATGCAAAGTTTCAATAAAATTGGCTTATTGGTCTTTAAAAATTTCGACTTGGAAAATTGTATGGGAAACCAAAATGCGTAAACCCTCTTTAACCGGAATAAAAAAGTAGTTACACTTCATTACGAATAAACGAATACCTTACTTTACTAATTTAAACGATCTAGTGTTCATGTAAGTTATATATCGTAGCCATATCATAAAATGCTCAAAACGTTTCATGAAATAATCATATTCTAACCTAACCTAATCATGAAATGGCCCAGGATTTCATGATATGGCGAATATTACGATATGGCCACGACATAATAATACTCGTATGTATATAAGTACAACACTCTCCATTACTCATTGCATGCATTTTGCTTTGGCGTTCAAGTCGTACGCGGAAATTGAATTGTTCCATATGATATAGCGATGTGATGGAAATCAGACATAGAAGTTAAGTGACTGAATCGAATACATGGATATAAATGACTGGAAGGGGAATATTTGACACGCTCTCGTTCCCTTGTGAACCAATTGGTATCTCAAATTTATGCTGATTGATTTTGGAACTGTTAACCAATTTAATATATTATGATTATTGATTTCATAGCACAAAATTATTTTCATGAATGTGTTGGATAACGTTTAACGAGCAGGATTTGAACCTGCACCTTTTGATAATCCATGTCAGGCACTTTTATCAAAATTGCTTTTTTTACCAATAGAACAAAGATGTAAGCAATTTTTTCTCCGAATGAAAATAGAAATCTCTGACACTATTGCATCAATTTAAGAAAATTATTTTACTGCCCGAATGCCACAAAATTAATACTTATTTTCGGATGCACGCTATAATGAATTACAGTGTACGAGTATCTTTATAAATAAAAAGTTAATTGCCACAAATGTATGTTCCCACATCACTTTAAAACGTCTGCACCTATTTGGCTATTTGATTTTTTCGTTGAGTTTGTAATTTGTCAGGATAAGAGGACAGGAGATGTCAGCAGAATTTTTTTTTTAAATTTGTCAAGACAGTATCGGGCGGGTCGCTAGTTCTAAATATTTTTCTCCTTGTGTCTTCCCAATCTTGAGGTTTGGCAGCCATTGCCTTATATTCCTTCCGGTCAATAGCGAGACCGAGCAGTTGTCTAACGGAAGCTTCCCACCATCTGTCCACTCCAGATTGTTTCGCCCTTATCGTATGCCATATGCAGCTATAGCAACATATTTATATAATATAAATATCAAGTGTCTAAGGACGTAACCTCTTTGGTTAGTATGTAAATATAGCATTGTAAATGCAAAAAACAACATATAATCTCGACTATTATCCTCGAAGGGTTAGTCAGAGACTAGGCAATGAGGGCAACAAAAGCAGTCCTACACCTTAGTCCACTTTTCACCAAATAGCGACTGCACATGTGCTCAGCGTGACAGGTGGTGAGCCCATCGCCACTCTATGCTGTTGGATGTATGTGCAGTCTTTAGTCCGGTAGTCGCCTTTTGCGACACCCAAGGGAAGAGAGAGGAAGAAAATGTGGCAACAAAGTACCACGGTAATAATTTAAAGAGTGGACTGTATACTTAGGTGTTGGAATCAAACTATTAAATTACACAATGCTTTCGGTATTGTAATCTGCCTTGGCAACTACCCATAATATGGCAAAAAATACTTACCTCGACCAGCTTTCTGAGGAGACGCAATCTGAGGCTCTGATACTCATACCTTTTTTGTTTTTTATTTAAAGGAGAAAATGCTTTACATATACGCCACTGGAGAGCAGATGTTTATGTGGGACTAACCAGCAAATCCTCAGGTCCGATTACTGTGGGCTGCCACTACTACACGGAAAGAAATTATTACTTGGGTTTACCATATTTCAACAAAATTTTAGGGTTAATATAGCACCTACTCTTGAGTTTTGTTGAATGAACAAAAACTGTATTGTTGATCAGTTACGGTAATTTGAACTTATTACATAAATCTTTTGTTGTTTTAACATATTTATTTTGTAAATTTAACTTTAAAAATGGTTATTTCAACAACTTGAACAGTAAAATCAACAATTACCTATTGAATTATGCATGAATTGTTACGCCAACATGTACAAATAGGTAAAAACAACTGTTTTCATATCAACAAAAACTTTTCTGTGAAAACAACAATTTGTTCATGTTGCTTTAACCCATCACTTTGTTAATTCAACTAATGTGTCGCCAACCCGTGCAAAATCAAACTTTTTGTTCTTTCAGTGTACGACCAACCAAATCTAGTATAATATGAGAGCATACAAATTAGTAGGTGGAAGGGCTGGTTCTGAGTTTGCCTGACTATCATCATCAGCCTATAAACATCCCACTGGCTGGGCACAGGCCTCAAGGACAATAGCAAATGAGGAGATTAATAAATAATAATACCTAATATTATTTATTTATTTCAACAAAAATGGCTACATTCAAAAACAATAGCAACGATGTTACCGCTTAAGTTTAAAACTGTGTAGCGGATAGCAACGGAAGGGAAGTAGGTATTACATGACAACAGAAAATATAATTTACAAACAATTAAAAAAACCCAATTAAATTAATAGAAGATAAGTAAAATATGTGTGAGTGTGTGTATGTGTGTGTGTCGACACCAACGGCACGACATTTGCCAAATTCGGATTGGTAAATAATCACGATCCCGGGCTAAGTATCGAAAAATCCGAAACATTTAGCCCGTCCTGGAAATTGAGCCACAGACCTCCGCCTATCAGGAAGAGCGCTTAGCCGCTAGGCCACTGAGGTTTTTAAACAACATTTAGAAATATTTAATTTGTCATTTTGTTTCTTCAACAGGAACAGTCCAAATAAGTTCAATGTGGTAGTCGAGGTTATTAAGGCGATTAGAGTCTTCAACGACCTTGGACGTTTGAGCTCACCGCCCCGCGCGCCAATAACGCATCCCGCACGAAAACACCGGTCAAAGAATACACGGGCGTAGAATGTACATAAGCGCACTCCATACATTACTGCCTATTACTTGAGTTTGAATTGATGAAACTAACGAGGTACTTCTAAAATGTAGCTTAAGATGTCGGTGTACGTAAGTAATTATAATCTAAAGTTGAATTAGTTTGATTGGAGCAAGCGACGTATGTTATTATTTGACAATTCTGGCATTCTGACCGGTCGCATATTTTTTTTAAAGAGAAGCCCACGATTAATTCTGTGCTATTTGATTATTTCTATACTTACTTAAATAGAAGCCAAAAATATACTTAATGTCTAAAGCGTCGCATTACCGGGATATATTCAATTAAAAATTTACATTTTGACACGTCGTCGTCAACTTTTTTAGATTTTATTTTTATTTTATTCAGTATAATTAAATGAAATTTGATTATAATAAACACAACATTAAAAGGAGAACAAAAACAACATAACTTAATTACACACAAAAAAAAACAACAAATAAAAAGAAAAAACTATTCCCTTATAAATAAAAAATTTCAACTAACTCGCCTGTTCGAGGCAAGGTACCCAAAAGACTGGCGGCATTGCCTCTTTGTATAGCTAGACTTATCCGCTGAGCAAAAAAATTGCCAGCCTTCCGGTCTCCCGTTGCTTCACACAGGCGTGTGGAATTTTTTTTAAAAATAACTTAGCATTTGGTCCCCATGGGCCCATTGTCTCTACTCCGAAGGGGAGGAAAAAGTATGTCTCACCCAAATCCCGATATTTGCGAGTTTTATTTTGCTCTGCTGCGATTGCAGCCGCGCATGGCTGAGACGACGTTGTGTCAATGTGGCAGGGAGCTAAAGTATCCACACATGTCGCGTCCCAAACTAGGGTCCTCCCCATGCTCCAAGGTACAAGCGACATTCCGTCAGGCCGCCTACCATCCGATCGCAAAACCCCGTTCGGTTCCAAAATTGCAGGCACACCAGCGGCTTTTCTAAGGCTTTTGATATGGTCTGGCATGCGAGCTTACTTAACAAACTTCCAAGTTACGGGATCCCCGTTAGTTTGTGAATTTGGATACATGATTTTTTGAGGGAACGATCGATTCGAATGATCTTCGATGGTCAATCTTTCGATGTAATGGCAATAGATGCCGGGGTACCTGAAGGGTCCGTTCTGTCTGCGACGCTTTTCCTGCTGCACATAAATGATTGATGAAACCCGGTATTATTGGGTATGCAGATGACAGCACAGTTGTGGACAGATACTTTCCAATGCACGAGCTACCAAGGACGAAACTCACGCCCTGAGAGTGGATTTGGTCGAGCGTATTGACTTGGCCCTCCAAGAAGTCTCCGATCGGTGCGAGGCCAATTTGGCCAAGTTTAACGCTACCAAAACGCAAGCGTGTTTATTTAGCGCCAAGCGGAGTCCATTCAACCTGACTCCGACTTTTCGAAATGTACCTGTGGATATTAGCGACCATTTAAATCTTCTTGGCTTAGTCATCGGACCTCAATTTCGGCCGCTCTATAGAAAATGAAGCCAAAACGAGACGGTACTTTACCCCGGGACCGCTTCTTACTCTTTACCAAGCTCAGGTCCGATCGTGCATGGAGTACTGCTCTCATCTTTGGGATGGATCTGCAAAGCACCAGCTGGCTGCCCTGGATTCTATAGAGCGCCGAACCAGGAGGCTGATTGGTGACGATGAGCTGGTCGATAACAGGCTTTTAAGTCGTCTGGAACACCGGCGCAAAGGTCTTCTACAGGTTACATTTTGGAGAGTGTGCTCAGGAGTTACATAACCTCATACCTCCTTTCCCGTTCCATCCTCGGACTACTAGACGGAGGGAGGGCTTTCATCCCTATGTTGTAGATATTCCACCCGCCCGGACGAAGCGATTTGCTTCTAGTTTCCTTTTTAGGACAGCTAGGATGTGGAATGACCTCCCTGCGTCTATTTTCCCTGAACGTTACAACTTGAGCGTCTTTAAGGCCAGAGTAAACAGGCATTTACTGACTGCGCGTGCTCCATCTTAGTCCTCATTATCACTTTCCATCAAGTAAAATCGAAGACAAACGCGCAATCAGTCTCCAATAAAAAAAAAGTGTGAATGAGCAAATTGGGCAAATCTGCAACGGCAGACCTTGGCGAACTTATAAGGACCAAGTCGGAGAAGTCCTAAAGGAAGGCCAGGTCAAATCACCACTAACCGACGAGCGTGTATGAAAGGTCTGATGACAGTACGATAGGCAGAATGTGTATGTCTAGATCGTAGCAAATGGAAATCTGTGGTCTCTGCCCATCCCTACAGGAAAAGGGAAAAATGTATGTATGATAATCATTTCATAAGAGAAACACGTAAATTAAAATTCAGGGTGAAACTTTTGAATCGAGTCACCTGGTTTGGGGGTGGCGAGGGGGGAATAGGGGGAAGGGGGAGGAGTATCGCCCCACTTACCCCCCCTGCCGCAAACAAGTAGTTTTTAAATTATGTTAATTTTTGTATTTTGGGGTTATGTTTTGTGGTAAAACTTGAATCGAGTCGCCTAAATTGGAGGGGGAAGGGGAGGGGAAGAGGGAGGAGTACCCCCCCACTTACCTCTCCTGCCGCAGACAAGTAGTCTTTAAGTTACGTTAATTTTTTAAAAATATGGAAATTTCCAAAAACGTCGTTTCTGGCGCTTCGCCGACCGCTCCCGCGGCACGCTCGGTTCGCTCGCTCGGCTCACGGGTTTTTGGTCAACATACTAACCTAACTTCCTAATTACCCCTATTAATAATTCCTAAGCCCCCCTCCCCCCGCTTTGGTTCTGTTACTATGGCAGCTAAAATGTTATTAAACCTTTATTTAAACACCTCTTAGACCCCCACAGTGTTAGTTTTTTCAAATTCAGGCAACTCGATCCAAAAGCCAACCCAAATTCAGTAAACTTTTTATCATAAATAATCTGTATTAAGGTGCTTGTTTCTTCGATTGACTTTTTCGAAGCATTTTGATCTAGATATACAAGTACAATTAAATTTCGTCAAACGTCTATAAGCGACATAAACTTAAAATTATTATTTATAAGATTATGGTTCATAATTAGTGTCCACGCGCGAGGCACACACCACAACACAATCGTCTCGTCTGACTGCACTACTCTCTAAGCACACTAATCCAAAAATATACAGTCTCAACGCACACAGACAAAGAGAAAACACGCTTCATCGTCCGTAAAAATCTTGTAGCGAGTGACACAGCCTTCCCGTCTGAACCCCAGCGGACGACTGCGGGCGGCCCACGCCCGCGCAGCTCTGCAACTAAACGTTCGGAATTCCTGTTTTTCGTAATTATTGAATTATAATGTTGTTCGATTCACAAAATTAATGTTGTATTTAAAGATTGTAGGATTCTCAATTTGTCAGTATAAGAATAGTTACATATATCATAGTCGTTTAGGAGGAGTAGGGAATTTAAGTCAAAAAACGCTGTCTCGTAGTTTTTTTTTAAATATACAATACAAAGACATAAAGAAAAAACCAATGTACCACATCAAGTCATTGAACAGATGTTTCACATATATTTTTTTCAACTTTTTCTGGCCAGCCATTAATGAGGAGTAGGCTTTACAAAATGCACAATTTTCGGAAATTGAGGGATCTAATCGCCTTAAAGAACTTGACATTTAGTTTCTTGTAAACAGTCGAAATAAGTCGAATCTGGTTTCTACACGTGTGTGTCATGACATTTAGTTTCTTGTAAACAGTCGAAATAAGTTCAATGTGGTTTCTACACGTGTGTCTCAAGCAGAAAATTTGCTCATGTCAACCAATTTGCATTTAGAAGACATACCCGTCCCGGTGCCCGGCAGCGGGACGTGTCCCACGTGTATTGCGAGCGGCCACTGTTATTTCGATAACAATGAAGGTCAAGGCACTAAATCATTAGGAACCTCGTAAAGCTCCCGCGCTGTTGAAAGCAAATACATTGGCAAGCGAAAAGAAGCCTTAATGTCTAACGCAGTAAGGCAACTTTAGATTAGTGATACCGTGTACCTTATTCGTTATCTCATAGAATCTTGACCGTTAGTGCCAATAAAATAACAAGAGAAGTGTTGTAATCGTGAACAAGCATTGGAATGGGTATTTTGGGGAGCGCTGCTTAGTATCAGCCATCTAAGCGTATAGGATTCTCAACACGGGGTCATTGCTTAAGTCGAAGTTGTTGATAACTGTTTTTCGTTTTTATCGACGAAACCAGCGCGTTGGCACTTTTGTAAATTGCTTACTACTGTAACGCAATAGATAAGGAAAGTCTTTATAATAAACAACATGTAAACAATATGTTTTCTACACTAAAAGATGCATCTATGATTACTCATGTTTATTTTCTATTCTAATATGTTACCATAATAGAATAGAAAATATACATTTATACATAAACTCACGATGGCGCAGCGACTAGCGCGTTCTGCTTGCGATCTTGCTCGCTAAGCCACTTTCGCAATGCCGGGTCGCTGGATGGGTGACCAAATTTAAAACATCTCGAGCTCCTCCGTGCTTCGGAAGGCACGTTAAGCCGTTGGTCCCGGTTGTTGTCGTAAGATGACAGTCGTTAAAACCCACCAACCCGCATTGGGCCAGGGTGGTGGGTTATGGCCCAATATCCCCACGTGCTGTTGTCCAAGTGGGAGGCCTGTGCCCAACTTTGGGACGTTTATAGGCTTATTATGATGATGATAAACTCACGCCTGTTTCGTATAGGGGTAGGCCGAGACTATGGATCGCCATCTGCTACAGTCCTCTCACACTTCTTTCGTTTCATTCAAATCAATCTATGTTTTCAAGCACGCCCGGTGGTTTTTGTCACTGCATACACCAGCCTTTTTTAACAGAACTCCTTACTTTGACGACCTCCTTGGTCGAGTGGTTTGTACAGCGGTTTTCATGGTGTCGCCATCTCTGAGGTCCCGGGGTTCGATCCCCAGTCGGGTCAATTCAGAAATTATTGTTTATCTAAATTGTCTCGGGTCTGGGTGTTTTCTATGTATAATAAGTATGTATTTAAGTATTTTAAGTATGTTTATCCGTTGTCTAGTAACCATTTAACGAGTTTTATAACGAAGCTTCTCTTGGGCTAGATAACTGATGTGAGTGTAGGAAAGTTTATTTATTTATTTATTTGTGAAGTTTCGTACTCTTAAGTAATGACACTAGCGTTAATTTCGATTCATATTGCGCGAATATTGAGTGAACTAAATGCAAAACTCAATGCCATTTAGTTCACCCAATATAAATCCAAAATAGCGCTGGTGTCGTAACTCAAAGAGTAAGGGGGCTGGTCTGCGTAGGTTTTTCTGGGACGCCCTTGCGCTTTTTTTATAAAAAAAATATGAAGAAAGATAACTCCCGAAAATTAACTCCAATCGGTTATACCTTACTTGTCTTGTGAAAGTGGCGTTTAACCCCTAGTCTGTCACGAATACAGCTAAAGGTTAGTAACAATTGAATTTCTATTGTGTCTGATTTTACGGCAGCTGAGATCTTAGTATGGTGCCTACATTATAATAAATTATATCATTAATATTACTTAATAAAGATATTTTAGGATAAAATGGTTACTAGAAAAAATTCAATCAGTATCAGGAAGCTCGAATGGGATTCGAACTCATGACCTTTTTTTGCCGGTCCACTGTCACTTTTTTTCTAGTAAACATTTTATCCTGTTTCTATATAGCATTGTGAATGCAAAATTTCAATAATAAAGATTTTAACTTGGACTTTGAATCAGAAAAATCAAATTATCCCCAACAAAAAATAAACATACATTCATACATACATATACATCACAACTATTAACCCCAAAGGGTTATTCAGAGACTAGGTCCTCTGCCTGCTCAGCGTGACAGGTGGTGAGCCCATCGCCGCTATATGCTGTTGGGTGTATGTGCAGTCTGTTTAATTTTTGTTTAATTGGCAACGGGTAAGCGCTTGGCCTTCATCTCACCTGATGGTAAGTGACGATAAGGCCGAAGGTGGAAGCGCGCTTCACCCGGAATCCTCAACCACTGAGGAACTGGCTATCTTATCTCAAACTGCCGGAACACAACAATGCTATAAACATCGTTGTTATGGCGACAGACTTAGTAAGATGGTGGTAGCTAGCCAGGCGGACTTAACAGCCCTACCACCAACCAAACCGAGCACACAAAGATGTACCCCCCGCTGGGAATCGAACCCGGGACCTCTGGGTCTGAAACAGGTAGCTTAGCCACTAGACCACAGAGGCGGATAAAAAGTCTTTAGTCCGTTAGTCGCCTTTTACGACACCCAAGGCACATGAGTAAAGAATCCGTTTCTTTACTCATGTGCCAAAGGGACGAGAGGGTAGTATTCTTTCACCGCTACGCGACACGGTTAAAAAAAACAAGAGCTGTTATTAAAAACCCATATTTGACATGTGATGTGATTACCCCCTCAAACCCCAAGCGGTCGCATGAGACCGCACCTACAAAAACACACTTGACTTTGTACCGTGTTTTCATAGACTTACAGACTACTTTAGTATGAACAAGTTTGGTTATTTCGGTTCTGTGGTTCATCTTATGTATTGTTATCGCACAATATCGCATAGTCTATGCTCCATTCTGTCTAATTTGACGTTGACAGTTACTGTCAAAAAAGTGTCAAAAAAAATCCAAGAGTGAGTGGTAAGCCAATTCGTTGAAGCAATGACTTGATTTCAATTACAGAAAGGCCCGGACTCACTTTGGAGTTTCTAATGTATGGACAAGTGACGGTAATATTTTTATCAAAACTCCGAATGGAAACCGACTACGAGTCTCTTGCGATGAAGAGCTGTCTGCGGCTGTGAAGCAGTTCCCTGCAAAGCCATCGACCGGCGAACGCATGCCCGCGGGTGGTCCGTCGGCCTCTATCCCCCGGCCGGTGCAAACTAGATCGAAGCGCAATGTCAAGGCCACAAATAGTGAGTTATACAATGACCTTTTATAAATAGACTATAAGAATTGCATTTTAAAATGGCGAAATCGTTTCTATGACGTAATACACGTCGAAAGGGAAAATCATATCATTAGCCTATTGTTAAAAAGAGATAGACAATATTTTGACTTTTGGTAGTTGACCAATGAGCTCATAGAATTTATGCGCTATCTCGGCCGCCATTGTTTTTCTCTTTCACTCTTACAGAAAACATAGTATACGCTCCTCACTCATGCATATCGGATTGGCAACATGGCAAATGTCATAACTTAATGCAAATTTGTATTTTAAAATTATATTTACAATACTTATGAATGAAATAAGACATTTTTATTGTCTCTTACTTTTGCAGTATAATTTTTACAATTTTTGGATACACAGGAAGCATTTTAACCAAATAACAAATCAAAAACTTTTAGAGGTTCGTTACCTTACCGTGTGTCAATCGTGTTGACGTGACACTGACTGACGTGTGACTGAGTGAAACTCGGGCAATTACCTTGATTTGTCCTTGCCACTACGGAGGCCAGGCAACGTATCTAAACATAAAATATCATTGGAGTTATAGTGTTTTCTCATCAAGTCATCATTGCTCAGCATGACTTTACAACTTCAGCTGCGTTATTTTACTACTCAATGTCTGGCAAGTACTTAAACGACAAAATACGAGTTAATAAAAAAATAAAGGGAGTAGATTAAACTTAAAATGAAACAATAAACGGCCTCAGAGCAGTAATTCCCAGGATCGTAGTGGCCATTTGCTTAATTGTAATCCCCATTTCCTAAATTCTAATTGCCGTTCCCTGTACTCTAGTTGGCGGCACTTTTAGGGAGTTCAGTGACTGGTTTTTGTTTCAACACAAACATTTACTGACGCGCTTGCTAAATAATTACACTGTCCAAGTTTTTGTATATGTAGGCTACACCAAAATATTTTTATCATTCAAACAATCTTAAATCTTAACCACTGTATGATACAATATAGACTGATTTTACAGTTTTCCGGTAATTAGCAGGTATTATATTTTATTGGTCTACATAATTATAACATAACAAGCGGCCGCTCGCGGTTTCACCTGCGTGGTTCCCGATCTCGTGGGAATATCGGAATAAAAAGTATCCTATCTGTTAATCCAGGTTATAAACTATCTGTATGCCGAATTCATCCAAATCCATTCAGTAGCTTTTACGTGAAAGAGTAACAAACATCCATCCATACGTTCCCGTGGGAATATCGGAATAAAAAGTATCCTATGTGTTAATCCAGGTTATAAACTATTTGTATGCCGAATTTCATCGCGTTTATAATATTAGTAGGATAATTATTGCATTCTCTACATTTATCACTGTCATTCCATCCACATCGCCTTGATGGATGGGGTGTGTCTACTACTGTGCGTTTTTCAAGAAATTTCTTGCCTCGAACTACAGTGTTGTGGAACCAGCTCTCGGCGGCGGTATTTCCAGACCGTTACGACTTAGGGATCTTCAAGAAACGAGCCTATTCCTTCCTTAAAGGCCGGCAACGCGCCTGCGATTCCTCTGGTTTTGCGGGTGTCCATGGGCGGCGGTGATTACTTTCCATCAGGTGACCCGCTTGCTCGTTTGCCTCCTTCTGCTATAAAAAAAAAATAAAAAAAAATATAACATGTGCGTGTGTTAAATAAACATGACTTATGCATATGTATACATACACACATGCACAATATGCACATAGTCTAATATCCTTGTGCTACAGTCGCCAACAATAATGGCGAGACTTATATGCATAATGAAAACTTAGCAAAATTAAGGTCGCAAAAAGTGATCCTCCAAAGAAAAACTTCAAAGTTTGATTTTCGAGGCACTCCGCCGCAATGAGTATGAAGCCTCGAAACTTTTCCCGTTCCTGAATTTCGTGTTATTATAGTGTAACGGTTTTCTTTGAGAAGTTCGGCGCTTCATAAGCTTAGTAACGCGCTCATTTCCACCGTCTATACCCTCTACCTCAATAAATTTGTTGAGTGTTAAGAGTATTTCTTTACGTAGTAAAATAAAGCACTTTAACGATTTCTTATTTTATTAAAGTAACGGAGTTCAACGCCGAACAAATAATATCCCGTTACAATGTGTTTATTAGTTTAAACAGACAAGCAGTAGAGGCACTTTGCTAGTCTCCTTAATCTTCGCCAGATTTTTTTTGTAGTTTTTTTTTACTAAACCGTATTATAATAATGGCCCGGCGATGGGCTTACCACCTGTCACACCGAGCACATGTGTAGTCGCTATTTGGTGAAAAGTGGACTATGGCAGAGGACTGCTTTTGCGGTCCTCTTTGCCTAGTCTCTGACTAACCCTTCGGGAATAATAGTCGTGATTATATGTATGTATGTATGTATGTTTGTATTGATAATAAACATATACCACAGCATTCATTATCGTATTTATACTTAACTAGCGACCCGCCCCGGCTTCGCACGGGTTACTACCCGTACCTAAACAAATTATAACCTATATATAGCCTTCCTCGATAAATGGGCTATCTAACACTAAAAGATTTTTTTAAGTCGGACTAGTAGTTCCTGAGATTAGCGCGTTCAAGCAAACAAACTCTTCTGCTTTATAATATTAGTATAGATATTCTTGATTATTCCACTTCTTTAGACAGCCTTGATCCAAACAAATACTCAGATGAAAGCGTGTAGAGAAATAATGTTTTAATAAGATCAAACAAAGAACTAATATACATCACGGCTGTTTCCTTCAAGAAACCCTTACCCCCTCTTCTGCTTCTGCACAGTTTTCCATTTTCAATGATCCTGACACAAATATATTTAAACATAATTGCGATTTTTTTTTAGAACAACATGGTTTTTTTACACTGATATTTCGTTAATACTTGCCTTAACGTTAATAATCATTATTAAAAAAAATAACAGCTTAAGCGCTGCCCAACCCAAAGATCTGAATAACAAATTATAATTCTCAAAAGCTTCTTGGGGATCTTGTGTATTTATTATATTATCATTAATTAATTTAAATGGGGTGCGCAACGTTAAAAACCACAACTAACTTCTTGGTTTAAAATTAAGGTAAAACACTTTTCAAAAGTTGTTGTTACTGCAAGCTTTTCTTGCAGATGTAAGTTATAGGCTGTTAGCGTGTAATAAAAACTTAAAATTGGAAAGTGTTATTTTTTCCACGTGCGTAATTCAAACCCGCACTCACTGGTATATGGGGTCAGGTGAACTCATATTTGATATTTTTATTAACATTTGATCGAAATGTAATTTGCAACAAACATTAATTCCTTAACCTCACGTCTGTGAGAAAACCTTAAATCGGTTACCAACAATTGAATTTCTATTCTGTCTGGTTTTTTTGCATTCACAATGAAAAAAAAAACAATCAATCTCAGGAAAGCTCGCATGGGATTCGAACCCATGACCTTTGGATTGCCGGTCCACTGCTCTAACCGCTATGCTACCAAAACCCCAGAAGGCTCGTTGATTTTTTCTAGGAGTTTGTGATTTCAGCTGCAAGCCAGCGGTATTACGTCACTGTGAAGTTTACCCTCAGGACCGGCAAACCAAAGGTCACGCGTTCGAATCCCATTCGAGCTTTCCTGAGACTGGTTTTTTTTTCTAGTAAAACATTTTATCTTAATTATATTCTTGTAATATCACCTTAAACTATACTATTCTACTACTACTACTGGTACTCAATCCTACTAATATTATAAACTCGAAAGTTTGTAAGTATGGATGGATGTTTGTTACCCTTTTACGTAAAAACTACTAAATGGATTTGGATGAAATTCGGCATACATATAGTTTATAACCTGAATTAACACATAGAATACTTTTTATCCCGATATTCCCACAGAAACGGGAACCACGCGGGTGAAACCGCGAGCAGCCGCAAGTATTTCATTTAACGGATAGATCATTCTGTAACTTAGAAGCATACATATTTTAATAACTGGACGGTACCTTTCTAAGTAAATAATAAAGCATCGAGCAGGATGTGAGACCCACCGGCCAACAGTTTACTCAGAAAGGCCGCACATTTTTGTGCTCACAGCCCACACTGAAGGTAACATATACATATAAATACTACTATTATCCTCGAAGGGTCAACAGGCAATGAGGACCGCAAAAGCAGTCCTCTGCCATAGTCCACTTTTCACCAAAAAGCAACTGCAGATGTGCTCAGCGTGACAGGTGGTGAGCCCATCGCCGCTCTATGCTGTTGGATGTACTATCGGGGTCACCGTCGCTTTACCAGTTTGCAGAAATTTTCGTATGAAGCGCACCGTCCGCCCGGGTGCCCGTACCAAATAGACGAAGCGGTGAGCAAGGGATTTTGACCTTTACACCGGTAAAGCGACGGAGTCCGCGATAGTATGTGCAGTCTTTGATCCGTTAGGGTGTTACCAGACCAATCGATCGATCGTCGATCGATGGTAGAATGGATTAGTCGACGTCGATCGATAGTTTCTACCTGACCTGTCGATCGATCGATGGTAAAATGGATTAGTCGACGTCGATCGATCAATTAAAGCTACCAGACCTATCGATCAACGTCGACCGACCGTCGTCGATCGATTGGTTAGTCAAACGGTATCCATCGATCAATTAAAGCTACCAGACCAGTCGATCAACTTCGATCGACGTTGATCGATGCCGTCGATCGACTATCGATCGATTGGTCTGGTAACACCCTTAGTCGCCCTTTACGACACCCAAGGGAAGAGAGGGGGTGGTGTATTCGAGTGAATACGCGACACGGCGATAGGCTCAACTAGGTACTACCTACTCATTTATTTCATTGAACGGATAGATCATTCTGTAACTTAGAAGCATACATGTTTTAATAACTGTAACTGTACCTTTTTAAGTAAATAATAAAGCATCGAGCAGGATGTGAGATCCACCGGCTTGCAGTTTATTCACAAAGGCCGCACATTTTTGTTACACAACCCAGACTAAAGGGCAATATGTAGATAACTGATTTAAAAGGACTTTAAAAAAATTACAAGCAGACAAATTTAGGCTTTATAATACACTTACCCTCATACCGTGCTGACCATCAAGACACGTACTAAAAAGTTTGGACAATCGTTCTTTTGCCGAACTGCCCGTATGTGGAATGCGCTTCTGTCCTCTTTCTCTCCCGGGTTATTTAAGCGGGGCGTGAAAAAGCATTTATGCAGGCCGCCATAGTGAGAGCGTTCGGCATAGCGTGATAGCGCTGTGATGAACGCTTTCACTTCTTGGGCTTCACTGGCTGCTTTCCATCAGGCAGGCCATTATGGCGTGCCACAATAAAAAATAAAAATATAAAAAGACACAGTCGTAGGATTCTGCCCAGAACTCGATTGGATGGCTGCCTGTCTGATACCTACTATTTCTGCCGCCAATCAGCAATGCTTTACATTGCTATGTTCCGGTTTGAAGGGTACCGGATCCAGTGAAATTACAGAGCATGGAAGCATAAAACATGTCCTACAACCAGCCAAGCCTGAATACGTAAACATGTATCCCCGCTCTAGGTCAAAAACCGATGGTTTGACCACTAGTTAGTGTAGTCGGGTTAGTGGCGTTTTTCCCTAGTTTTATTTTCACCCGAAAATGTTACAAATATAAATTACTATGAATCAGTTGCGTTTTTACCCGAGTTTTTACGTGTGTCATTCTCATAGATCTGCATAATTAATTAAACTCATACAAAAGAAAGACAGGTTGTGGTTAATACAAACGTGTTTTAGGCTAGTATTCTAAAACCAAACTCACAATCAAATCTTTGCTTGAGTACAGTTAGAAAGGGATACTCAAGCAGAGATTTGATTGTGAGTTTGATTTTCGAATATGAGCCTTTTTTATTTACTATACTTAAATAATATTATTAATTTAGACTACAGAGGCTGTTCTATTGATATACCACATGAGAGGCTGAGTTCTTTTATTTTGCTATCTAGTTTATTATTTACGCTTACTTGTAAGGCAATTATTTTGCGTGCTTCTGTTTTAATATTTCGCTGTAAATACAATATAAAAAATGGTAGTTAAGAAACAAGTAGACACCTACCGTTTATGTTACCATACCCTACTAGAGGAGATACCTACTCGTTATATTTAAGAGAACAAAGGAAAACATTAAAACTTATTCCATATTTTTTTAAGTGAACACTATCAGCAATTAACAAACCATAAAACAGGGCGTACTGCAAAAGCGCATAACACAAAAGTGAAGAGTAGTAAAAAACAGTTTAATATAGTTTTATATGCACTAATAAACATGGAGCTATGCAAACACAGAAATATTAAACTACAGCCATTCTATAATTACTTTCTGTGGCAGCGCCAATTGACACAGTTATAGACCTAATTTCTTCAGAAATAAGGTAAAAATTGTAATGAATTAGAACAAAATATTATTCTTTCTTCTATGTCCTAAAATTTCACTGAGGACGGAAGAGTCAAGAATCAAACCGGAACACAGCACTGCCAAAATCTTGCTTCTTGACGGCAGAAATAGCGGTCGCCCTTGACTAGGATTCTATCACCAGGAAAAGATGACGCCCACAGACGCCTTAGATCCGCGGCGAATCAAATTGTACTATTTAAACAAAATTAAATCTTGCTTCTATGACCCTTGCTCCCATTGTGACTGTATGTATAATACTTGGGTTAGAGCAACTATATAGACGTTTACTTTTATGAGAAAATTTGTAAAGAACTCCTGACCCTGCAGTCCACGTTGATTTTTTATTCTATGGTATTATACAGATAGAATGGTCAAAGAATACCATAGATAAAGAAATCAATCTGGAGGTAAGGAGTTCTTTACAAATCTCCTCATAAAAGCAAACATCTGGTCACCCTAGCTCAAGTCGTACATCAAATAAGAGCGGAGGGATTAATGACCTGTGTAAAACTAATCCTCTTAACCCGACTTAGTTTCTGTTTGCCATGAGTTCCGGCATAGTGATAGGGGTCAGCACTTGTGGGCCCTTGCGAGAAATACAGCCTGCGAGATGTAACATATAACAATAACATGCGCAGGCCAATTACAAAACGATCAATATTTTTTTAAATTATTAGGCGAATTATGAACAGTCAACGTTATTTAGGTGCACCATATTTTACAAGTGACAGCTTTAGTTATTACATTTAATAACCTTTAAAACCTACGTTTTTTAGATGTACCTATAGCTTAAAAAAAGGAACAATATGTGTTGATAAAATTTGAATATAACAAGGTACAGAAAAATGAAAAACACTTTGATCCGGAGAAAACCCAAAGCTGTGTCGTCGCGAACGCAGTTAGGAAGCTACAGAAAACTATGGTGTGTAATGGCGGCCCTAATTAGCACATCACTCCGTTATTTACCAATATAAAATTACCAGCGCTAATTTTGGATTAAATTTAAAACTAGCGGTCCGCCCGCCCCGCGACTTCATTCGCGGGAACAAATGAGAAACGTATTTTGTTTACATCAGAAACCTTTTGACAGCGGAACTCTCAAACTGTGCCACATTTCTCTCCGTCGGCAATTGGTTTTTATTCTTACTCATATATCTATACAATTTTTATTCATCTATCTAAAAAAATATGGTGCACATACATAGTAACCTAAGTTACAAATTAACTTATGTGTGTAAGTCGTGTCGTGTCGCCTTACATAACTTATTTGTGAGAAGTGTAATAAATACTCATGCAGTAACAGTTGATAACGTCTTAATTAAAAAATTGTAACAATTGAAAGTCAAATATTTATTTCACCATCATCACACGATGCAGGTAAATTGTTAACACCGTTCCGGTTATAACAGCATATCACTTAAGCTGTACATGGTATTCATTGCTACGTCATAAATTATTTAATGGTCAAATGAAGCTCCGAGTCTAACCAAGGTTAGACCCATTTCAAGATAGCGTCATACCCGCCTATGTTTGGATAGGCAGCTTTGTATACCGACTAGAAAACAATATTAATTAAACAGCTGATATTACAGAGCCGCTTGTGTTTCGAGCGAGCGATGCGAGCATTAATTATTAACGTTGCTCAGGAAGAAAATAACGCTTAGTATGTATATATTTTAGGAACTCAGCAATCGTTGTTCGTTGTTTTATATCTAACTGAAAATAGCACTGCAACACGCTTTACCTTCGACTAGTTCTGGATCGATTGCATAGAACGTAATTTTGAAATATCGCATACGTAAGATAAAGTAAACTATGTTTTCATACTTTACTGATGAAAAACGAAATTAATTTATGATACTCGTACAATACTTGTTATTAATCGTCATGTGTACAGCGTACTAGTTAAACGAATATAAAACAAAATTATATTGACATAAAGTATTCAGTAATCGATTCTTGTTACGAATGTATGTAGGAAAATGTAAATCTTCGTGTAAATGTAAAATCTTACTATCATCATTAATCGCTTGCCCTGTTCCCATGTTATTTGGGGTCTACAACAACAACATACAACTCGGTCATTCGTCATCAAACCATCCTAACCCTTCTCATTTATGTCATGCCTCACACAATCCATCCATCTTTTATTTGGTCTTCCTCTTCCTCTCCTACCTTCAACACTCATATTTCATCATCATCACTCTTTTATTCACATTACTAGAATCATGTAAAATCTTATTATATTATGTTCAATTCACAGTCGGGTTCATTTAGAAAAAAACTATTTTCTAAATTTTCTTATAAGTCTAGGTGTTTACTGTTTATATTACATACATACATATAGACACGACTATTATCCCCGAAGGGTTAGTCAGAGACTACTAGGCGATGAGGACAGCAAAAGCAGTCCTTTACCATATTATTTTAAAATAAATTACAAATTAACCAACCTTTTTTCATTATCAAAAATGGAAACGCATACCTATGTTTCATCCGACGATGAAGATGGTAAGTAATGATACGACCGAGGCAGGAAGCATACTCCAACAAAGAACTAGGTCGGCTGGATACCGGTTCTAACCACAAGACCACAGAGGCGAATAATTCCCTTTATCCCTACGCCCAAACGACAACCTTAAGAACGTTTAACTACACTAACGACATCAACTAAGATTCTTTAGAACACATCAAAAACACATTTATGCGCTCCAACGTAGAAAAGTTAAACGCTATTCCTTCACGCTGCATTAGTGAATGTGAAATATCCCAGACAATTTTTAATACGCATTCTTGAAATTGTTAAGACCGAATAATGACGTCATAAAACTTTTCCTTGGCGTGGCAATATAAAAGAAAATGGCGGGCTATGAATAAGAAAACGCATTTTCAGTGCGGCTATATGCAATGAACATTATTACCTAGATATATAGTTTTATTTAGAATAAATGTCCGCTCGCACTTGTATGGAGAGGTCAAGATTGCTTCTCTTAGCATTCCGAAGGAGTAAAGACGCAAGCAGAAACTAGTAAGAACATAAATCTAACGGGCACAGCGCAAGCGACAAGCGGCAACGGAACACTGCTTAAGTAATGCAGGTGTCAATAACATATATACGCGAGTATATCCTTTGTTTTGCCTACTAAAGTTATATAGAAATTTGCCATAATTTGTATGGAACTTCTAACTTAGGTTAGAAAATTTTATAAGTGCTTATCTGTCGCATTGGGTTTTTACCTGTAATGATAGTATTAAGTTTTGTTGTTTTAAACAAATACATAAATAAACTCTAGTAGGTAAAACCAAAGATATATAATTATGTTATTAACACCGGCCGATAGTTAGTATCAGTAGCTGTATAATTTTTCCCACGCAGTAAGAACACACCTTCAGTATTTGAAGATTCCCCATAAAATACGGCTTTATCTTTGACATTTTTTCCTTTCCCGGTTTCGAATCCCGGTAGGGGCAAATGTTTGTGTGGTGAGCACGAGCATTTGTGACCGAATCATCGATTTTTATTAGTATTTATGTTGTTTATCCGTTATTCAGTCACCATAGTTCGGGCCGTGCTTTGTTTGGGGCTGAATGATGGGTGTGACAGTTGTGAAATTTAGTATTATGATTAGTTATTGTCATTTTAAATCGGGTGAAGTTAAGGTTGACTATTGTTCAAATAAGTAAAATGCTATAACTCAATAGACAAAATACTGTCAAGACAGTTAACTTTAATTGTCACTATACCGTCACATTTCAGCATTGACTCCTTCAAAGCTTGCTCAGAATGTATTGAAAAGAATTAGGCGTCGATTCTCTCAACATGTGTACAGGGACATTCGTGTTAGATTATCTGTATCCTACAGAATCTGTCCTGAATCCAATTTAAAGCCGTTTATCGCGTTCGCTTGTCACACAACATTTGAACCCACGCATAAAAGAAGCATTCTAGAGGCGTCAAAGAAAAATCGTAACAATTTATTTGGCGGACCCGGCTGAATAGAGGGAATTTTCGCTGTCCTGCCATTACGCCGCTTTCCCGCTGGTCGCTACTGGAGGCTGGAACAGGCGTTATGTAATCCCTGACTAATTTCGATTTGACAGGAGAACTGAAGACTTGTTTTTTTTGTCATGTGGTTTGTTGAAAATCGTAATCCGCCGCTTCGGTGACCGAGTGCTTTACCACTCGGCCACGAGGCTACAGTTATATGGGGTTCTGGTTCAAACCTAGGTAGAGCAAAGTGTTTCGAATTTTTTGATGTTTGTGAACCAACCCAACTCGCATTTGGACAGCGTGGTGAGTAAGCTTATCAATGTTAGCGATAACTTGACTTCAATGTTGGAGCCCTTTGCCCTGCTATGGGAACCGTCCCGGTAGACATGCTTACTTTTAAAAATTATATATGACGAAGTGTGGTGGTTGGGTAGGAACAAGAGCTTTGGATAGAGTAGATAAAAAAAATGTACTTATAATCCGTTATCCAATATCTATGTTGTAGTGATTCAATTTAAGCTACAAAATTAATAATAAAACAACAACATCACTTAATTACATAAACATAATTTAAAGTACTTGCCTAAACTTAAAACTAAAGAAAATATATCTATAAATAAAAGATGTCCTCCAACTGTGGGCTCATGGGTACGGTACCAAGAATGCTTGCAACATTACTTCTTTGGATTGCCATTGATACGCTGGCAGAGGTAGCTGCTAGCTTTCTTGTCACCGGAGTATAATCATAAGGCGAGTATTTCACTCTTTAACGAGCTTTCCTGAGTGGTAGAGCCACGCTGCGCTGCAGCACGCATTGGGCGGGCTTGCCCGGGGTAATACCACCCTTTCACGAATATCCGGCGTGAACTAATGGCACTTGGTGCTGTTGTGTTTCGTCCGGCCAGTGAGAGTTCCGGAGTCCCCTTCCCCCCCCCCCCCCCCTACACAATTCCTATTCCTTCCTTAGCCCTATTCCTTTCTTAACGCATCTGCGACTCCTCTGGTTTTCGGGTGTCCATGGGCGGCGGCGATTGCTCTCCACCTGGTGCCTGCTCGTTTACCTTGTCATATAGAAAAAAGAGCTATTATAGTTGTTGTTCAAAGTCAAAGTCAAAGTCTAATTATTTATTCAATGTAAACCTTTACAGGCACTTATTGACGTCAATACTAATAATAATAAAAAAACAGTTAACTAACTTATAGTTAAGACTTAATAACTAATCTAACGAGCTATTATAGTCTGTGCCAGACAAATGCGCATTGCTACCCCCAGTACCACTGCACGCCGAAACAGAATCGCGTCGAACCGAAATATAAGCCGTGGTCATAGAATTGTGTAATATGATTTCCAATCCAATGTTGTAGTTATTATACAAAATAAAAGATCATGGTTATTTTATTATTAAAAAAAATCATATTCCATCTTTTAAAATGCTTTGCAATACTTATCTCCAAATCATATTAACGACCAAAAATTAAATGTTATTAGTGAGATTAAAATAATTCAAGACATAATTTTTCAATGAAGAAACGAACAACGCTGTTCTGTTACCAAGGTGTAGATAAACCGAGCTGCCCAGAATGTATAAAACGTTACATAATTAGTTTCTCGACCGAAAATGAGGATATATTTTCAGGGTCGGTCATTTTGCTTTTGTGGCGGACAACGGCGCGGACGCCTTTAGAATTTTATAAAAGTATTCAAGTTATTTCTCTCTAGCTGATGTAAGAGGCTGACTTTGACCGTAGGATTTTACAATGAGGCAGTGAGATACCTATTCGTACTTCTTATAGCCGTGTTTTTGAAATACATTCATTACTATTTTCTTTACAATCACCATTTAGTATAATTACAATCATAGATATAAGCAAAAGAGGAAGATACGGCATGCTCATAGTACTCAACTTCATACGTATTGTAGTGTGACAGCTAGTGACAATTGAGCGAGCGAGACAGTGCGATGCACTACAACGTTACGCAAGCGAGTTAGCAAGCTCCACGAATTCCAAGCAAAATAACACTCGATCGTGACAATCATCAACGACAATCCTCACTCAAAAATGTTAATATTTTCGACAATGAAAATATTACTGTTTTGGTGGACTTGAAAGGTGAAAAGTTATTCCGTGTGCCTTGTTTTTGGTAATTGAGTAGTTGTGCACTGCATAAAAGAACAGCCAGGAATATGTAACGCTCTTTCTTTCAAAAAAACAACTAAACCTCACTGATACGAACGGGTTGCTGTTGTATTGACGAGTGTCACGGTATTCGGTACTAATCGGTACATGTACTTACTCATTTTTCAAGAATCGCGCGCGGTGCGCTGGTGACGTATCTTTCTCTTTTGCTTATTTATTACAATTGGCTACATGACAGCTTTCGAAAAAGTATTTAAAAAATTACAAACGCTTATTTTATACCCCGTACAATATTTTCTTTATTATTGAAATTTTGCATTCACAATGCTATAAGTATAGATAAATGATAAAATGTTTACTAGAATAAAACAACCAGTCTCAGGAAAGCTCGAACGGGATTCGAACCCGTGACCTTTGGATTGCCGGTCCACTGCTCTAACCGCTAAGCTACCGAGACCCCAGAAGTCTCGTTGAATTTTTTCTAGTAGTTGATACGCTGCAAGCCAGCGGTATTACGTCACTGTGAAGTCTACCCCCACATTCGAAAGAAAAACTATTGTAGTATTTAACAATCGATAAAGACGTAATTGCTTTTAAATATCTTTATTATTGAAATTTTGCATTCATAATGCTATATAGGTTAGAGCAGTGGACCGGCAATCCAAAGGTCACGGGTTCGAATCCCGTTCGAGCTTCCCTGAGACTGGTTGTTTTTTTCTAGTAAACATTTTATCCTATATCTATAGCATTGTGAATGCAAAATTTCAATAATAAAGATATTTAAAAGCAATTACGTCTTTATCGATTGTTAAATACTTGCAATAGTATTTCTTTCGAATGTGAGGGTAGACTTCACAGTGACGTAATACCGCTGGCTTGCAGCGTATCAACTACTAGAGAAAATTCAACGAGTCTTCTGGGGTCTCGGTAGCTTAGCGGTTAGAGCAGTGGACCGGCAATCCAAAGGTCACGGGTTCAAATCCCGTTCGAGCTTTCCTGAGACTGGTTGTTTTTTTCTGGTAAACATTTTATCCAATTTTTTCTTTCTCGATAAAACCTTTATTTAACAGAATAAAACATATTTTTGTTTATTTTCGTGCGAAAACGGTTAATCACGTGACATTTTGCTCTGTGACGTCACATTTCAATAAATATAGAAACTTATCTTGAAACCTGACAGATACTTTTTGATAGTTTAGTGAAATGTGACGTCACATGAAGCTCAATCATGGCCGCCCCTTGCCGCCCGTGTTTCGTGTCTTGTAATCCACAGATAAAAAATTACAAATTTATTTTGTAAAAATAAAATATTTACAAATTATCCTAATAAAAAAAACTATTTGTTAATTATAGTTAAATCATAAACTACCATTTCCGACATATTTCATATTTTATTGTTACAACTGTCAAATAGCCAAATAAGAGTATTTTACACCAACTACCAAAAGCGCGGTAGCTCAACTAACTGTCAATCTTCAGCAACTACTTTTTTATATTATTCTACAAAGAGCTTGGCCTTCATCTCACCTGATAGTAAGTGACGATAAGGCCGAAGGTGGAAGCGCGCTTCACCCGGAATCCTCAACCACTGAGGAACTGGCTATCTTATCTCTAACTGTCGGAACTCAACAATGCTATAAACAATGTTGTTATAGCGACAGACTTAGATAAGACGGTGGTAGCTAGCCAGGCGGACTTAACAGCTCTACCACCAAACAAACCAAGTACACAAAGATGTACCCCCCGCAGGAATTCGAACCCGGGACATGTGGGTCTGAGACCGGTGGTTTAGCCATTAGACAACAGAGGCGGTTGTATAGGACTAGTGCTGGGGTACGGTGACTTTAGGGATGTGCTAATCGATTGATCTTCGTCTATTATTATTATATACCTACATAGATCATCGCCTATTATCCCCGAAGGGTTAGTCAGAGACTAGCCAATGAGGACCGCAGAAGCAGTCCACTGCCACAGTCCACGTTTCACCAAAATACAACTGCACATGTGCTCAGCGTGATATGTGGTGAGCCCATCGCCGCTCTATGCGGTTGGATAAATGTGTAGTCTTAATTCCGTTAGTCGCCTTTACGACACCCAAGGGAAGAGAAGGTTTAGTATTCTTTATGAGGGTTTACGCATTTCGGTTTCTTATACGAACTTCCAAGTTGATTTTTTTTAAAACCAATGAGCCAATTTTAATGAAGCTTTGCATGCTATAGTAAAATGCAGGGATCTAAATAGTTTGTTGAAAACATTTTTAAAAAACATTGCATTAACTGAGTTAAGTTGTTTAAAGTCCACCATAGAAAGTTAAAAATCGCAGTAACTCTTAAGTGAGCCGCTAAACATACGACTCATTTCATTCCATTGCGGGTTCGTGGGTTTTAACGCCCTCCATCTTACGACAACTACCAGGACCAAAAAACTATTTAAGTTACGTTGGTATCATATTGTAAGAAGATACAATGGGGCTGGCGTATCTATAAAGATAAAAGCCCCAAAACAAATAAAGAGAAAAAAAACCAGGACCAAAGCACGGAGGAGCTAGAGATGTTTTTAATTTGATCACCCATTCAGTTACCCGGTATTACGAAAATCGCTTCACTGTCAAATTCAACGAACGCCTTACCCGCTACGCCATACAGTGATACAGCTCCCTAAACAAGCTGGTAATAAGCGTACCTCATTTTACAAGAACCCTCAAGTTTCGTAATTATCCAGTTTGCACTACCCGATACCCGTAGCGTAGTCGTACACTATACTAAGTACATAGCAACAGCAGCAATTTTACCTTATTAGAGTATGATTACCACTCACTCCATTATTCACACTTATTGACAAGCAAACTGATCATTTTATAGAAATACTTAACTATTTCGTTAAAATTTTGCCCTTTTTTATATACAGAATGGCCAGAAAGTTGAAGTCCAAAAGAAAAAATTAGGTCCCTCGTATCGTGGTGTATCCGAACCACCCCCATGTATGTTCCGCGATTTTTCATAGTTTTCAAGTTATGATTTTTTTCTGAATTTTTGAGATATTTTGACATGTCTAACTTTAAAAAAAATCAAAACGTTTGTCGTGACTTTTTTGTTGCAACTATATCTTCATGAGTGGTACTTTAATGGATAAAATAATCAGCTTCGTAACTGTGATGAAAGTTAATAAAATGTTGGACTAAAGTGAAAAATTTACATTTCGTGAAATATGACTTAAATATTCAAATTTAATTTAAAAATCTGAACAGGTGACTTTATGGATCCTAAGTAGGCTTCATAAATGCGCCAGACTCTCAGCTTTCATAATCATCTAAAAAATGGAGTAGTTATTGGTGCTACTTTGGCTAAAATTTGTCTTCAAAGACGGCAATGTGGAAAATTCTTAAAATTAGCCAAGTGATTAAAAAAAGTTTTGGCCACTTTATCATTTCTAACGTTAATTAGTTTGTTAAGTAACCAAAAATGACTGCTGGAAAGCTAAGATCCAAACATTTAGAGGTTTTTTTTAGTTAAAGTTTAATTAATTTGGCGCGATCCGTTCTCGCTTGATAAAAATCTCGGAAAAAAAAAACCTTCAAATGTTTGGATCTTAACTTTCCTGCAGTCATTATTGGTTAGTTTATAAACTAATTAATGTTAGGAATGATAAAGTGGCCAGACCTTTTTTTTTATCACTGGACTAATATTTTCCACTTTGCCGTATTTGAAGCCAAATTTTTGCCAAAGTAGCCCCAATAAGTGCTACTTTTTAAGTGTTTATGAAAGCCAAGAATCTGGCGCATTTTTTAAGCCTACTAAGGAACTATAAAGCCACCTGTTCAGATTTTTAATTTAAAGTTGAAAATTTAAGTTAAATTTCACCAAACGTAAATTTATCACTTAAGACCAACATTTTCATAACTTTCATAACAGTTACGAAGCTGATTATTTTATTAATTAAAGTACCACTCATGAAGATATAGTTGCAACAAAAAAGTCACGACAAACGTTTTGATTTTTGTCTCATGAAGTTAAAGTTGCAATAAAAAAGTCTCGACAGAGTCTTTTACTTTTTTTTAGATTTTTTTAAAGTTGAACATATTAAAATATCTTAAAAATTCAGGAAAAAAATCATAACTCGAAAACTATGAAAAATCGCGGAACATACATGGGGGTAATTCGGATACCCTACGACACAAGGGACCTAATTTTTTCTTTTGGACGTCAACTTTTTGGCCTGTATATGTATTGTTTTTTTTAAGTACAGACTTTTAATTCAAAATATGTTACTATATTATCATTGGTTTCCCAAGAAACAGGCTGTGCCTAATTTGGGATCCCCTGTTACTATAACTGTATTATCATTGGTTTCATAAGAATCAGGCTGTGCCTTGTTTGGGATATCCTGTTACTACCAAGATAAGTCTTAGACGTAGAATAATTTATTAACATCTTTTAGTTCTAGTTCTGTTTAGTCTAAGTCATGCAGTAAGTAGTAAAGCATTTTTCATTTTCATTTGAATCGATATAGCCGCGGCCTTGCGAAAAGCATAATTGTATTATATTGCAACTACCAAAAATGAAACGATAGTGTCTGGTCTGTATCATCCAATGCCACACTCTTGACACAAGTGCCTTTGAAGTGGAAAATGCTTTAAAGGAAGCTTGAGCGGAAAAAATACTCAGAATTTGAAAACGTGCTCCCAGATATAACCCTCTTTCATTAAACCTTATCGGTTACCATCACCTCGACTACTATTGGGTCGATAACTTGTAATAAAAAATGGACTGTATTTGCTGATAATTGTTTATTTGGCTGAAAGATATTCTATCAGGAACCCGTCTGGGCGAAATAACTGTACTGTACGTTGTATGTAATATCATTACAGATGAAACAGGACATAATTCATGATTCTGTACAGGTTTCCTGTTAATTTGTTAGTTTGGGGGGAGGCCTCCGGAACCCTCACTGCCCGAACGAAACACAACAGCACCAAGGGCTATTATTTCACACCGGATATTAGGGTGTTACCAGACCAATCGATCGATCGTCGATGGCATCGATCGATGGTAGAATGGATTAGTCGACGTCGATCGATGTCGATCGACAATCGACCGGTAAAATGGATTGGGTGTTAAATCGAGCTGTTTGATTAGACGCACCGGCCGCTTCACTTTTCTGAGTGGTAGAGCCACGCTGCGTTGCAGCACGCATTGGGCCGGCTCGCCCGGCGTAATACCACCCTCTCTAATATTCGGCGTGAAATAATGGCACTTGGTGCTGTTGTGTTTCGTCCTACTAGTGAGGGTTCCGGAGGCCCCTTCTTTTTTCAACAATTTCCAACATTTTTCCCAGTGTAGTATTCTTTCACCGCTATGCGATACGGTTACTACCAACCTAAATACATTATACAATGGTACTTCTAACCCGTTAAGGCTAAGTACTACATCTAAATTCATCGTACAAAAAAAAGTAATATGGGGGGTCCTACCCTCTCCCCCTATAATTTATGACCATTTTTACTTTAAGCGATATCAAAGGTTTCATACGTCGGAGAAACATGAAAAAAATAACAAACGGTAGCTAATGACACTGGCTTACTAATAAATTACTTTGTTTCGTATGTTTGAAATTATTTTGGTAGGAAAAAAATCATTACTTAATTATTTTGTGATTTAAAATCACTTTTTTATAAGTCCATATTATTTTTTTTTGTCGATGAATTTCGATGTGTAACAAACGGTAGCTAATGACACTGGCTAACTAATACATTACTTTGTTTCGTATGTTTGAAATTATTTTGGTAGGAAAAAAATCATTACTTAATTATTTTGTGATTTAAAATCACTCTTTTATAAGTCCATATTATTTTTTTTGTCGATGAATTTCGATGTGTAACAAACGGTAGCTAATGACACTGGCTAACTAATACATTACTTTGTTTCGTATGTTTGAGATTATTTTGGTGGGAAAAAAAATCATTACTTAATTATTTTGTAATTTAAAATCACTTTTTATAAGTCCATATTATTTTTTGTCGCTGAATTTCGATGTGTAACAAACGGTAGCTAATGACACTGGCTAACTAATAAATTACTTTGTTTCGTATGTTTGAGATTATTTTAGTGGGAAAAAAAATCATTACTTAACTATTTTGTGATTTAAAATAACTTTTTTATAAGTCCATATTATTTTTTTTGTCGATGAATTTCGATGTACTACATATCCTTAACAGGTTAGAAGGACCACCCCTATCACATTGCACTCGTATTATTATACTTTTCCTAATGCCATTTCCCAATCCCTACTTTTTAAAAGTAACGTAGTGTAGAAAGTATTGGCATATACTATATTCGTTGTCATAAAAATATAAGTAAATGGTAGAAGTAAATAAGTAAAATAATTAAAAATTTCATGAAACAAAACAAGCAGTTTTGTCGAATTGGCTCTAAAACGTCATTCTATCTCTATCAACTCCCAATTAGTTTTAAAGTACGTGTTCATAACTATTTGTATTATGCATAATACTACAGAATAAGAGTATAAAAAATCAAATATTGCAGGCCGGGGATATATCTCAATTACATAACATGAAGAGCACTGTTTGTTTTTTATGTTCTTTCATGCAGATGTAGTACCGATTCTGAAAGAAAAACAACAACTAACTTAAAAGGAAGATCTTCTTATTTCTAAACTATTTCCAGTGTAATTACTGTACATGGAGTTACAATAACTAATGCCTCAGGGTCGGCAGTTAAATCAATTTATGCGGACTGTATTCGTGTTTTACCGAACCATCACTCATTCAATAAAGGTAAATCCAACCAAAAAAATAAAATCCCACCAAATATGAAATATAAATACTTAATGAAAACTCATTTACCAAAAAAATCACAATTCTACGAAGCAGATTATAAATGTATATTATGATTTTGTTTTTTTTTCTTAATAATACTCAAAAATGGCACAACTCGTAACAGCGAGCAGGCAGAGTAACTACAGAACTTTTCAGATTACCGCAGTAATTTTTTTGGGTTCCTTACCAACGCAAAGTATTTATGTCAACTTTTATATTTTTCAAACAAATTTCAGTTATTTTTTATGCTAAGCCCGGCAAATTAACGCACTCTACCTGATGTTAAGTGGAAGTGAAGTCCAGGCGCGAGGATAACTGGTGCAGCGTAAGTGACGTAACATCTGTAACAAGGCAGCTAAAGCCTTGTTGGTTTTTGTGACCTCCTTTGTGAATGACATTCTTTTATATCTAGTTTTTAATTTAAAATTCAAATACACAGACCACTTCTGTGTTTAAATATTATTACTTACAATCTCTGTCTAGCCCACAGAAATAAATCAAGAGTCTAGCTTCTGTTTTCATGTAATTCAGTTCAGATTTATCCGCAGAGCTAGAAAGAGCTCCTTCTATTTATTGTCATCCTACCAAGTTATTGTCATCTATTTGTGAATAGTACGTTATTTTAACTAGGCAGTTCCAGGCATACGTCCTGTTGATATTGATAATAATCTAAACCTACTAATATTATACCTAGTTCCAGTGTTTTTTTTTTTGCGCCTGTAAAGCAGGCACCCTCCCGGACACCGAGGGAAGGGAGGAGGTGAACTCTGCATGAGTACGACACCAGACGGCTGGCGAAGTTATGTCAGACTCCTACTGACTAACACCCCCTTGAAAACCATAGACCTGGAGAGATCTTTCGGTTCTAAACTGAGCAGTCACCCCCCCCCCCCCCGGAGGAGGGGGGGTGAAGCAGCGCTAAATAGTCATGAGTAAATGCGCGAGAAAATGCGGCGCGCCCTCTAGTAGGACGCACTCTGTCTGCAGTGAGGCTGCGCAAGCTGAAGGCTTGCTAATTCGTACGCGGCTACGACTCTCCTGCCTCTAAGAGGCGATTAAGATCGACTGATAATTGATTAGGGGGATCCGAAAGTAGGTTTTTCGGCCTACGATAATGAGGTCTAGTCGCGGGGGCCGGCTCATACTCCGACGCCTCGCGAATTAAAGGATTAGAGTGCATCTCTGTAGATTTGAAGAATCGCTCAGAGATTTCTTTGATATTTTGCTGCAGAGTTGGAAGTTCCAAATCTCTGTGTAGGTCACCATTCCTAACATAATACGGTGCATTAGTAGCCTTACGGCAAAAACGATTCTGGACCACTTGCAATTTGTTAAGTGAAGAGAGCTTAACGTGGCCAAAGACTGGAGCGGCGTACGTCAGAACGTGACGCGCGCAAACTTTAAATAGGGTGCGCTTGTTTCTAAGTGACATTTTACTGTATCGACCCAACATACCGTTGAGCCGATACAAGTAGAATCTCGCATTGCGAGTGACTCTTTCTAAGTGAGGTTGGAAGGTCAGGGCCTTGTCCAACGTCACACCTAAATATTTAGCTGTACGCTGCCACGGGATGGGAGAGCCTAATAGGCGGAGCGGACCTACCCGGAACGGGACTGTTTTGGTTCGTCGCTTAACATCAAAGAGAATCGCGACACTTTTGTCGGGATTCACCTCAATGCGCCACATACGAAACCAGTAACCTAACACATCTATGGAGGATTGTAGTCTGGTGAGGAAGTGGTTAGGTGTCTTGCCCTTGACAAAGAGCGCTGTATCGTCTGCGAAGAGCGCTAGCTTCACACCACGATTGGGGATTGGGATATCGTTGGTGTATGCAGTATACAGCAACGGGGATAGCGCGGAACCCTGCGGTACACCGGCCTTTATCGGCTTCGGGGCAGATAACGTACCTTCGTGTCTAAAACGAAAGGTGCGTTGATGCAGAAAAGAGCTAACTAATCTAACTAACCTGTCCGGCGTTTTCATATGATGTAGCTTAAAAATAAGCCCTTTGTGCCAGACCTTATCAAAGGCCTTGGCTACATCGAAGAAGACAGCCGCTGTTTTATATTTACGCGGATAGAAACCGCTAGAAATAAACTCAACTATCCTATGAAATTGCTGAGGGCAAGAATGTTCCCGCCGGAAACCAAACTGTTCGGGAAGTTCCAGTATATAGTTTATTCTCTTAAATAGTGCTTCATAAATAACCTATAAATCATTAATATACTTCTGATCTCATCGTGCTCTTTTATCTTCGTCTTCTCTCCTCAGCGTGTCACTCCTCCGTTCCTCCACAACGTGACACATCAGTCACCCTCACTCTGCCAGCAATATGCAAATAGGTATGTCCTATTGAATAACCTGAAAGTTCCTGGAGGGACATTTTAACTAGGTGAAATGGTGTCTTTATTTTATTTTAGGACGGATTACAGCCAGTATATTATTAGTCATTGTGCAACTAAGTAGGTGCTAAGTACTCTTACGCATACACCGGGTTGTCCCCGTAACACAACATGGTCTTTCTCCTTTCTTTTTAAAAAGATAAATTTATACTGACTGTGTTAATAGCAACATCGCACAATCCAATCTGTGTTCCTAGAACGCTGAATTTTTACAGGCATGCAAAAGTTTTTTCAAGAAAAAAATCCTAGTTTTCCCCGATATAATGAGTATTTTTTAATTCATGTTTCACGTGGGACTAGAATCAACCTATCGCAATCCGGGCGCGAGCTCTTCCAAATGACCTAGGTACCGAGAGAAGTGCTTGGTTTAATACGCTATTAACTAGCGCTTCCTCCTTTCAACGCTGACGTACAGACGCAAGCACGTCAACCTATTCAAAACTGTCACCTAGGTTAGAGCAGTGGACCGGCAATCCAAAGGTCATGGGTTCGAATCCCATTCAGGCTTTCTGAGACCAGTTGTTTTTTTTTAAACATTTTATCCTGTAATTATATTCATATCAATAAATATTCTACCGAGAAAAAGACGTTGTCACGTAAAATCTTCGCCCGTAAAACCGACTTTACAGGCAAACAATTTTTCTAGTAAACATTTTATACTCGTCAATATTGATCCTTATACCCAAATGTTGAAATTGAATAAACTTGACTTTCTGTGGTCGGTTAACCTGCTTGCGTGTGTACACACATAAAACTTTCATACGGAACACTGAATCCCGAGTAGCGGTGTTTCCTAACCGCTTTTTATTACAATTTCCTTAGAGAATCGCATGTCCGTCGGGCCCGGCCAGAAGTTAGTACACAAATTCACCGAACGCCATGCTTTCGCGTATTTTTATTGTTCTGGCCGTTCCGCCGAAGGTTTCACATAAAACTGCCTAATTGGCTTTCCCTTTAACGCTCACACCGGAAGTGAAACCGACATAATATAATTTTTATTGGATTTCTTACAAGTTAAATAATAATAAATTGATGAGTTTCTTAGACAGTCGATTCTATGAAACTATGTAGTGCTGCAGATTTACTAAGGTATCTACGCAAGACCTGTTTTATGAGATGGACCTGTCATGGCATTTTTAATTTTACATTATTTATGTTGAAACTGAACTTTTAGACCACTGTGTAGCCGTGTAGCGACGACAGATCGAAAACAGTAGAAAGAAGGTAGAGGTTACTTCTCTTCTTCTTCTTCTTTCTTCCTTTCTTCTCTCTGTCCTGCAGTGGGACAAAATAGGCTGATAATAATAATACTAAGCGGCCCACCCGAAACTTCATCCCCGTAGACACCCGTACCCCTTGACGTGTTTCCATTGAAACTGAAATTGCACTTAAACATACATACATTTAATCACGACTATTATCCCCGAAGGGTTAGTCAGAGACTATTAGGCAATGAGGACAGCAAAAGCAGTCGTCTACCATAGTCCACTTTTCACCATATAGCGACTGCACATGTGCTTAGCGTGACAGTGGTGAACCCAACGCCGCTCTAAGCTGTTGGATGTAGGTGCAGTCTTTAGTCCGTTAGTCGCCTTTTACGACACCCAGGGGAAAAGAGGGAGTGGTAGTATTCTTTCACCTCTACGCGACACGGTGAATAATATTATACTTAATAATCTATACTAATATTATAAAGCTGAAGAGTTTGTTTGTTTGTTTGCTTGAACGCGCTAATCTCAGAAACTACTGGTCCGATTTAAAAAATTCTTTCAGTGTTAGATAGCCCATTTATTGAGAAAAGCTATAGGCTATATATTATTACGCTAAGACCAATAGGAGGGGAGCACCAATGAAGAATGTTTCAAAATCGGTTTTTTTTTCCTTTTGAGAGCTTCTACTGCGTGCGCTGCGTAAACGGTTAAAGATTCGCAAAAATCATGTATGACGGAATTGATGTGTTTTAAAATTTCAAAAAAAAGTCGGCGACAGCATATGTCTATCTTTTAAGGTTAGCTCACTATAAAAAATTTTATGTTATCCTAATTTGTTCTAAAATAATGCATTATTTGCGAAGGTGTTTTATAAACATGATATTAAAATTCATTACAAGTATTTAATTAAAAACAAAATTGTCCTTTGCATCATTCGATTTCAATGAATATCTTAGGAGATATCGCAGTTTTAAAATAACATCGCAGCAAAATAATGATAAACTACTGCGCGCGCATTTATGATGTGCAAGGCCGGCGGTTTTTACCTTCTACGTAAACAAAGTCGCGGGTTAAAGTTAGCGTTAGCCCAAAGTAACTATCCCTGTAGCTATTCCACGCGGACGAAGTCGCGGGCAGAAGCTAGTATTATATAAAATAACTTACCTCAAGTCAAGGGGTACTCGGCCGTTCATTCAAAGCGAATTGCGAAAGATCGTTGGTTTAATCCCACCATGTTCTCTTTCAAGTGTTAATTTTAATTTCTTGTTGAAGTTTTAAGTAGGTTTATTGTGTTCAAAAGAACACAATAATCTATCTAACACTTAAGATGCCCTTTAAACACTTATCTTATACTTATTACTACTATGATCAATATAACCCTTGAGTTACATTATTGTTCAGTACCCAATGACGCCAATATGATTCCAGTTGCGCGTAGGTTGTTCTGGATCAACATTGTCTTATAAACGGATCATCGGAAATGCTAAGAGCGAGAAAATCGGTTCCCGTGATCGTCGCATTAGGCACGTAAAAGGGCGCGGGCGTCTCAAACCATGTTTGTAGTCCCGATAAATACGCCCTTATGTTTATAGAAATAGAGTACAATCGTATAGTTGATTGCGAAAATATACTAACAAAATATAAAAGTATGTATGTAGGTATCTGTTTATGTGGTACAGTCAGCATCAAAAGTAACTGAACAAAAGCAAGGTGGCAATAGTAATAGTCACGTGTAAAGTGTCTTTACATACTCATCATTTAACATTTCAGAATTATATGACATTTTTTGTGTTCATAATTATAACTTCTCTGTAATTACCTATAGTGACGGTCATGTACTTTTGACTCAACAGCTATGTCAGACAATTCTGGTCATTTCAACCGTAACAATCATTTAAAAATTTCATATGCTAAGCTACTTTTGATGCTGACTGTATATTTCGAATTATTTTGTAACAGTTGCCTGATGTGGGTAAGGGCATGTCACTCGAGAACGGCTGGACTGTTATTTTAGCTAATTTTTAATTAAAAAGTGTGTAATATTCAAAAATAATTAAACATTTTTTTTTTTATAAAATCTGAATTTACCGATTACTTGAACTATTAAACTAACAAACAAACTTACCTGAGGCGAGAATCCAACTAACAAATAATTTTAAATTACATACTTTTTAATTATTGTGCCTATTGATAAGCTCAACGATAACTATAAAATCTTTCTAATATATTATCTAATACTAATATACAACACTCTAAAACGAACACTCTAGTATCGACTAGTATCGACTAGAAAATGTCAAGACGCTCGACGTTTTCTAGTATCGTTGTTTATAAGATCAAAATAGTAATAAAAACGTTATTTTGTTACATTGTCTTTCTTTATTTTTTTTCTATGTATTATGGCGTCAGCGGAACAATATAACAACAACAACGTAAATAAAGGTGTCTTCTAGTCCTATTGTACAACACCATTTACTACCTACGGTTTATATGTAAAATCTAAAACTGGCTTATGGAACACGGACCACAACACAATAAAGGTATTACGTGGTATTACGTTTACTTAACAACGTTATTGTAGCAAAATATACCTTGTTTCTTGTAGCCATAATAATCTCAGGGCCTAAATAAATGGCATTATTAGACTTTTTGGCTGGAAAGTGGAACCTATGATTAATTACACATATGGGGGATGTAGCGTGGACATGGTAGAGGACTGCTTCTGCGGTCCGTCTAGACAGTAAGGTACATAAGTTTTATGAAATTTATTTTCAATTGTGATTTATTGTACTTTTATTTACACCAAACATAAAATAAAACAACAAACCATAATAAACTAAAACTAAATAAGTATTAAAACCTAAAAATACCTTATAAATAAAAATATCTCTGAAAGAACCGCTGCCCTGCGGAAAGTCCCTAAATGGCTGGCAGCGTTGCCCTTTTATGTATATTTGTAATTAAAGTCAAACCGCCCCTATCAATTACCCCCACAACCTATGTGGTCTATATTAAAACTCTTAGAACTTCTAAGAAATTAATCAATCAGCTGATATATAACACCCAAAGGAATTCTGAGAGCGGACGTAACCTATTTATCAAGTGGCTCTAAACGAACAGTTCCCAGTGTTATTGTCCATTAATGCCACGACAAAGATCGAAACTTGGCGAACAGGCAATTACATTACTTTCACAACTAAGTTAATATGACATTATAACTCTCCAGTTCACGATAAGACTGTAATTTCCAAATTGATGGCAGTCTTTGCAAATAACTTAGATCGTAAATCAGACACGAACAAGCCTATACTGGAACGCGTGAAGTTTATAAGTAATTCCCAATTGTTTTATGACTCGTATCGCGATGCAATGAACGAGCTCTGGATATAAATCCTTTTTTTATAACGACTTTATGCGAAGTCGTCAATTTTATAACTTTCACAGAACGCATAAGGGTAACCTTAAGTTACTTTGTTTAAGCGCACTGAATGCAAACTATTTGCTATTAATTTTAATATTAGCTTCACTTTTGAGTTTTTGACACACCCGACGTCTCAACTACTAAGGAATTGTAATTACAATATATAATCTTCGACTATGTAAACGCTCCTAATTAATATTTTCTAAACAAAATATTCCAGAAGAGCATAACCCATGACTAATTATTAAATCCAATAAACGCTCAATAATTTAAAGTCATAATACCCCCAATTCAAATTCTTAATCCTACCATCGTATTGACGCCAGACTTAGTTATATGGTGGTAGTTAGTGCAAGTACACCTAAAACAAGCCCGTACAACAACCAAGTAGGTACAATATGTGCCATCTGGGAATCGAAGTCAAGTGGTCTCACCACAAAACCACAGGTTTAGACCACAGATAAACGGGTTTTTTTTCTAGTAATAAACACTTGCCCTTCGTCTCACCCGATGTAAGGTGAGATGTCAAGGACCAAGGACAGAGGTGAAAACACACGTCATCGTCTGGAATCCTCGACTACTGAAGATCTACCGAATGTCTGTACACTCGAAGAAAACGAAACGTTTAAAAAAAATCATCCTCAGGTGGGAACACAGAAATAGATGTAAATAGAAGCCGCATGTGTAGGTACAGTCACCAGCATTAAGATGTGACTATTGACGGCCTGCAAAAATATCTGATTATTGGTGGAAGGCATATATAGATATTTTTGCATCATCACATCTTAATGCTGGTGACTGTACGTACTTTGCGCGTCAACATAGTGCCAAAAGAATGGTAAAATCCCATGTTTCGACCGCGTTTCATATAGCCATTGTCAGCACCGGACATGAGTGGAGATTAAATAAAAATAATACTACTTGCGTCGTATTGAACTGTAAAAACTGTACAAGAAAGTTTAACCGAGATAATTAACAAGTTTCCTTTCGGTATAGCATACCAAGCATAAATCATATTTAGATAAGATGGTGGTATCAGGCCATCTTTACTTTCCCACTACTGGGCGAATGCCTTTCCCAATCCTTTCTTCAAACCAGATTCCCTCTAGAACTCAGTTTCCTTTAAACCAGATTATTCTTACTCCGGTGTCGTAGCGATATATTCGTCGTAAACCGTCCTACACGTTTCAATAAACATGCCGCCGCCCGCCGCCATTTCTATTTGCATAAATAGAGGGAACCAGGTTGATACGATGCAGATTAGTGGTTTATACGATCACCATCTCACGGCCGGCTTAGTAGGGAGCAAATTAAGACCGGAGTTGTATAATAAAACATGTGTACTTATAATAATATTGCTTTCTCAATAAAACATTTTCGCGTCTATTCTTCAATGAGTGTTTACATGATCGAAGCGTCTAGCTAGTGTCTATTACTGGAGAATGAAATTCAAGTGTGTGAGAGTTAACGTATTTTGTAGCTGAATAGTCCGTAGGGCTTTATAATTATTAAGTAAAATATGCCGCAATTAAATGAGTAAAGGAAAAACAACAATGTTAATATCAGGATCACGCGTGGGCAGTACAATGTAATTCGGTACAAAAAGTATTTAAAAACCAAATTCTCAAAACATTCTCCATGCATGTTTCTTTTAGCTGCTAAGCGTAGAAAGCACCTAAACTCAGCTTGTTGGATTTTAAAAAAGGTGTACTTATAAATTTTTTAATCCAACAACCCTGGCAACACTTCCTAAGCTAACACGAAAAGGAAAACTGAAAGCCTTTTAAAAATTAAACACACCAAACAAAATAGAAAACTTTAATCGAGGTGTCGGAAATTTTAATTAATAAAGCCAAGTTCGCGTTGTAAATTGTTGGGTTTTCGGGGTGAAACTTGGTTATCGGGAGGCGGTACCACAAAGCGGGCCGGAACTCGCACCTATCTGCCTGATAACGGGACGGCGGCGTCTTCGAATACTTTGACAACAATCCCATCGCAGTAGATTGAGAATTTTTCTCATTTAGCAGGCACGTAGAGAGGAGCTCCCAGTTTATTTGCTTTAAGCGGATCAGTTATTAAGATCGCAGACGTGAACGGTTGAGGTTTAAATGCGACGCGACACTCTGCGGAGTTAATCGTAAAGGTTTTCTGCTTAGCAATATTATACCTGTATGTGATTTTGTGTAAGTATGTATGTTAAAGAAAGTGTTTTTTTTAATAAAAGATGGAGGCAAACGAGCAGGCGTGTCACCTGATGAGAGTAATCACCGCCGCCCATGGACACCCCGCAAAACCAGAGGAATCGCAGACGCGATAGGAATTGTGAGGGGGCGGGCCTCCGGAACCCTCACTGGCCGGACGAAACACAACAGCATCAGGTGCCATTATTTCACGACAGATATTCGTGAGAGGGTGGTATTACCCCGGGCGAGCTGGCCCAATGCGTGCTGTAACGCAGCGTGGCTCTACCACTCAGTCAGTGTCACTCATTTAGCACCACCCAGGGGTCACGTGTAGGGTCTCAAGGGTAAGCCTACGGACGCGAGTAACTTTAACCTCCGTGTGGGTCAAGATTAGCAAATGTAAAGCTGTGGTTTCTGCCTACCCGTCCAGGAAAGAAGTATGATGTATGTAAGTATACGGCTACGTACAAGCCAAAGACCGGGCTCAGTGGCTTGCATTGGGACAGGCCTATGTTCAGGAGTGGACTGACGCAGGAATTGGGGAGAATCTTATCCAGACATTTTTATCTTTGACAGGAACTTTATGATGATTTTATGCCCGTGTGACTCAAAAATGAATGGGTATGTCAATACGATAGAATATTAAAGATTACAGATACATAGGTATATGTAAATGCTAGTGACAAACCGCGACTTCGTCCGCGTTAACAGCCCTATCCCATGATCCCGAGGGATATTCGGAAAATCCCGTCTTAACATTTGCCTACGTCATGAAAGGGGGTCCCTTTCAAACGGGGTCAGCAGAATGTCAGCATTGATCGTTGTCCACTCAGACAGGACTTCTCTTTAAATATGAGCATAATGCCGTCCATACACTAAAATGCCGTTAACTGCAAAAGTGACAGTTCGAGATAATCGCCATTTAATGAAAAACGTTACGTGGTGCTTAGCCACATTATAGTTTTGTAGCATACCTACTACATACATAGATCTACACATCGTACTCCGCATCGTCCGGCATTCATATCACACTGGTGAAGCAAACCTAAAACGTTAGCTATTTACGTTAATAATTTCTCATGCGCCAGGTTAAGGTGATTTTGTTTGTTTTTACCTACCTACATATTTTGTATTTCTTGTGTTGTATGAAATGGCTGTATATTGTGTCTCTGTCTAACAATGATATAAAAGAACTATCGAAAATCAATAAATTATGAGAAAATAATCGACTTCCATTCAGTCTACACCCACTACAGTTTAGTATTTTTAATCAAAGACATTTATGTCATGGGATTATAACTTTGTGATTTGAAAGAAAGCTATGAAATTGGAATTAACAACGATAAAGCATTTTATTATTTAAAAAAAAATGTTTTTCGGTGGTTTTCGGGTCGATATCGAAATCTTAGGTAACCATGAAAAGATAGAAAAAAATCAGTCATACAGTTCGATGGCGCGTTTTATTCCGAGTTCAATGATATCAAAAAGTCAAAATCGACCTCAGGTCGGTTAACGTCCTTTCAGATACCGGTCAAGCTTGTCAAACTCATCAGAACAGCCACGAGATCGAGCAAAATGCGGGTAAGAGTTGGCGGTGATCTGACCGAGGAGTTTGAAGTGGTGACTGGACTGAAGCAACGAGATGCTCCGTCACCTATTTGTTCAACCTGGCTCTGGAATACGTCATCCGAAATGTTTTACTGATTGACGGAGGAGTAGAGTTGAATGGAAAACACAAAATCATAGGGTATGCTGATGATCTTGCAATACTTGGACAGAGAAAGGAAGAGGTCACGTGTATGGCGCATATCCTAGAGGAGGAAGGAAAGCAAGTAGGTCTCAGAATCAATCGGGAGAAGTCTGAATACCCTCACATGAAGAGATACAAAGACCGAAAATCCAAACGAGAGGACCTTCATGTGACTGGCACCACCTACAAAGGTGTGGAAAATTTTAAATACCTTGGGTGCACTATTACCGACACTAATCAAAGGGAAGATGAAATTGATATCCGCACAGTCAACGCACTAAGATGCTCCGCAGCTCTTCACAAGGTATTGGTGTCCAAATTCATAAGCCCAAACACTAAAATACAGGTCTACAAAACCGTCATCAGACCAATTTTAATGTACGGGTGTAAACATGTACACTTACGCTAAAGGAAGAAAATAAGCTCTTAGTAGCAGAGCGAAAGATTCTACGAATGATTCTGGGACCAACAAAAGGAGAGGACAGGGAGTGGAGGCAAAGACACAACCTGGAGATAGAAGAGCTGGTAGCCGAACCAAACATCATCGGAGAAACAAAAGCTGCCCGATTTCGCTGGCTTGGTCACGTTGAAAGGATGGATCAGGATCGTGCTGCAAAAAGAGCATATCTTGGGCGACCAACTGGACGTCGCCCGGTGGGTCGCCCGAGGTATCGCTGGAAAGACGAGGTCGCCAAAGATCTGATAGAGCTTGACGTGCCCGACTGGTCCAACCTGGCACAAAATAGGAAAGAATGGCGCACTTTGTTATCGGAGGCCAAGATCCACTTCAGGTCGATGAGCCAGCGAAGTAAGTAAGTAAGTAAGGTCGTTTAACGGCATTTTAGTGTATAGACAGCATCAATACCAATATTGTTTTTAGCTAGCCGTGTGTGTAGCTTCTCACTTGGTGAATACTACCAACTCCTTCCTTGGGTGTCGTAAAAGGCGACTAACGGAATAAATACTGCACATGTATCCAATAGCATAGAGCGGCGATGGACTCACCACCTACCACGCTGAGCACATGTGCAGTTATAATTTGGTGAAAAGTGGACTATGGCAGTGGTGGACTGCTTCTGCGGTCCTCCTCTGACAAACCCTTTGGGGATAATAGTCGTGAATCTATGTAGGTATGTTATGCCGCTTCCGCACACTTGGCACTTGCCGCAAACTCCAAACCTCTACAAACGTTTGGATACATCTACAACCTCTACAAGCGCTTGCAAACCTACGCAAACCAAGCCAAACGCTCTATCTACACGTTTGAATTTGTGACGGCTTGTTGAGGTTTGCCAAGCGTGTGGACGCGACCTTAGAATTTTTGTTTGATGTTACATGTTACTGAGCTGACAAACAAGCATTCAGCCAACTTGATAGTACGCGGCCACCGCGGAACATGAACGCAAACGGGAACGAAAGCATCACGCGTGCGTCGACGACTCTGAAGCTCTAATTATTATGACTCTTCTGTATTCTTATTTACTAAATCCAATTCAATCCAAATTAAGATAGATAGGTATAGCTTTAAGAAACATAGACAGCAAACGTTCGTCTACCGTTTAATTTGTTTCTTATTATAATAACAATATTATGAGTCTGCACTTTGTACACTCTGCTTCAAAGTGTATGCCAATTAGTATTCCTTAATCTTCTATTCAGGTCGTTAGTCTGCACACACTCATTAAGGATTCTAATCAAGGACTTAAGTCGCTCCATTTGAGACATTAGAAAGTTCTAAACTGGACTACTTTAAGAACTATCCTACTTTTAATGTATGCAAGGCTGGTTTGCCGTAACTCTTCCCTTGTGTATAAAAGAGTTGTTTTAGCCACATTAAAAAATAAGATCTCTACGGTAACAAAAAACATCTAAAAGCTGGAATTAAGTCTAATAAACCAATTTTACTTATTTAAAAAACAGCTGAAGGAACTTTAATATGACTAACTTGTTGACATTTTGTTTTTGTTTTTGACATTGTTATTCTATGCAAGACTGGACATTTTAAATTTTAATTTATAAGTATTAATTTCTTAAAATAGTTGGATATATTATAATAATGCATGACGACTGAAATGTTTGCATATCGCTAAAGCGGTAAAACATGCGTGAACTTTATGTTATCAAAAACAAAAATTTTACCATGTTTTCTGCGAATAAACAAATTCTATTCTTTTATTCTATTCTACCGTTCTTTTAATGTAGGTTTGTTCTGCGACGTAATTGTTTATTTATTTAAAACGAACTACCAACAAAACAAACACGAATGTATCAAAAACAAGTATATCTTAATGCTAAGTGCTGTCTCAGTTATAGGTAGTCACGACATGAGATATCAAAATACAATCATAGGTATTTGTTTTTATGTTATTGTTCATTTTAACATCGCTTTTTTATATAATAATCATATTTTATACTTGCGATATAATAGGCTACGCCTCGGAAGTTAAGCTTGATATCAGGTTCAATTCCCATCAGGTCGGGCAAATTATGTGTTCGGATTTTTCAATGCGAGTTTGATACTTTTGCCTTCATAATTGGCTATTTGACAGCTGCAACAATAAAATGTGAAATATGTCGGTTATGGTAGTTTATAGTTTATTATCCAATAGTTTTTTTATTAAGATAATATGTCAATATTTTATTTTTACAAAATAAATTGGCGAATTTTTATCTGTGGATTACAAGACCCGAAACACGGGCGGCCATGATTGAGCTTCGTGTGACGTCACATTCCACAAAATAAACAAAAAGTATCTGTCAGGTTTCAAGGTAGAATTATTGAAGTGTGACATCACAGGGCAAAATGTCAGGTAACCAACCGTTTTCGCGCGAAATTTGAAATTAGTAAAGTAAAACATGTTTTTTTTTCTATTAAATAAAGCTTTCTTGAGAATAAAAATATTGTAAGAGGTATAAAATAAGCGTTTGTAATTTTTAAAATACTTTTCCAAGAACTGTCACGTTGTCAATTAACATCATTATTAATATTATAAAGTAAAGTCGCCGTTTTGTCTGTGTCCGCTTTCTCCTTCTTAACCACACAGTGGATTTACGCTGTTTCCACACATCGATAAAGGAAAATGTTTTTTTTAAATAATTTGTAGATATTTTGAACAAAATGGCTGAAGTATGTCTGTGTTTCTAAGCGTGGACGAAGGCGCGAGCAGGCCGCTCGTAAATTATAAAATTGAAATATCGGTGACCATACGAGCGAAAGCTTAAAAAGTCTCAACGGTTTCTAATATCGGCGTAATACTGCTCCTACAAAGAAACGACATTCCGAATGTGTCCCGATAAATTCCGCGAGCCCTAAACCGCATAAACATGTCGCCACCGCCAGAAGGGGTAATGTCCGTTAAAAAGCCCAAATATTCGTCCGAAACGTTGCAAACGGGTAACGGGCGTGTAACCACCCTTAAATCCTTTTTCGAGAATTCGCAAGCTGGCTCTGGTCCCGTCGAGCATGCTACTCTTTCAGGCGCTGCGCCATCGTAGGCTCGTTTTGTTGACAAAACAGACACCATCATACAAAAATGCGGTTGCTGTGTCCGGAAACAGCAAGGCAACTGACTGAACCCACTGAATATCGGCAAAAGTGTTAAAAATTGCAATAGTAATATTTTGGTGTTTTCGAAACTTTTTATCTTTCCTATATACATGTAATCTATATTAATAAAAATCAATTGTCGAAATGACGCGCATCCGTTCAGAACGGCTTAACCTATTCGGCTAATTCTTTGTTTTTATGTTTGTTTTTTTATATTAGAAGGAGGCAAGCCAGCAGGCGAGTCAGGGTCAGGGTCGGGGATGTATTGTCAGGAATTCGTCACGGGGTACATACGGGGTCCATGCGGACAAAGCCGCGGGCGGGCCGCTAGCTTTTGGATAATGTACCTCTGAAAAATACCATCATACAGGTATAATACTTGTTTAATAATGTTAAACGTGTCGCCTAGCGGTGAAAGAATACTACCACCCCCTCTCTTCCCTTGGGTGTCGTAAAAGGCGACTTACGGACTAAAGACTGCACATACATCCAACAGCTTAGAGCGGCGATGGGCTCACCACCTATCACACTGAGCACATGTGCAGTCGCTATTTGGTGAAAAGTGGATCAAGGCTTATTAAGGACTGCTTTTGCCATCCTCTTTGCTTAGTCTCTGACTAACCCTTCGGGGATAATAGTCGTGATTATTTGTATGTAATAATGTGTGTTTTTTCATATTTTACAATTGAAACAATAAAAAAGATACTACTTAGATGAATTTTACATTTGTCATTCCGCTAGTCGGCAATGGAAAATGTCTTTCTACGAAAGATATTTTTATTTGCAAATGGGTACATGATTGGTGGTACAGAAAAATTAAATTGATTCAGTCATATTTTACCACGAGGCATGCAAAAATACGTTAAACATAATTAAATTATTATAGATTCGAATTAATTATATTAATAAGATAACTAATCAATTATTAATTGTTTTTCATTCAGGAATTCACTTACACTATAATATGCTCTACCTGCTAATAAAATGCGAAGTTTATGCTTAAATATCAATAGAGGCAATTCCTTCCAGCACTTGGGTATTTTATTATAAATATCTGGAGCCATGCAATAGAAACATTGCCTTAGGGTTAGTATTTAACCAAAAGCAATCAAGTTTATTTTGTAGAGCTAGGTAGGTACAGCATTGGTGCAAGTTATCGTGCAAGTTAAGTCACTTTTGAAATGTTGCGTCGTTGGATTGGTGACTGACTAGTAATGGAACTTCTCAATGCCTCAGGAGGTAAGAAGTTATTATTATTGGCTATGATTCTCAAGCAAGCTCCTGATAGTACTATCAAGTACCCACGCTGCAATTTTTTTAGGTTTTAACAAGAAAAATAAAGCTAGTTTTAAAAGCTCTAAGATTTCTAGCTTTTAGGGTTGCGATCGTGCAAGTTAAATAACAAAATGCTGGATCGTCCGATGAGTGTAGTATATGTTTGGTATACATATTATCATATCTTATCTTATCTTAGTGGGGCCTGCAGAGGTCTCCCTCTCGCAGCAGCACCTCGACCCATAAGGATATATTGTGCAACCCCGTCCTATCACTCTGTTTCCTCAGTGAAAACGACTGCCACAAGTTTGGCAACGTCTCTGAGGGTGAAGAGCCTAAAATCTTCTGGTTTCGGGTAGGCCAATCCCAGGAGACCATTCTTTTCCTAGCAAGGGAGTCACAGTCACACAGTAAGTGTTGCTTGGACTCCGTTTTCTCCCCACATGCACAAGCTGTCTATTGCTAGTTGCATTCTATGGAGCATTTGTTTTGGGGCATAGTGCCCGGTCAGTAGACTTACTCTTGAAACACAATTGCATTAATCAATTTCCAATCACAAATCTAAAGAATGTCAAATGGCACTTTTGTAAGCGACAATTAGCGCCACATTGGAATTAAATTGCGTGGAAATTGATTGAACAAATTATTATCGAGATGGCGTTCCGGAATTATCTTTACTTATCCCAATATCGATACATATTAATCGCATTGGAATTATATTGAGATGTTTGCGTTCAAGAGTAACCCCCCAGGGCTCCAATGATTGTTCGTGCCTGCCTTTTGCTACCTCCGCATATGATTTTACTCCGTCCTAGGGCGTCTCCACCTATGAAGGATTTTAAAGGGTTTCATGCCGGGTAGCTTTTCTCATACACATTATCCTCTTGTGAAGATTCCAAGAGATTACTTACTATTGTGTCCGGTATTACGACAGCTGAGCTCTATGTGGCAGTTACCATTTCGCGGCGAACTATCAAGATTGTCAATATAGGTAGTACATAGGTAGGTACATACCATTCGAAGGGTTTCATAGGTGCCCTTTATATCACAAGCTATCGGCTGTCGTCAGTTTTCCGTATATCTGTTTTCGCGTACTGTCGAGTAGGCCAATTGTACCCTTTGTGTGACCAAACAATAATAGCGTCGCTCTAAGGTGGATCTCGCAGTTTGCGTATATACTCGCCGCCTCGAGGAGCTTGATAGTGCGCAGCGGCTAGCGCGATCGGCTTGCGATCTTGCTTGCTAAGCAACATTCGCAATGCCGGGTCGCTGGATAGGTGACTAAAAAATCTCAAGCTCCTCCGTGCTTTGGAAGGCACGTTAAGCCGTTGGTCCCGGTTGTTGTCGTAAGATGACAGTCGTTAAGCCCCACCAACCCGCATTGGGCCAGCGTGGTGGGTTTTAGCTAACATCCCCACGTGCTATTGTTCACATGGGAGGCCTGTGCCCAGTAGTGGGACGTTTATAGGCTGATGATGATGATGACGACTCGCCGCCGCAATCGAGTCACTATGATTGACAAATATCATCGTCAGCCTATAAACATCCGACTGTTGGACACAGGGTTTATCACGTGGGCAACTGTACATTTATTTTTATCCACTTCGGGGTAAGCATTTGGTCTTCATCTCACCTGATGGTAAGTGACGATAAGGCCTAAGGTGGAAGCGCGCTTCACCCGGAATCCTCAACCACTGAGGTACTGGACGACTCATCTCTAAACTGTCGGAACACAGCTATTGCTGCATTAGCATTGTTGTGAAGGCGCCAAACTTTAGATAAGATGGTGGTATATAGCCTTTTTAAGGCGAGTCCTCGAGCGCTTCTCTATCTCGCCCTCTCGACGGTACGAGACGGTACGGGACGGGTATAACAGCGAAGCGGCGCAAATAGCGTTTTATAGGTTTTTTGCCTATTTAGACTTTATAGGATTTAATGAATTAGCAGATTCTCTGTAGTACTTCAAAATAAATAGTTACATATAAAAATTATATTGTTTTTTTTTTAAATGTGAGTAATTAACCGTTTAGACTTTTATGTAGGCCTGTTTTCGGTTTTTTTTATAATCGAGTAAAGTACATCTTATCGCGTAACGAATTAGCACACTTTTTAGGCAATATCCTTTAGTGTATTATGTATTTTTATAAGAGCGTTATTAATTAGTAAATACATAAACCATTTAATCTAGCAAAACAGTTTTGCCCGCATATCTCGACTTGGTGACTCGCCTTAACAAGCCCTACTACCGACCAAACCAAGTACACAAAGATGTACGCCCTGCTGGGAATCGAAACCCGGTATCTCTGGGTCTTCGATCGGTGGTTTAAGTGAGAGGTTCAAGTGAGGGCGAATGTACGATCGAGTGTTAGGGAATCGACATGCTGACGTGGGTCGTAAGCTCTCGTTACCGGATCAGTAACATAGAAAAACATAAATTAAAAATTAAATAAGGCGCCATCTCTCATGTGCGGTTGTGCATACATACATATAATCACGACTATTATCCCCGAAGGGTTAGTCAGAGACTAGGCAATGAGGACCGCAAAAGCAGACCTCTACCATAGTAACATTTCACCAAATAGCGACTGCACGTGTGCTCAGCGTGACAGGCGGTGAGCACATCGCCGCTCTATGTTGTTGGATGTATGTGCAGTCTATAGTCCGTTAGTCGCCTTTTACGACACCCAAGGGATAGAGGGGGTGGTAGTATTCTTTCACCGCTACGCAACACGGACGATACTGACGTATCATTCACTTTACTGCCTCATATACTCTCCTCCTAAATCGAGTATGCTATACTGACGTCTCCATCCACTGTAATTCAATGTTCCCTTTCCCCAAACACAAGTCTAACTCCAATCACGCCTAAATGTCATGCAAATCACAAATATTAATCCACAACAACTTTCAAACTGGAATGTCTAATTCATGATTGGCTTAATAAACTCTTAATTAGTTTTTGCTCAGAAGCGAGTGCTATTATCATTCGTTCGGCGTTTCTCAGATTTGTTATTGTAAGCAAATTATATCTGGATAAAACTAGTTGCAATAACAAGTTTTGTCTGGATCAATAAACCACTTAAGTTCTACAAGTTATCTGGTTTTTTTTAAAAGAATAATTGACTTCTTATTGCCTTAAGAGTTACTTTTGAGGGACGGGTGGCGAGAAACTTATGGAGCTTGAGAGGTTGACAGTGCAACGTCTATAACCTCAAAAATAACGTTTACACTGTAGAAGGTCGTATTCACGTCGTTAACTAAACGTCTTACCGTTGAAAATGCAAATCATCAACTCAAGCCATTAGGAGCTATGAACTATGCTGCGGTAAGTCTGGGAAATCGGACAAGTCACAGTGTTTTTTTCTCTCTAACCGTTTTAAAAACTTAAAATAGATTAACTCCGTGCACCTCGTAGACTTAACGAGACTTCTTAAAAGAGAAAGGTACTTACAGTATAAGTTCATCATCTGCATGCTGCATCAAAAATAAAAAACTCAAAATCGCAAAATTTTTTTTCGATGTAGCTCTTTCATTAGGTTTCGTTAAACTTAATACTACCTAAATACGTTGCTACGATGCTACAAGGAAATAGGACCCCACTCAGCAAAATGTTGCTCTCCACTTGACTTTGTACCGTTTTGATACATTTAGAGACTACTTTAGTATGAACAAGGTCGATTATTTCGGTTCTGTGGTACATTTTACGCATCGTGAACGCAAAATTTAACATGAACTGCGTTCGATATTTTTTTTTATCCATTTCCGCAAATTTAAATTCCTGCCAAATCGCACCTGCTGTCAAAATTTTTAGACATTTCGTTTCCAAGACTGAGAGGTTTTGAACAATATAAACGATTTTGACATCAGACATTCCCACTCATTGGCTTTTGGGCAATACGCGGTTTACCTACCAAACCTTTGAAAAAATGAAAAAAAAATATTTATCAACAGCAAATTAGTTAACAATAATAGAGGTTGATTGTCTTCTTGGAGTGTGAGAACACTTGTGCCAGGAGAGAATCGCTCTCATTTAACTTATTAGTCTTAACAATTACCTTTACTTATTTATTATTATTTTTTAATGGCAGTTTGGTTTAGTTATTAAGGTTTTTTTTTATAATCATGTGACAATTTGTCAGCCAGTTTTGTTTCTGAGCAAAGCCACCAAATCAACTTTCAAACGACAAAAAAGGCGGCAAAAGTTTAATAAATAAATTATTAACACTCCACTGATGTTTGTGAAATCCAACTCTTAACCCAATTAATATTCTGTCTCGCACTTAATTTGAAACACCACAATTGTTTTCACCCAACTTCAACTTTTCATCACACCGTTTTATGTAAATCGAGAATTCTTAATTAACGTAAACAACTCACAATCTGACATGTCTGATTGTTAATATGGCACCGAGTGAATTTGCTTTGCTTCAACGCGCCAGCACTGTGCAAATTACACAAGTACAACACACGTCTTCAAGTAGATTTGCTTTTAAAGATAACTAAGCAATAATCGTAGTTCGGGCAAGCTATTTCAGGCACATTGTATTGTTTTTTTTTTTTTTTTTCTGTATGTATATGTGACCGGGGTTTTTGTCTTGATAGACATGCCAACCCCATCGTAACCTTATGCTATTCCGACCAATTGAGAGACAACTATTGCAAAATCGTAACCAGGTGACATAGTTTTTGTGCGACATCTGATTTTGGTTCTGACAGAATACTCTGAACAAGACCAACGTCAAGAATATTTAAATTAAATTCCTTTAATAATAACTGCCTCTCACTGTTATTCCTGACACATTCCATCAACAGATGCTGCACATCTTCGACTTTTTGACATGTTGGACATTTGTCAGATTGTACTTTTTTCATCAGGAATGCGAATTTTGCTGATGGATAGTGCCCAGAACGAAGTCTTAAACCTAACTTAATATAGATTCTACTTAAATTAGTATTATCAAACCAAGGCCCACGAAGAAGCTTATTTTGTATTGATTTGTACCAAATACTTTTTTCCTTAGATTTTTTATCAAAATGATTTTGCCAGTCTAAAAAACATTTGATTTTGAATTTAGATATATATTCCGAATGATCTGGTACAAAGCTAAGTTCAGTTCCATCGATTGATGCTAACTTTGATATACGGTCAGCCTCCTCATTACCCTTTAGCCCGATATGTGATGGAACCCACTGCAATTTCAAGTTAGTATGCCTTTTCGTAAATACAATGAGCTTTTCCATAATATGGTAGGCTATCGATGTACCTCTGCTACCAGAGGCGCATCGAGCCAAGTGTTGCAAAGAACTTTTGCTATCAGTGAATATCACAATTTTCTGCAAGTTGTAAGTTAGTGCATAAGATAACGCTTCAGAAATTGCAATGAGTTCTAGTGTCATTATGGACACAACAGAATGAATCCTATGACTTATTCTATGCCTTGCGTTTTGATCATATATCCCCACCCCTAAACCCATATCGCTCTTTGAACCATCTGTGTAAATCTTATACCAACCGTTATACTTAACACTTAACTCTTTGACTACATTATTAAGAAGACAATTAGGCTCGTAAGATTTTTTAGAGTGTAGAACGGTTTCAAGATCAATAATTACAATTGCATTGATGTCAATAAGTGATAACCAAATATCATGCGCAAACATAAAATTAATATCTGAAGAAGAGCAATTTATCCCGCAAACATCAATATAGGTTTTAGCAAGAAGAGGCTTTTTCTTCTTCTCCGAATAACGGATTTGACTAAGCTCAGATATTTGAGACATTAGGTCAGTGGTCACATTGTTAGTGCAGGATAGAGCTTTGAGGCTATACTTATACGCAAGATATTTTCTTCTTACAAAGAGAGGCGCTATATGCAAATCACTTTCCATAACATGTATTGGAGTACTTTTTATGTAACCTCCTATAACTCTTAGTGCTTGATTTTGTAACCTATCTAGTTTAGAGACATGGCTCTCCGCGCTACAATCGTAAATAAAACATCCGTAGTCAAGACGACTTCTTATTAAGGAAATATACAGCCTTCTTAAATGTTTTGTATGCGGAGTGCATAGAGCCAAGAGCTACCTGATAACATTTTCAATAAATTCAAAATTTTTGCACATTTATAAATTGTTTCATTAATATGCTTCCCCCACAGCAAGCCTCTATCTAGCCACATACCAAGATATTTAACATTTTCGACTAAAGACAATGGCTGTTCATTTATTTTTAAACTAGGTAAAATTCTACGTCGGCCCCTACTAAAAACACAGTAATTTGACTTGCTTGCAGATAATGACAACCCAAGTTTATCTAGCATCTTAGTTACAGAATTTAGAGCGATTTGCATATAGTTTTCACTGTTTTAATATCTTTGTCACTGATATATATTACGTAATCATTACAGTTTGAACATTTTTACAAATCTCATGAGTTATCAAGTTAAATATCAATGGTGAGAGAGGGTCACCCTGTGCTAGGCCTTTATGAGTCCATCTAGTAAAAGTGGTACCTTTACTATCCAAGATAATTTTTAAATGTCTTTGACTAAGAAATGACGAAAGGTAAACACAAAATTGTGCACCAATTGAGAGACTATCTAGAATTTGCATTGCTACTTCAATGGAAACATTATTATAAGCATTTTCAATGTCTAAAAAACATGCTACTGTGGAAAAGTTTTTTGAAAATCCTATTTGAATGTAAGTAATTAACCTTGCGAGTGAGTCTAATGCGGATTGAGATTTCCTAAATCCAACTGTATGAGGAGAAAGAAGTTTATTTTTTCGGTGTACCATTCTAATCGTTTTAGTATCATTAGGTGGAATGTTTTACATAAACATGATAATAGAGAAATTGGCCTTAACTTTGGGTCACTGTTTGGATCGCTATTTGCTTTAGGTATCGCAATAATTTTTATATTTCGCCACTGATACGGGACGGTTCCAGATTTAAATATATTATTAAATATTTTCAATAAAAAATCTTTGGCTATACCGGGCATGTGACAAATCATAGAGTATGAAATACCGTCTTCACCCGGTGCTGTATTTTTAGTTTTAAGACAACTATCAAGTTCTGATAGCCTAAACTGTTCATTCTTTGATTCGAATAAAGGCATAGAGTTTACTGCACAGTCCGGAGCTAGTGAAATAATTAAGTTTTTTTGTTTTTCAATTGATGGGTAAGACTTTGTTCGTCTATAACCTTTTATCCATCTTGTACGTTGCCACATTTCAGAGGCCGACATCCTCCCTTCAATTGAATCACAAAATTTTTGCCAATGAAGAGATTTTGCCTTTCTTATCATTTTCTTAGCTTCGTGTGTTTTGTCTTCTAATGTACTTAGATTACTAGGGGTAGGATTTTGGCGAAACTTGGATAAGGCTAACCGACGCTGCGCTACTGCTTTAGATATTTCAGGTGTCCAGTACTCTTTTGGCGTAAATTTACAATTAGGTTTTTGACATACCTTGTAATAAGGAAAGTGTTTATCGGTTGCTTTAAAGACTTGAGAAACAAAAAAGTCGTACATATCTTGAACGCTATCAGCACAGTCCTCTGAATGCTCAAAAAATTCAGCGAGAGATTTTCGGTATTCCGGCCAATTCACGTTTTTGAAATTACGTTTTTTAAAATCGATAAATTCATTAGGTATATTAATACGCATTTTCATAATTAAGTGATCGCTGCCGAGATTCTCGTTGGTAACCAGCCAGTCAAATTTGACCGCGATATCAGGAGAAGCAAAGGAAATATCAGGAGCAGTTTTCTGTAAATTTCCATTTACTAACTTTACTCGTGTAGGTTGCCCATTGTTAAGAGAGATTAAGCCATTTTCAAGACTTGAAGTCAAAATTTGAACTCCTCTTGTTTCTGTTTTGGTGGGCCAATTTGTGTGATGTCCATTAAAATCTCCAGCCACTAATATTTTTTTGGAAGAAAACGAGAAAATATCGTCCCAGTCAGCTGCAACCGTTCGTACGGAAGATGGACAGTAAATGGATACAACATACTCTAGATCAACGCAATTAAGTAGTTTAATGCAAATAACCTCTATGCCGCCATTCGTTACATTAACGGGAACGCAATGGGCCTGAATAGAATGATGCACCAGCAATGATACACCCCCAAAAGAGTCATATCTATCAGATCTATAAACATTGTAACCACTCACCCCGAAATCCGTATCAGTTTCAGAATTTAGCCATGTTTCACTAATAATACAAATATGAACATGTTCTCTGTGCATTAAATCTAAAAATTCTGTAATTTTAGGCTTTAGACTTTGTGAATTCCACTGAAATATATTTATACAAATATTGTTATCCGTATTAGCCATTGATAAATGCTACTAGATTTTCAAACAACTCTTTTCCCCAAAACTTAGCAACTATAAACGCTCTTATTTCTTCACATATTACTCTTAGAACTAATAAGAATTTTTCATCAAAATTACATTGTGCCATAAATACCTGTTTAAGTTTAAACCATAATTTTTCAAATTCAAACTTATATAATAATCCTTTTTCACGCTTATTCTTTTCTTCATAATGTGCATTTTCCTTTACTTTTGTTTCGCACTGTGCTTGGTATTGAGTTTTCTTCTTTTTTTGTTGGGTTTTCTTGTTAGTTCTTTTTCTTCCCTGCTGTTCCGCTTTCGTTTCATCTTCTGTAGTCTGGCTTTCTTCTATTTGTTCCTCAACTTCTGTGTCCTGATGATGTATCAAAGCTCGAGTAACTACACTGCTATAAGTCACTTCATTATTAGCCAAAGCAGGAAGCGAGGCGTTGTAGGTATTGCTTATGATTTCATTTGAATGAACCTGTTGTTTTTCTTTTTTCTCGTCTAGTAAAGCTTTCCTATATGTAACTTGCTCACTACTCATAATTTTCCTTATTTCCTTTTCTTTCAGGAAGAACGGGCATTTTTTATCCAAAACAAAGTGGTTTCCTTTACAGTTCAAACATCTTAATGTTTTTGTTTCGCAATTTTCATGATTGCCTCCGCATTTCGGGCATAGTATTTTCCTTGAAGGACAGTATTTAATAATATGGCCAAATTCCCAGCACCCTGAACACTGAGTCACTGGAAATATATAGGGTTCAATTATGAAACGGCAACCATATACATACACATATCCAGGAAGCTTTTTGTTGTTAAAAGTTATTCTTATTGATTCACTGTCGACCCATTTTCCATCAAAGTTTAGTCGTTTTAGTCTTTTCACGGACACTATTTCAGTGTCAGATTCAATGATTTTATTAAGTTCTTCTTCTTTTAAGTCCAAGTCTACTCCCTTCATCACGCCGTATGAAATTGATAGTTCGTATGTCATTTGACATCTAAATCCTTTTTCTTTCAGTTTCTCACATTCAACTAATTTTATAGCTTCATCTTTGTTACTAAATTGAATTAGAACCTTATTTGGACTTTTATATTTTATTTTTGTAATGTTCTTAATATTTTCCGTTCTTAGTAATTTAGCCATTGCTATTTGTTTCGGTAAATTATCTAATGACATAATGCTTACTTTGTAATCCAGTGAGCTTTCAGTGTTTGTCGGCATCGATTTATCCTTATTTTTATCAACATCATCTGATTCACTTCTCACCAAACGCTTAGGTTTTCTCCTGGTGACTGTACTAAAACCATCTTCTTCACTATGTTCGTCTTCCCTTGTCTTTCTTTTCTCAACGATTTTTTCTATTTCATTTTGTATACAGCAATCTATTTCGCTATTTCTAATAAAATCTGAGTCGTTCATATCGTCTTCACTCATTTTAACATATTTTATAACGCGGGTATTCGAAAAAAAAAAAAAACTTAGATATCTCGCTACGTGGACGCGTGTACACAGCGCGGTTGCCCGCAGCGAACTCACATTGTATTGTTTAATTAAGTTTTTATGAGACTTTACTTACATTCTTAATGCATGTATGAAGTAAGTTATGTATGAGAGTAAATTAAGCAACAGAAGTGTGTCTCATCATCATCCTATAAACGTACCACTGCTGGGCACATGCCTACACGTGGACAATAACACGTGGGGATATGAGTTTTAACGACTGCCATCTTACGACAACAACCGGGACCAACGGCTTAACGTGCCTTCCGAAGCACGGAGGAGCTCGAGATATTTTTTTAAATTGGCCACCCTAATGCGTAATAAAAAGGATAAAGATGTGGACTCAGCCTACTCCTCTGCGAAATATCGAATACAAGCGGCCGCTCGCGGTTTCACCCGCGTGGTTCCCGTTTTCCGTGGGAATATCGAGATAAAAAGTATCCTATGTGTTAATCCTGGTTATAAACTATATGTATGCCGAATTTCATCCAAATCAATTTAGTAGTTTTTACGTGAAAGAGTAACAAACATTCATCCATACGTTTCCGTGGGAATATCGGGATAAAAAGTATCCTATGTATTAATCCAGGTTATAATCTATCTGTATGCCGAATTTCATCCAAATCCATTTAGTAGTTTTTACGTGATAGAGTTACAAATATCCATACATTCTTACAAACTTTCGCGTTTATAATATTAGTAGGATATAATTATTTATACAACAATAAATAAATTGTTATGTAATAACAAACTTACACGTGCCTTCGCATTATATGATGTATAGCCCGGGTCTGTGATCTACAACCTGCATTTAGCAAGTGTAGTACAGACACAATTATAATCACGACTATTTATCCCCGAAGGGTTAGTCAGAGACTAGGCAATGAGTGCCGCAAAAGCAGTTCGCTGTCATAGTCCACTTTTTACCAAATAGCGACCGCACATGCGCTTAGCGTGGCAAGGTGGTGAGTCCATCGCCGCTCTATGCTGTTGGATGTATGTGCAGTCTTTAGTCCGTTAGTCGCCAATTACGACACCCAAGAGAAGAGAGGGGGTAGTAGTATTCTTTCAGTTAAGCTTGGTGGTTAAGCAAATACTCATCAATTGTGGCGATGACTTGATTTCAACGATGGAGGGCTTTGCTCAGCATTGGAATGGTATGTAGCCGGTTGTATTCGGGAGTTAGTTGTTAGTATATTAAAATCCTTGCAAGATCGGTGGACATAAGAACGGTGCAAAAAAGAAGAGAGGTACCTCTCAGAAGAAAATCGCCAGTACAAGAAACGCCACGAGGAAAGAGGTTAGATTCTTATATTTAATATATTATTATATATATACTAGCGGCCCGCCCGCGCCTTCGACTACGCTAACTTAGAAAAATCGTCATACTTCAACGTCAGGATAATATAAAAAACTATGTAAATAGTAAATTAAACGCTAAGTAATCCGGAGTTCGATTTCAATTAATAATCGATTGTTTAGATTAACATAAATAATACACTCATTGGTAGAAAATTTTTAGAACGGATCTAATTCGGTTACGGTTCGGTCTTACTACATTATTATTTTCGTGTAGCGTTGCCAATCGTTTTGCATGGCCCGTGTTCACATGAAAACTAACGAACGAAAAGGGATACGTTAGACTAAAATAATATGTAAAGTTAATGTGTAAAGTGTTACATTCTGGCAAATAATCATTTGTTAAGATCGTTTGTATAAACGTTTATTATATATACTGGCGAACCGCTTACCTCCTGTGGGAATTTCAAAGAATAAGGTCAATATTTTCTAAATGTTCGGTTTTTTTTTGGAAAGTACGATGCAGAATAGACGCGCTACATGATCAAGAGAACCTCTGGGCAAAGTTTCAGCTTTTGTTTTTTATTCTACAACGGGTCAACCACTTTTTTAACTTTATATCATGTAATTGCATGAATTGAAGTTAATTGTGGCTTCTTTGCGATCCCCTAGCCGTTAACAAGTTTAATGGCACACAACTTCGATAATTGTTAGTGATAGACCCGCAGTAATTTGCTTAATTAAATATTTAATGTAGGCAAATAGTAAACTAATAAACCGCTAAATAGCCGTTGAGACTGCTATGATTTAAACTATTCATGTGGTTTATACGCCACACTATAAGAACCACGAGTCATTGCCACCATTCGTAGACTTAGCGTTCTCACACACGACCGACTTTTTGTATTACCGATTGTCGGTGTCTATGTGAGGTAGACAAGTGGCAAACGCTGCTTGTCTATTCGTTAGCGTTTGTCAATAAAAAATTGTAAGACAACGCAATAGTAAATTGACAGTTTACAGATACTTGGCGAATGCTAACTCTTTTCGATCACTACCATAGAATGCATAATTGAGTAAAGAATAAATAATAATGTTAAATAAATTAGCTCTATAAAGTTTTAAAATTATTATACCATCATGCCAATTGTCCAGGCAATCTGATATATACAGGCACCAGTAGCGTAGCTACATCAGTATCAATGATATGGGGCCCCCGGGCTACAGGGGCCCCGAACGTGTATAATAAAAAATATCTTAGGACGTCTATAAAGGCAGAAAATTTAAACAAACAAAAATCAGCTATTGTTCATTTAATAAAAACAGACAAACAGGATAAAATGTTTACTAGAAAAAAACAACTAGTCTCAGGAAAGCTCGAATGGGATTCGAACCCATGATGTCCTTTGGATTGCCGGTCCACTACTCTAACCGCTAAGCTACCGAGACCCCAGAAGACTCCTTGAATTTTTCTAGTAGTTTGATTTACGCTGCAAGCTAGCGCTATTACGTCACTGTGAAGTATACCCTCACAGTCGAAAGAAATACTATTGCAAGTATTTGTATAAGACGCTGGTTGAGTCTATAATATCCTATGGTATTACCAGTTATGGAACAACGTTTAAAACTTACCTAGACAAAATATATTATTATTACAATTAAGAATCCTAAAAATTATAGTACCGAATAAAATCAAACAAAAGCTATGCAACGCAACAGTGACAATAATATAGAAGTATTTAAATTTTGTGAAATACTGCCAGTAAAAATTAGATTTAAAATGCAAATATTAATCGAACAATACCTAAATAAATACTTACAAGTAAATGTCAGCCATAAAACTATAACCAGAAAAGTCACACAATCTAAGCTTAAGATACACCAAACAAAAAATTACTACGGCAAACGCTCATATAAATATTTAGTACCAACACTCTTAAATGAAATACCACCAAAATAATTAACAGAAATGACAGATGGAAACTATAAAAATAAACTTAAAATCTACTTTAAAACTATGCTACAAAAGTTATAAATAAAGGAAAAATGGGTCATACAGTCATACATATCCAAAATACGGAATATTTTATATAAAGTAATTGCTAAAATAACAAATTAACATAATTATAAAATCAACTTTTGGCTTAGTTTTATATATTTGGACTTAATTAAATCACTTCTAGGTAAATGAGACAAAATTAAAAACCTTTCGAAATCAACCATTAATACCTACAGTCTTTTATAGTTATAAAATGACTTAGACTCATTAAATATTAGGATAAAATGTTTACTAGAAAAAAATCAACCGGTCTCAGGAAGCTCGAGTGGGATTCGAACCCACGGCCTCAGAGCAGTGGACCGGCAATCCAAAGGTCGTGGGTTCGAATCCCATTCGAGCTTCCTGAGACTGGTTGATTTTTTTTCTAGTAAACATTTTGTCCTATATTTATATAGCATTGTGAATGCAAAATTTCAATAATAAAGATCTTTAAATATTAGTTTTTAAAAAGTCATTAAAGAAAACTAACGTTTATAAAGAACAAGATAGATCATCATTATTAAGAACAATCTCAAAACCTTTCCATGGAGAGGTTTTTTGGAACTGACGATCTTTTATGTTTAGGGAATATATCTAGACTTTTTTGAGACGTAGGTATGTGATATGTTGCTAATTGAGCTTTGTGGACTACCGGGACAGATGCTGGAGGAAGCACTGCCAATGCTTGTTAGTTCGTTCGTTCGTTCAGTATCTTGCGATAGCCGCTGAGATCTTGTTATTCTTCTTTGTCTACTAACCGGTGACGCGGGTAAATCAAAATAAGACAAATTTTCGTATTCTTTAAAGGTTCTGGAAGACAGGAACTTGTCTGAGAATGAACTTTTATACGATTAATAATGTTAAACTCATTTTCAACATCTTGTGTTACAGTTTGCAGTATCTCTCTATGTTTTGTTACATTGTTGGTGCTTAAGGTTGGAGATGGTTGAGGAACATTTGAAAGAGGATCACGGTTCTCAGATATATAGATAGATTCTTCATTTATTGGGAGCTCATCAGTTGCTAGTAACTTATCCCTTTTTTTTAAATATTATCGTCGAGAACTCTACCTACTTTTCTTCCTACGAATCTTTTGCTGGCTTGGAGTCAAATAACTTATTGGTAGTACTGTGCCTAGAGCTTTTTCTTTTGGTTAATCTCTCTTGACTTTACAAGCCATTGTGCGTATAGATCTGGATAATTTTTTATCTTGGCCATTCTACGACGCTCAGCCAATTTCTTCATAAGAAGTTTTTCTTCAATAGATAATTTATCGGCATGATTTCAATCTGCAACAATGGTTGCTATTACATTTTAGAGAAGAAAGGGTTACAGTTGTGGTTAGCTAAATGCCAATATAATAATAGGTTACCCAAAGAAACCAAGCAAAGGTTTTAAATTAAAGGTTATATGCATAGTTCATTGTTTGTCATTGTTACAGTCCGGTACTACTACTTAAAATAAATTTATAACGTACAATTAATGCAAAATGTCATCGCTCTGGTCTGTTTGGACAGAGCAATCACAGCCATAGCGATTAGAAAAAGTCACAAAATCATAAATATAGCCGAATTTAAAAGCAGTAGAAAGTTGTGATTACGTATCATAAAAAACATCATAACGATCACTTAATTCACATAACAAACACATTCACAAGCTTACTATTTAATTTAAATAACGTGCCATAGCAATTATAAAATTCGAAAACCAAATCCAGAGCAATCTTAAACTTACCTTCGTAATGTTGGAGCCCGGGAACGTGGCACACAGGTATCCTCCTCGGCGGTTAGACCACTACTAGCATTGCCCCGCGGGAGGGAAATAGAGTGTCTACAGAGTGTAACTAGGGAAGAGCGCGATGTTTTACCTCAGCGCAGAGCGATGAGATAAACTGCCCGGTCACGATTTTAAATTCAAATTGTGGCAAAAGTATTGTTAATATAACTAAAAATATTTTATTACTATGAAGATTAACTATTTGTTATGTAATCTAAATAAGTTGTTTCATATGAACCTTCTCATTAAAAAGATAAAGAATATTTTTTTCATTCAATCGGGAGTTGGGTCAACCCAGAGCGATCAGGATTTTAGGGTTTAAGATTTTTTTTTAAATATTTAAAATAAATTTATTCATAATATTAGCCTTGTATCACGTAGATTAAACACCAAACTGTATATACAAAAATATTTTGAAAACGTTTTTCGATTTTAAAATGGGTTTATCCAGCCCGACACGAAAAAAAATGCCTCTGGAGATCGACCCAAATAACTTATTACAAATAAATGTCAGCATCACGCATCATCCTGTATGTTGTAGTTGTTTACGAGCGCACCACGCATCGCTATGGAAAAAAAATATCTCCAAATACCAATGTGAAGGTAGCTTAGCCGCGGAGAATGTAGCCGTTTCGTGGCCGACTCCATTTGAACATGCTTACTACCCGCGCGTACTTAACATTATGTTTATTTACAATAATTATATTTAGGCTAAGTTGCAAAATTTGTCTTCTTTGTCTTTATTGTCTTTTATATTATACTATTATAAACAACTTTTCTTTGTTAGTGTTGTTATGCGACACTCAAATGTGATTTGTATCCGGACAAACTGTCAAGGTTTTTGTGATACAAAATGAATATTTACCTGTATTTTCTTCTTTGTTAATAAATAAAAAAATTAAAAAAAAAGTATTTAACAATCGATAAAGACGTAATTGCCTCTAAATATCTTTAATATTGAAATTTTTGCATTCACAATGCTATATAGATTTAGGATAAAATGTTTACTAGAAAAAAAAATTGGTCGAATCCCATTTGAGCTTTCCTGAGACTAGTGGTTTTTTTTTTCTAGTTTCAATAATCGGGACAAACAGGTTTGAATTTGCAGTATTTGATTTTTTGCGTTGAATTGTTTAGCTGACTTAGCTCCTAGGAGCTGTTATTGTAGTACTTGTGTCATTCGTCATCATCATCATCAATTCGTCATCATCATCAGCCTATAAACGGTCCCTGGGCACAGGCTTTCTGGGCAACAAGCACATGAGGAGATCGGGTCATAACCCACCACGCTGGCCCAATGCGGGTTGGTGGGTTATCGCTTTCTTAGTGTTCCATTATCTTCGACAAAAAACGCACATCGATTAATCGGTCGTGTGCGATCTCGATTACACGTTCGCTTTGCTGTGGCTTGCGGCGAAACTTTCAATCGTAGACTATGTTTAGAGTGTCAATCGTGGTCAATATTACTTATATTAGATAGCAATAAAGTTATTATTCATTCATATTCATTCTATCAAATGCTCATGTTTTCTCTCATGCTCATGCTTCAAGAGGATACCGGGTCCCTTGATGTGAAGTGTACTACCGGAGAAGAAAATGCGAATAAGGAAGCCATGCGTCTAACAAGAAGAAAGAAGAATTATCAACTGAAATTAGAAACTTGGAATGTAAGAAGCCTTATCAAGCCCGGCAAAACTGAAAATACGATCCAAGAAATGAAGAGACTAAATTTAGACATCTTAGGTCTCAGCGAAGTGAAATGGGCAGATAACGGCATTGTAGATAAAACGACGTAGTTTTATACTATTCTGGCAAACCTGCAGAGGAAAAGAAGCACCACTATGGTGTTGGAATAATGATCAGGAAAAATCTTTCAAAATACGTGACTAACTTTGTTCCATACTCTGATAGATGCATAATGCTGCAGTTCAATGCTAAACCATTTAATCTGAACATATTACAAGTTTATGCACCAACTGCACAAAACTCGGAGGAAGACTGCGAAGTCTTCTATAAAGAGATTGAGGAAGTTCTGGAAGGCATTAAATCACAAGAAATAGTCGTAATACTTGGTGACATGAATGCAAAAATTGGCAAGGGAGCAGTTGGGAAAACAGTTGGCAGCTATGGTCTAGGAGAAAGGAATGAGAGGGGAGACCGGCTACTACAGTTCTGTGTGGAAAAAGACTTGATAATAACCAACACTTGGCACCAACATCCGCCTAGAAGACTATACACGTGGACCTCTCCCCAGCATACAACTGGGCATATCGTTAGAAACCAAATAGACTACATTATGATTCAGGCTCGTTATAGAAATTCAATAGTCAATGTCAAAACATATCCTGGTGCCGATATCGGCTCGGACCACGGAGTAGTAATATCCAAACTAAATGGGAAAAATTAAAAGAAGCAATTGTGACAACAGCCATTAATTGCTTGGGTTATTACAAGAGAGAGACAAAGCTAGAATGGATAACAGATGAAATACTTAACCTTATGGAACAAAGAAGACAATTTAAGGAAATAAATAGGGACAAATACATTCAGATAGACAGGCACATTTGAACTAAGATCAGAGAATCCAGAGATAAGAGTTTGAACGAGGATTGTAATGAAATCGAAATGCTGGAGAAAAAGAGGGATAGTTTTAATTTGAACAAGAAAGTCAAAGAATTTACAAATACACATAGAAAACTAGTTACAGGCAAACTTACAAATATTCAAATTGGTTACTGATAGGGAGGAACAGTGTAAGACATGGGAAGTGTACATTGGACAGTTATTCGGAGACGAAAGAGCGGAGTTGGTCACGGTTGACGTGGATATACAAGAACACTTGGAAGGTCCTCCAATCCTAAGAGATGAAATAGTAAAGGCAATAAATACTATGAAGGACGGAAAAGCTGTTGGCCCAGATAGTATAAATTCAGAAATGTTAAAGTTATTAAATGAGAACAGCATGCAATTTTTAGTTAGACTTTACAACGAAATTTATGACAAAGGACAGCTCCCAGAAGATTGGCTTAAATCCACATTCCTCTCATTACCCAAGAAAGCGAATGCAAAAACATGCGGCGACCATAGACTTATAAGCCTGATGAGTCATGCTCTAAAAATATTCTTAAAAATTTTACATAGAAGAATTTACGATAAAATAGACAAAAATATATCTGAAACTCAGTATGGATTCAGAAGTGGATTTGGAACAAGAGAAGCCTTGGTGGCAGTACAGGTCCTGATTCAGAACAGCTTGGAATACAACAAAGATGTCTACGCATGCTTTATTGACTTCGAAAAAGCATTCGACAATGTGAATCACGATAAATTAATGCAAATACTCAGTGAAACCGAAGTAGACAGCAAAGATCAAAGAATCATCAGGAACCTGTACTGGAACCAGACAGCCAATATCAAAATAGGGACATATAGCACAAGCGACCTACAAATCCTAAAAGGTGTAAGACAAGGTTGTATTTTGTCACCGCTGTTGTTTAACCTGTATTCTGAATCCATGTTTCAAAAAGCTTTTGAAGACGTAGAAACTGGCATCAAAGTCAACGGAACGGTGATTAATAATCTTAGATATGCTGATGACACTGTTGTTCTTGCTCACTCAATGGAAGAACTTCAGCAACTATTAGATCGCCTCAACTCTGTGTTAGAGGAATACGGCCTGAAAATGAATATAGCATAGACCAAATGTATGATTGTGAGTAGGAATGCAACTGAACCTAACTCACTGACTATAAACGGCGACATAGTAGAAAAAGTAAAACATTATAAATATTTGGGTAGCTCACTTAATGAAAAATGGGATTCAGAAAAAGAAATACGTATCAGAATTGAAATTGCCAGAAGTACGTCCGTGAAAATGCAGAAACTTTATACAAACAAAGATATTAACTTAAAGCTAAGATGGCGAATGGTCAAATGCTACGTGTTGTCGATATTTCTCTATGGTGTCGAAGGATGGACCATTAGTAAGAGCATGGAGGCTAAGATCAGTGCATTCGAAATGTGGCTATATCGAAGAATGTTGAAAATTTCCTGGAAGGATAGAGTAACAAACATCGAAGTTTTGAATAGAATGAACAAGGACTTGGAACTTCTGAACACAGTAAAGAAAAAGAAAACATCTTATTTGGGAACATATCTATAGACACGAGAAATATAACATTATCCGGAAAATCTTGCAAGGGAGAATCGACGGTAAAAGAGGCAGAGGCAGGAGAAGGCTAACCTGGTTAGACAACATCAAGAGCTGGTCCAACATTAATGACGCTGGCAGTCTTTGCAGACTGGCACAGGATAGAAACAAGTTCCGGAAGATGGTCGCCGACATCCGTTGAGGATATGGCACGACGAGAAGAAGAAGTGCTATCATTAAATTTTTGTGTTTGAAAGGCAATGCGCCTACGCAAATCAAAGATGAGTTGGACTCTGTGTATGGGGACTCTGCACCATTATTTTCCACAGTGACATTTTGGGCAGCTGCGTTTAAACGTTGCGTAAGAGCTGGAGACGATGAACGTTCGGGACGTCCAAAAACTCCAATCTGACTATATCATTGCTAAAAGTGCATTGCTAAAGACAACCGCCGAATAAAAGTGAGAGAGATAACAGAGGTTATGAAAATGTCTAAACAACGTGTTTGTCACATAATAAATCAAGATTTAGGCATGAGAAAGCCTTCCGCGCGTTGGGTGCCGCGTTTGCTCACGTTAGACCAAAAACGTGTCCGAATGAACATTTCCAACGCTCTGTTGACGCAGTTTAGGCGCAATAAATCCGAGTTTTGACGCCGACTAATTACTGTAGATGAAACTTGGATACATCATTATACGCCTGAAACCAAAATACAGTCAAAGCAGTGGACTGCAAAGGGGGAACCGGCTCCAAAAAAAGGAAAAACTGTTTTTTTGGGCTAGGAAAGTGATGGCAATTTTTTTTGGGATATTCATGGAGTTATCTTAATCGATTATCTTCAAAAATGAAAAACCATTACAGGAGCATACTACGCATCATTACTTGACAAGCTGAAGGCAGAAATTGCGGAAAATGGCCACATTTGCAGAAAAAGAAAATCCTGTTTCACCAAGACAATGTACCGTCTCACACCTTAGCGGTTGCCATGGCGAAAATCCACGAATTACGGTTTGAACTGCTAGACCATCCGCCTTACTCGCCAGATCTAGCCCCAAGCGACTTCTTTTGGTTTCCTCATCTAAAAACTGCGCTCGGAGGACAGAGATTTCATCAAATCCTCATTTGACGAAATCTCTGTCCGTCTGGCAATAACCTTCGTGAACAATTCTTTTGCAGAGAAGAACGCCGAGTATTATTTGGATGGGTTAAAGAGATGGAAGCATCGCTGGGAGAAGTGTACAGATTTTACAAGGAGACTATGTAGAAAAATAAAATAAAATTTAAAAAAAAATCTAGTTACCTCCTATCATTGGTAGGTCAGAAACTTTTCAGACCACACTACATACATTTAATCACGACTATTATCCCCGAAGGGTTAGTCAGAGACTAGGCAATGAGGACTGCAAAAGCAGTCCTCTGCCATAGTCCACTTTTCACCAAATAATGACTGCACATGTGCTCAGCGTGACAGGTGAAGAGCCCATCGCCGCTCTATGCTGTTGGATGTATGTGCAGTCTTTAGTCCGTTAATCGCCTTTTACAACACCCAAGGGAAGAGAGGTGATGGTAGTATTTTTTCACCGCTACGCAAAACGGTTTTCGTTTGGATATTATGTAGGTATTAACATCGATTAGTAAAATTTTACACTTTTGTGTACGAACAGCAAGCACAGTTCCACCCTCGTAATCAACACGCCTATCTAAGACTGTGCGATTTTTAATCAAGAATATCGCACTAACTTCAGATGGCTTCGAATTTATGTGCTTGTGTAGTAGTAATTTTCGAGCAACTAGAGTAGGTACCAACACACTGAAGTTTCTATATTAGTCTTAGGGTGGGTACATATTGAGCGTAAGTTCCTTTTAAGCTCGCCTATTACCACAAATACACTCAAAAAAACTTATTCCAAAACGTGGCTAAAGTTAAAACTGATTTAAACCTGACGCTGTCTTATTTCTGTTAATAAATGCTGATAAAGACTGCATCAGTTTAAAACCAGGTTTCAATTATAATACGTTAACTAATAACAGGGGTTAGCTTTTTGAAAAAAGACACCATTGTCATTGCTTTTGTCGTAAATCTCTCTCAAGAAAAAGCAAAAATGATAGTGACACTAGATATTTGCATAAAGATTTGTAAATGTTATTTTTACCGTTTCCCGTAGCGGTGAAAGAATACTTTTATCCCTTCTCTTCCCTTGGGTGTCGTAAAAGGCGACTAACGGACTAAAGACTGCACATACATCCAACAGCATAAATCGGCGATTGGCTCACCACCTCTCACGCTGAGCACATGTGCAGTCGCTATTTGGTGAAAAGTGGACTATGGTAGAGGACTGCTTTTGCTGTCCTCATGGCCTAGTCGCTGACTAACCCTTCGGGGATAATAGTAGTAATAATAGTATCAATATATGTAAACTTTTATTTAACTTCACTTTTTGTACAAACAGTTAATCGAATTTGACCCTAGTATGCACAGATAGCACTATATGCTATCTATAACATAGAAGGAAATGCAAAAAACGAAGCAGAATAGACTACAGTGCGATCCGTGCCTTTACCCTCGCACGCTACGAAAACAGAGTGAACCCAAGTGTAAGCTCGCGTTTAACGCTGAATATTATCCTTCTAGAATCAACCTCAAGTTATTTGCAGTATTAGAGTACCCGCTTACACTTTTTCGGACAGAACTTGACGGCGACTTTTATCACCGATTCTGCGACCGACTTAGCGGTTGGCGCACACGTCCGGCATTTTGCCGGTTGATAACTTAAATCAAATCGAATTAAAGATGTTTATTAATGATTACAAGAAATTGGTTTAAATGATTTGTGATCTCTTCTGTTACTCGTACCTAAAAAACTTAGTACTTACCTATGTAAAAATAATTGTATTCTTCTGAAAAATATGTTTACTATTTTATAACAATGCAATTGGTATTTTTAAATATAAATATCTATCCAGGAGTTGAACTAATTATAAAAGTGTATTTTTATTTTTTTATCTCGCTTAACTTTACGGACAGACATTGACATAAACCAAAAAAGTTGGTTAACAATGCCAGATATTATATCTACATCAATATATACAGCGTGTTTCTTGTAAGGTGTCAAGCCGATGTATGGTGATAGGGAACTACCATACCTATCCATTGGACCCCCATGTATGTTCTACGATTTTTTGTAGTTTTCGAGTTATAATTTTTTTTCGTTAGTTTATGATTCAACAACGAGACGGCTCTAAAAAAATGATATCTTTTCTTGGGTCGACTTTTAAATAATGTTTTTTTTTAAAACAATGCCTATTGATTGCACTTTTATGAGTAAAAAAATCTCCTTCTTAACTTTAACCTATAGTACTAAAATTTTGATCCTAACTATAAAAATTGGGTTAATCAGAACAGAATGAAATTTTAAACTTAGATAGAAAAAAAATTTAAAAAAATTCCATAGCTTCTGACTAGTCTTAAAAACTGCCCAACCAAATATGCTTTTATACTAATACAAAAAAAGATGTACTAAATGGGACTTTTTTTGCTGAAATCGGTCGTTAAACGTGATAGATCGGAAACTGTGTAATTTTTATGTATACTAATATTTTTTACTAATTTGATTGTTTGTTTGTATTGAATAGGCTCCGAAACTACTATACCGATTTAAAAAATTCTTTCACCGTTGGGAAGCTACACTGCCACTGGGTGACATAGGCTACAATATATTTTCAAAACAATTAGGGATCCTTACTAAAACTCAAATAAATTCTTTACATCGTGTGCGCTACGAAAACTATTGATGATAGAACAAATGCGATGAAAAGTCATCGTCGTCACTGGGGTATGCGAGGGGAGTCATTTTGAAAATTCGTCACGGGGTCCACGCTAACGTAGTCGTCGGCGGTCTGCTAGTATTTTATAATTTCTTAGTATCTTTGTATATTCTTGTCTATCAGGAGATTATTTATCCCTTTACGTTTAAGAAGAACTCAGTTGATACTAATAACATACATTTCATTCCTACTACTATCCTCAAAATTACCATTAATTATGAGAGAGCCAAAATAAAACTCAAAATGCAATAAAAATTTAATATGTTTAAAATGAAGGAGGAAGGAAGGAGATTTTTTTACTTATAAAAGTGCAATCAATAGGCATTGTTTTAAAAAAAACATTATATAAAAGTCGACCCAAAGAAAAATATATTTTTTTTAGAGCCATTATTGAGTCTCGTCATTAAATCATATAATAACGAAAAAAAATTATAACTCGAAACTACAAAAAATCGTAGAACATACATGGGGGTCCAATGGATAGGTATTTTAGTTCCCTATCACCATACATCGGCTTGACACCTTACAAGAAACACGCTTACAAGAAACACGCTAACTCCGTGCACTAGCTAGGGATATCCCTAGCTAGTGCACGGAGCCGATTATTATCGATGAAAAATAAAGAACAGACAGAATAGAAAGAGGTAAAAAGATTTTTCACCTCTTTCTATTCTGTCTATTGACGCAGATGCGTTAGTGCATTCCATTTCCGCGCGTTCCATTATCCACTGACAATCGAGTCGGCAGGAACGCACTGATTTTTGTAGGACCGACTTTTTGTAGGGAATGTGCGTTTCAATATTGAAATCTGTACTTTTCATTAATTGTGCCAACGAAAAATCGGTCACCGGTTGTCTAACGTGGGCGCTCAGCCTAATACAAGAGCAAACGGAACAACTGACATTTTTGAATATTTTTTCATCAAAATATTTGAATTCCGAGAAATCGTATCTGAATATTTGTTATATTTGTTTGCTAGCTCCTGACAAACGCGATGTTACGTGAGCGTTTTGTATAACTGATCAAACTCTTAATCATTTAAAGTAATAATAACGTGTTTCTAGCAGTTATAGTGTAATATAATTAGCTATCATTTTAAACAGTCCTCTGGACACCAATACTTAGTTATTACGATCATCTTAAAGCGATAACATTCTACCTTAATATTGCATTAATAATAATATAGCAAATGAACGTCGTTATATTCAGGCATTCAAGGTAATTGGCAACAGTTAAACAAGTAAAACCTACATGCTTGCTAAATAGTATACATTTAATTTATATTAATGTTACGTCTGCTGAGGCTATGTAGGCCTTATTAAGCAATTATACTAAAAACGATATATTTTTACTCAAACAAATGTAACAACAATGTTATGAAGTGTATTATCTTAAGTGTATTACCTTTTACTTGGCAGACCCCTCTATTATTGAAATCAAGTCATCGCCACAATGGGCGATTTTCTGACAGCCCAAATTAAAAAGTAAAAATTAGTTCAAAAACACTCGATAGATGTCGTTTTATGAAAGCTGGGCTACTTATGGGCTGTAATAAATTCTACACTTTTACTTGTATACTAAAGGATAAAAAAATAGTATTTACTTACCTATTTATATTCAGGACATCCAGAACCTATTTCTATTTTGGAATAGAATAAATATTACGCAGCCATAAACGTGCTCTTCATGAACCCGCCTTTTACTAAGCGCCATACTAATCTATGCTAAGCGCCATCTATGAAGTCATTTACGAACCAATTTCTTTTTTTTTTTGATCTCGGAAAATCGCCCATTGTTTCACCACGCTTGCCAAATAGGTTGGTGCTCACAGAGAAAGAAAATAAAGAAAGGGAGAAATAAGCCCTTGCTGAGTTTCTTGCCAGTTCTTCTCAGTGCAAGGCTCCCGCGCCATAGTTAGGACTTACGAACCGATGGCACAGCGACATTCATAAGTGCTCAATTATTGTAGCCTAAATTGAATAAATGAATTTGGCTTTGACTTTGACAGACCTCGGCTATGCAAATCCGAAAAACACATTAACGTACTTATAGACATAATGCTACTAAATAAGTATGCTTATTACAAGCGTATACGCAATAAACATGCTAATTACTAGCAACGCTTTGACACACATACTACTAAGTAGCAATTGCTCAATAGCGGCACGCTTTCGTGCTAGTAATGAGCATGTCTATCTGTACCTTTAAGGCCTTTAAAGTCTAAACTGGGAACCGAACACTAGAATAGGCAGCACAGACGAATAGATAAAACATTTAAATAGACTTAAGTGTTCATACCTTTTTGGACTGCTGGACTATTTTAATGTTTTCTCTGCCAAACTAACCGAATAGTGGGCTGTGGGAACAGCTGCATCTGTGACAGGGTAAACAGTCCATCATTATCATATTCAGAACAAGTTCCAATTCTAAATTAGGCAATGAGTGATATCAAAAACTTTACGCCTGATGTTCGCCGATAGTCTGAAGGTATGATCATTAATTTCATATGTTTTTGTTTGAACGTTCTTGTTTGGTGCTAGTTCGTAGTCCAAGGCTCAGTGCCAGGTACCTAAGCTATATTTACAATCTTGTTGAGTAACTTTTAATATAACGAACTGGAACACTTCGACTTTGGTCCCGCGGTTGTTGTCTAAAAATAACAGTTGTTAGTTGTTACCACCCGCTAGGGTTGCGTCCATCCAGGTTTCCCCGGATTTGTCCTAGTTTAGAGGGTGAAAACCCGTAATTAAACGGAAAGACCGTCAAATACTTAATTGTTTAGTAGTAGGAGACAACTAACTAACATAGGTCAGCGCGAGAGCTTTGGCCCACTATACCACGTTCATGTAAACAGGCATCCCAACAGTGGGATGTTACTAAGCTGATAAATAGGTATGTACAAAGTATGTGCTATTATATAAAATTCAATTAATTATTTTTAATAAGGAAATGACGACGATTTAACATTTAAACTACGAGTACCTTTAAGGTACAATAAGATAGAAATAATAAGGCCACACGGAGAGTCGCGGGCATATTTTTTTTAGAATTGGTAAGGTTTAATAAGTCGGAGGCTTAATTTCAATGGTAATGCGACAGTATAAAAACAGAACAGTAATCACTATTACAACTAAATAGAGTTTCGTTTAATTGCTCTATTGTTTACTCATCTACCAATATCAGCAGTTAGTTATTAGGCCAGCGTGGTGGGTTATTGCCCAATATCCCCATGTGCTGTGCCCAGCAATGGGACGTTTATAGGCTGTTTATTAATGTAGCATTCCTTAAAAGCATTCACTCAAAAACACACACATACACATAATCATGACTATTATCCCCGAAGGGTTAGTCAGAGACTAGGCAATGAGGACACTTTTCACCAAATATTGACAGCACATGTGCTCAGCGTGACAGATGGTGAACCTATCGCCGCTTCACGCTGTTGGATGTATGTGCAGTCTTTCTTTAGTCCGTTAGTCGCCTTTTACGACACCCAAGGGAAGAGAGTGGTAGTATTCTTTCACCGCTAAGCGACACGGTTATATACTTTTAAAAAAAAGACAAAGACTTTTAAAAACACATAAGTAACAAAACTGAAATTTCACTCTTGTATACCGTTTCCTTGCCAGTAAATAATATGAAAACATTATATAGCCGAGTTTCAACGTTTTGACTGTGTATTGAAATACAACAATAAAGATAAATTAGGCCAAAGTCACATTGAATTCGAGATGAGAGGAGAATTTTGCTTTATGAACATTGCAAACGAAATAAATCGTGTTTGCTTTCTTAATTAATATAAATTGTTCTATCGACGGCTGGGAGAAAATTATTTCAGCTAAAAATATTAAAATTTCATACTAAATTTGGATTTGCAAATTGATATTGACATAATTTCTGATAAAGCTTGCTGTTTATTGAATTGACGTCGGATTGTTGTACAATAATAATCTCGCCTTTCTCTTGGAAGCAAACTAATATTATATTAAATTTCACAAATCCAACTTGGTATGAAAGCCTTTGTGTATTTTATGTAATCACTTTTTTTTAAACGTTTATTAAGATTCTTACACTGTAAGTATATCAATTACGAGTGCCTCTACTTTTCAAAGTCATCGGTGATTGTTTTGATATTGAAGTTTGTGTAATAAATGAAGCAGGTACCTATAAATTACCAAATTGTAAATAATGTAAAATGTAGGTACCTGTATCGATGGATTTGTGCATCTTATTGGAAACAAATAACAGTCAATCGAGCTTGAACGATTGAAGTTTTCAAAATAAATACTTTGAGAACAAATCTATATAAATAAAAATCAATTAATTGCCAAAATGTTTGTACGCGCATCAGTTTAGAACGCCTCTACTGATTTGGCTGATTATGTTTTTGTTGTATTCGTAATTATCAGCACAAGGTTAGTATGAAATAATTTTTTTGGTAATTTGCCACGGGATACGATACAGGGCGTTCACGCGGACGAATTCGCACGCGGGCCGCTAGTAAACAAACAAATCTAAAGAGCGTTCATCGAGAGGGGACACAAAAATCATTTGAGAGTATTGAAAAAACACAACCTGTCTCCAGATGGGAATAGAACCTACTCACACCTTTTTGCAATATCCGGGCGACAGCTTTGAACTAGCTAGCTAGTTCAAAGAGCTGTCGCCCGGATCTTGGATTCCCAAGCGAATTTTTATAAAAGTACCATTTTAGTTAACAATAAGTGAAATAACAATTTAAAATTAATCCATTTGAGAGAGTAATTTCTTAACTCCCACAGGCCAGGTACGAAATAGATTTTGATGCAATTTCATTAAACCGCTCGCTGGCTGACTCCGAAAAAGAAAGTTTCGATGATAGTGTGTGGAGGGGAGTATACGTAAATGCTTTATGTAGGTTCTGTTGGGGTACGCAAATCAATTTTGCTCAGAACTGTGAGTTATCTATGTGACAGTCGGCAATGTTAATTAATAAATGACATATTCCTGCGTATTTCAAGAAAAGGAAAACGGAACGGAACGAAGCTTTAAAGTTTTTAAAATCTTTTAAAACTATTTGTACCTAATTGTAAGTACATTTTATGTCTGTAGGTACTATACTGTGCTAGTACCATAATCAATTTCTTGTATAGCAAGTTGATTGACGTAACATACAAGAAACTTCTTACCGTACCGTACTTTTATATTGATTTTATGCAAAAATTAGGAGTTTTAGTAGTCTTCGTCACATACAATAAGGAGGAAATATGCCCTTGTCTGTCAGGAAGACTCCTAGGGATTCCTAACAATTGAATTTCTAGCAGATGAGCTCATTAAGAACATTATAGAATAAGTATATTATGTTACATTAAAAGTCGAGCTAAAAAAGTAAGTAGGTATAGTGAAATATGTCAAGCTTCAATTAATTCTCAAAAAAACTAATAAACTCCATCTTAAAACCCTCTAGAGTAGCTCTTTAGAGCTTTTAATAAAATTCAAAATGCCCGCCACCGGAAACTATTGTGAAATGGCGGCTGTTTACGTTTGGTGAACGTGCTCGGCACCCATGCTGCATATTTATGATTTAATCAAGCCGCCAGATGGCGCAGACACATTACCGCTGTCTTGGTCCGCATGCCTGGCCACCACTCTTGGAACCGCGCCTAAGATTTCATATTTGGCAACCGAAGTTTTACGGCCGTTAAAGCTCACTTGATTAAATTGAACACTTAAGATTTCAGTTCCAGATAATCATAGCTGGGAGTGTTTCACAACGCAATGATGTCCCTATTCTGGGGACATGTAAAATGTTGGAATCAAATTAACTTTCGTACCAAAGTGTTGGCAAACTGAACGAAAAAAAAAGGATTTATATAAATTGATGTAATTTTAATGCCACGGTAACAGCCAAGACCAACAATATAACTTATATTAGAGCTTAGTATTCAGGCTGGTATACCAGACGCAGAACCTGCGAGATGAGATGATCCTAACTAAATTAATGTTATAATGAAAAGGGATTTTATTTGTTTGTTACGTTCTGCGTTTGATGAATTTTGGTACAGAGATATACAACGTGATAGGGGTGATACTTCTAACCCGTTAAGGCTAAGTAATACATCTAAATTCATCGACAAAAAATAAATATTTTGGGGGGTCCGACCCCCTCCCCCTATAATTTATGACCATTTTTACTTTATGCGATATCAAAGGTTTCATTCGTCGGAGAAACATGAAAAAAATGGCAAACGGTAGCTAATGACACTAGCTAACTTATAAATTACTTTGTTTCGTATGTTTGACATTATTTTGGTGAGAGAAAAAAATCATTACTGAATTATTTTGTGATTTAAAATCACTCTTTTATAAGTCCATATTATTATTATTTTTGTCGATGAATTTAGATGTAGTACTTAGCCTTAACAGGTTAGAAGTACCACCCCAATCACATTGTATAGAGCCAGAGACGGTTAAAGGCTTATTTTCCCCACGAAATTTAACGCGAGCGAATCGGCGGCAAAAAGCTAGTAAGCCTAAAAAAATATTGTTTTATATCTGGTAGTTAAAAATGCATTTTGGAACAGATGTCGGGGTCCTTTACTGGTCCATTGTTTCGTCGAGTATAAAAGCAGCATACTCGTATACGGGGTCAATTAGGACACATTCGACATAAACGGGGTTTAATTAGCACATCTCTTTGTTTACAGACATGAACTGAAATAAGCTGTATGTGGTTTCGAAAACAAGCTGCGATAAAAAGTTTTACAATGCACATTTGCTTATGGGTAAAAAGACGAGAAATATTTTTCAAGTTAGACGCACAAAGCCTAAGAATTCATCGCACCACTTGATATGTGACAATATAAGCGAACTTTATCTCCTCAAACACTAAGGAACTACCTAACCTACCTGCAACTGTGCGGACACATTGATTAATTAATTAATTATCTTAATTAATTGATCCGAGGTGACCGCATCAAGCCCATTGTGTGCAAGTGTATTTGTAATAGTAAAATTAGAATTGTACGTACATTTAAATACAATACATACATATAATCACAACTATTATTCCGGAATGGTTAGTCAGAGACTAGGCATGTCGACCGGAATAGCAGTCCTCTACCATCATGCAGACCGGAATAGCAGTCCTCTACCAGAGCACAGAGTCCACTTTTCACCAATTAGCGACTGCAAAAGTGCTCAGCGTGACAGGTGGTGAACCCTTCGCCGCTCTATGCTGTTGGATGTATGTACAGTCTTTAGTCCGTTAGTCGCCTTTTACGACACCCAATGATGAGAAATGTGGTGGTAGTATTCTTTCACCGCTACGCGACACAGTTGTTGGTTGAATTTTTATTAAAACTGGAGTTTCACAATTGTTGTTACTAAAAAAAACTCGGGTGAGAATCCACACATTTTTTTTTTTTATGAAAGAAGTAGGTAAACGAGCAGGCGGGTCACCTGATGGAGAGTAATCACCGCCGCCCATGGACACCCGCAAAGCCAAAGGAATCGCAGGCGCGTTGCCTTAGTTGTTTACTAACAACTAAGGGAGGTGGCGGGAGCGGTGTGATGGCGGCTCCTTACATAATAGAATACTACCAACCCATCTATTTCCTTGAGTGTTGTAAAAGGTGACTAACGGACTAAAGACTAAACAAAAGAGACTAAAGCACATAATTACATCCAACCAGATAGATCGGCGATGGGCTCACCACCTATCACGCTGAGCACATGTGCAGTTGTTATTTTGTGAAACGTGGACTATGGCAGGGGATTGCTTTTGCGGTCCTCATTGCCTAGTCTCTGACTAACCATTAGGGGATAATAGTTTGATGATATGTATGTATATGTCATTGGCGACCAATCAAAAATTTCTCTCCTAAATAAAAGCTAACAATTAATAAGCTTATTACCGCCAGCAGCCATATTGACAAAGACAAATAACAATAGACACCTGTTGTTTTCTGAGGTTTAAGCGAGCACTACACATTTATATTATCCTGACGTTTAGAACCATTTACAGGGTTCGTGGTCACAGGGAAAAAACTATGTATTTAGTAAATTAAACGCGAGTTAATCCGTAAAAAAGTGTTTCATTTCAATAGACACCTGCTCTGTGGATTTCTTAAAGGCGTTCATAAACTTCGGTAAATGTCAGAAGATAACCAAACTCTTGCTTGAATCGGATAATATTAAAGTTTAAAAGTCTTTTTAAAAAAGAGAATGACCAAACCAGCCTATTCGATGTCTATTGCGTCTTAATCAAATACATATCAAAAGTGTTATTTTTAGTTATAATGATTACTGTTAAAAAAGGTTTTATAAAGAACGCCGCGTTAAGAGTCAAGCGATAAATAAATGCTGAACTGAACTGATAGTCATACGATAACAGTTGTCATAACCTCAAAATACCTAAAAAGTCTTAAGCTAAAAATGAAGATAGCTTCAAACTCCCGCACGATATTGTAATGTAATTTTTTCTTCAGAATTCAGAGCATTGCTGCTATATATTACTATTTATTTCATTAAAGCGCTGTGTTACGCTAGTTAGCTAAAAACTAGCCTAACTCCCATACTAAAAAGGTCATTCTCCTTTAGCTTGTGGTATGTGCAATAAAAGCTGTACACGATTCTACTACGAGTTAAATTTAATTAAAGAGTAGAGCCGTGTGTAGCTTACTATAAGAATACTACTAACCCTTTCTTCCCTTGGGTGTCGTATAGGCGACTAACGGACTAAAGACTGCACATCGAACGGCGATGGATTCACCACCTGTCAAATATGCTGAGCAAATATGCAGTCGCTATTCGGTGAAAAGTGGATTATGGCAGAGGACTGCTTTTGCGATCCTCATTGCCTAGTCTCTGACTAACCCTTCGGGGATAGTAGTCGTGATTATATGTATGTATGTAATTTGAACGCAAAATATTTTTGTTAAAATTACTTATATAACAATTTTGTTAAAATTACTTATAAGTATAACAATATTTGTAACGGTTAAAATGACGGACCTTACCACATTTCTAAGAGCCGTTCCGAAGCTAATGACGCCTTAGGAAAACCCGGGCATCTTTAGAAGACTGGAATGGGACCTCGACTCAGGTTGACCTTGGGCCCTACTGTCACCTTTTAGACCAATATTACTTTAATCTTACTATACAACATTTGTATGGGAATTTGCTCATTCACCAGCCTATAAACGTCCCACTGCCGGGCACAGGGCTTCCCATGACAACATCACATGCGAAGGTTGGGCCATATATGCCACCACGCTGGCCCAATGCCGGTTTGTGTGTTTTAACGACTGCCATCTTTCGACGACAACCGGGACCAACGGTTGCCTTCCGAAGAACGTAGGAGCTCGAGATGTTTTTAGTTTGGTCACCCATCTAGCGACCAGCAAACCGAGCGCGCTAGCTGCTGCACCATCGAGTTCCACGCTCATTTATTTGCACATTAATATATTAAAGTAATATTGCTCTGAGGCTCGTATTCTAAAATCAAACTCAAAATCAAACCCATGCTTGAATACAGTTAGAAATGGATGGCGATATACGCGATGAATAGCACCATCCCTTTCTAGTTGTACTCAAGCAGAGATTTGAGTTTGAGTTTGGTTTTAGAATACGAGCCTAGTGTTGATGGTAAGGCCTTTTGTTTTGTCGTCAGACGATTTTGTAGGTAAGACGCCCACATAAATACCTGGTGTGGTCCGGTGACAACACCAGGTATTTATGTATTAATATTATCTTAGTAGGACGGTTCCTACTAAGATAATATTAATATTAATCATACTCTAACTTAATCTTCAAAGTGAAAACTTAATACCTTCAAAGGGTAGCAGTTGTTGACGTGAGATGCAAGAAATGTATAATTCTACTGTAACACTTTAAAACCAAAGTGTTTTGTTGTACACAGGCCACCGCGACTCCTGAATATAGGATGAGTATATCTTCATCTTACATTTGAGGACATGACGTACTAATCTCATTAACTCTTTCCACAAATTAGACTGAACTGAACTCGCTCGCTAAGCGCGCTTGTATTTTCAAACAGTCTGACTTTAACCTAGCCTGTCTAATTAATTATTCAACTACAATAGTCGTATTCTATATCATGATATTTTCTTAGTAATAACAATACGAGTAATTGTTCCGTTTGTAAACAGCCAGACTCGGTATTGTAATGAATTTCCTAGAACAAGGATGTTAATTAAAAATACAAAATTATGTTTTGCTTCAATTTTAGATATTTCAGAGTAGAGAAGTTATCATCAGCCGACAGGCTGTCTGGAATAAATCGCTTTATAGCGATAAGCCGAATCGTGTATAATGTTTACATTACAATAAAAGTACTATTACGTTGCAATAAAAGTACTAAGTATCTACCTATATTTTAGTCATCAGTTCAGTAACGCCTCGGTGGCCGAGTGGTCAAGCGCTCGGCTCTATATCCAAGGTCCCAGGTTCAATTCCCAGGTCGGGCAAAGTGTGCGTACGGATGTTTCGATGCATAGCCCGGGTTTGTGATCTCCAACTCGCATTTGGCAAGCGTGACGATTAAGCCACTTTCCCTCAATTGTGGGATAACTTGATTTTAATGATCTTTTTGCAGGCCTTTGCTCTGCAGTGTACCTACAACAGCTAGCACTACACCGATGTGAGAGCAGCATGATCTAGGCAAGAGCAGGGTTGCTTTGATGTCGCCTGTCTTTTATTATCAAGTGCCGCAAGCCAGTTTCAAAACTTGCGACCTTGTAATAAGTGTTGATGTCATTCTGTCAGTTTTTACGCAAATCACATAAAGACACAATATATAGGTCAGTTCGATAAAGAAGGTTCGCATGGTCACCACTCCGACTTTGCGAAACCTTGAAATCGTAGTCACCTTAATCATTGGTCAGCGGAAGACAGCCGGTGGGCGGCACTTAGATTTACGAGCCCCAACTTACTCGACACTTAATTTAGATGGTTAAATTTATATAAACACAACATACGCGCCAGCTACATAATCAGCCCATGAAGTGGGCATCATTTTCTACCTCCGTCTTGACCCTACCCACTAACCAGATCGAGCACAATAAGCTCACTCAATACCGCTAGACAACATAATATGCCGTTCGATGTATTTAATTATATATATTTATATATCATCATCATCATTCTATGCGTAATAGTAGTCTATTTATGGTACATCTGACAATGGACCGATGCGAGAGCAGTATGATCTACCACAAGAAAAAGTTTGCGGCAGCTGGTGCAGAGTTGGTTTTATGTCGCCTATGTATTTTGTTCCCGAATGCCGCAAGCCAGCCCTCAAAACTCGCGACCATGTAAAGTATTTGCGCCATTCCATCCGTTTTTCGCAAGTTACAATAGGCACAACATATAGGTAAGGTCGAGAAAGAAGGTTCGCTTGATCAGCACATAGACTGAGCTCCGTTTTCTCCCTCCGACTTTGCGGAACCTTGAAATCGTAGTCACCTTAATCATCGGTCCGCGGGAGACAGCCGGTGGGCGGCGCTTAGATTTACGAGCCCCAACTTACTCGACACTTAATTTAGAGCGAACTTCCTTCGGGCGTGAATACAACTGCTAAGGATTTACCCACTACGGATGTCATATGCAGTGTAGTCCTAAGATTAGGCCTGTAATGTAAGACGTGTCTTATAGGATTAAGTGGATACGTAATTTATGCCCTTGTTGTATTGCTTTGGTGAAACCGGCTAAATTATATATTTAACCTTTTTTATATTAGACTTCTTAGCAGGGTTTTCCTCTCGGTCGGTACCTTTCAAATTGCTAAGATAGTAGAACTTTCAATATTGTGAGTAGATTTTAAAATTTATGAATACTTACTTACAGCAAAATATATTTTTTTTATTTATTTAACTAAACGATGCCATTGTAGGTACGTTCAACTGATTAGAAGACCACGAATCATATAATCTAAAACAGCCCTCTTGTTTATACGTAGGACGAACAAAACAGAAAAAAAAAAATTTAATAAACGAGTTGAACGGTAAATAATCCACCATTTTCATGTGAATATTAATAAAACATTTTTTTTAACATAACTGCAAACATGACTTGACATGTACCTACGTACGTTCAGATCGGGGACGTTTCTAGAGTACTTACCCTAAACCGACCAGCCGGTATGTAAAACGTTATGAGAAAAACCGGCCAAGTGCGCGTCGGACTCGCCCATGAAGGGTTCCGTAGCAGCAAGTAACAATTTTTTTTTAATTAATTAATTTATGTCGTATTAAAAAAAACTACTTACTAGATCTCGTTCAAACCAATTTTCGTAAGTTTGCATGGTAATGTACATCATATATTTTTTTAGTTTTATCATTCTCTTATTTTAGAAGTTACAAGGGAGGAGGACACATACAATTTACCACTTTGGAAGTGTCTCTCGCGCAAACCATTCAGGTTAGAAAAAAATGATTTTAGAAATCTCAATATCATTTTTGAAGACCTATCCATAGATACACACGGATGGGTTAGATAAAAAAAAATTGAGTTTCAGTTCTAAGTATGGAGAACCCCCAATATTTATTGTTTTTTTTTCTATTTGTGTGTGAAAATCTTAATGCGGTTCACAGAATACATCTACTTACCAAGTTTCAACAGTATAGTTCTTATAGCTTCGGAAGAAAGTGGTTGTGACAATCGGACGGACAGACAGACATGACGAATCCTTAAGGGTTCCGATTTTTGCGCATTTGGCTACGGAACCCTAAAAATAAAGCAAAGGATGAGGTCAGGGTCGTAGCAAATGGATAGCTGTGGTCTCTGGTTACCCCTCCGGGAAGCATTATGCGTGTATGCAAACATCATGCTTCGCTTTCCCGCCAAGAAGTCAACTTTTCCCGTTCTTCGATACTCCTTGGTGAGAATGAGGACCTCATTATGCACCCTTGTTGACGTTTGAATATTGCCAGGCGTGAAAATGATGACTTCGCGTTTTTTATGGCATATTGCCTTCCGCTGACTTGCGAAATGTAAAACTATTTTGCATTTTGTTATACGCGTAGATAAGTATTTATAAATGAGTCGGTGAATAAATCTCGAGGAACAAATTTTTTTTTAAAGTTGCTTATAGAATTTTATGTCTTTTATATAGGAATGAATAGACTTATGAATTTTTAGTACTTACCTAACATTTATTTAATAGAAAATGGATCTAACATTTTATGAAAATATTTATGGTTTTCATACCAGTGTTTTTATTGCCACTGATATAGAAACAATAAATCTCTTTTAAAAATATATTGAAACCATTTTCTTATGCCACGACAGCGCATTAGTCTTTGTTAAGCAAATATCAAACAGCGATATTAACAGTGGAAAACATTTCGTATTAAATTTTTACAAACAATTGAAGGAGTGAAATTTTAGAAAATTGGAGTGAAATTTCTATAGAGCTAGCAGATGGACGTGCCATCTGTTAAATTTATTATATTATGATTAATAATTGAATAACTATAAATTCCGCGTCTAACTGTGTCAATATTGCTTCCGCGTAGATCGGGGTCAGCGCATCGCGGTCATACAATTGTTGACAATTTTACTGAGTCGGTAACTGTTAAGTGATGTTATTTACGCAATAATGGAAAGTCCATTTAACCGAAGCAACATGACGTCCCGGAGCCCACCACGTCGACGACAAAATGAAGAGGAACCAGTAGCGCCCAATTGATGCAGTCTCGACTATGGAAATACAGAGCTGGCTGTCGAAAATCGAGCATTGCTTGAATGATATTTGCTCGATCTCATGTGAAGGAAAGCTAAATTCAGAACAAAAGCTTAAAATTAGCAGCATCAGCAGGAGCGTCATGGGAGGTGTGTCTCAGTTGGCTGTTCAATATCAGTCACTGAAACAAAAATATATTTCAGCACAGCTTACGATTAGCAATATGAACGAACAAAAGGGGAATACCACCCAACTAGAAGACCAACTGGAGGATCTAAAAGAGTGTATCCGCTCTGCTCCAAATGCAACAAATCAGATCACGTCTTTTGCCGAAATCGTTAGGAAGGGAAACCACTCTCTTGTCCGTCCCCTCAACACCAGCAGTGTCGTTATTTATCCCCAGGACAAAGAAAAAACGAGCGAGGATACAAAGAAGCTCATTCAGACCGTAATTAAGCCAGAAGAGCTCAAATTACGTATCCGTGGCATGCGGAAGACCAAAGATGGAGGCATTATTATTAGCGCACAAGGGAATGAAGACCTTGGGAAACTGAAACAGTCAGAGCAGCTCAAAACATCAGGGCTAAAGGTCGAAGAGACTAAAAAAGGAAGCCAAAAATAATTTTATTAGGAGTCCCCGCCAATAACACTGAACAAGAAGTTTTCGAATGTCTGTATAAACAGAACATCGCGGACAAGTATTCACACATACATCGAGAAGAATTCCTTAGCTCTATAAGACTTAGCCACAAATCTGGTTCTAGTAGCACAGGAGCGACTGTTCATTAATTGGACATCTTGCTCAGTCAGAGACTTGTAACAAGATGTTACAAGTGTCAGCAGTATGACCACTCCTCTAAGTATTGTCGTGAGTCAGACTCTACCTGTGGACACTGTGGATGCGTTGGATACTCCTTTAAGGAATGCAGCAAACGCTAAGAACCTGCCGCGTGTGCTACATGCAAGCGCTTTAACAAGCCCAGCCGCCACAAAACGGGAGACGAACAATGCCCAGCGAGAAAAAGTGCAGAAATTAGGTACCACAGCTCTATTGACTATGAAGGATAGTCTACTCTTATGAACATATCAGTGATCAGTGACCTTCTTAAAATGTTCTTCAATTATATAATTCTAGTAGTATCTAAGCATAATTATAATCATTGTTTACAAAACATACGTACGTACTGCAACTTAATTAGCATGATAGCATTGTTAATAAGATATTATAATTTATTGTTATCTAATAAAATGTTAAGTAAGCACTAACCTACATTCACTTATTAGATGCCTAAAAGACAGGTAAACTAGTTTACTTAGCATAGGTATCATTTCGATTATTTTGCAATACTAACCTTAATTTTAAATTACTTACAATAATAGCTGCACTCTTGTTATGCATTATTTTTATTATGTGGACGAATGATATTTATAAGTTTTGATGTATTTAGACTAAGTTTTTATACAGAAATAAATTATTCTTATTCTTCTCTTATTCTAATTTATTTGCCACGTGGTAGGCTTCTATCCAGAATCTGGCTGAAAACTTTGTATTTAAACCGGCAAGCATTATTAATTTGCAATGCCGTGTCCTAGATCTAATGGCATTACAGGGCATACGGGCATATCTACTACAAAGCTTCAGGCTCATCTCTGGCTCGGTAACGTAAAAGTACGAAACAGCAGTTTTCATTTGTTTAATTTTGTGTATCAGTTCTAATTAGCAGCAGCTTCTAGCCATTTCTTAATAGGGCGGAAAGTCTTCTACTTTTTTATTTAAAGCTTATCTCGTGTCAGTCACAATAGCGAAACATATCAGCGTGCACAATCGTTCGCGTAACATTATTACAAGCCCCTCGACACAAAAAGAATCAAAGCGCGCAGAAAGTTAAGTAATTATTCCCCTACGCTAAGTAATTGTTTTTCTATATTACTACGTATTGTTCCGTTCCCTTATTTTAATTATAGCAATAGTACGTGTCGGGAGTAATTGAGTAGAACGCTCACTAAGAATTCCATTATTGCGAACAACAAGAGGCCGGCAAATGGAAATTAGCTTCCCCGACTAATTACCATGAATACGTTTAGCATAAATCAACGGCGTTTTAAAAAACATGACAGGCGGAACGCGGGATACGTACACCCGAAGTGACAGGGCCGCTCCCGCCCGCCGCCACTTCAGGTTCGTTGTCAGTGGTGAAGTCGCAATATTCTTGATTTCTTCATTCGATACGAAATCTTAAAAATAAAAATTTTTAACACTGAAACGTAGCCAAGTGGTTAAGGCAGCCGCCCGGAATGCGGAAGGTGCGTGGTTCGATTCCCGCCTGAGGTTGTCGTCTTTTTTCAGTGTTAAAAATTTTATCTAAGTATATTTAAGCGTTAATATGTGGGAGATTAAGAAAAGAGAGTAATGATTTTGATCAATTTATATTCAGAAAAACCAGATTAATTGGCAGACAGTAACAATATCCACACATTTAGTGTTAATTATAATAACAGTAACATCAATTTATTAAAATAATTAGCCATTTCGCATTTTACATAATGAAAATTGGTACTTACTACTATTTCTTGTAAGATACACAGTTATGTACTACAATACATAATTTAGTTACACCACCATAGCATACCTTAATACTATGTCGACGATCAAAGCTCCGTCATGCTCCGCAGTTGAGTACAGAATGCCCCGAAGGCGCTAGCGCATGACCTTTTTATATTAGAGCACAAACAAGTCGCCAACGACGCATGGAGTGGGGAGCGTGGCAATGGGCAAGCACGTGTTTTCTTATTCGTATTAATTACTGCGGTGAATTATATCATTGGGTGAATTTGCTTTATTCAAACATTTGTTTTTAATGCTAACATTAATAGTAATCTACATTTAAATGCCAATCTCCCACACGGCCATTCTGACGAGCAGCAGGTCACCGGCTCGCGAATAATGTAAATAATAAACATCAGATTTTGTTTAGACAACAACAAAAACAAAATAAAAACTATATTATAGGCCCTCAGTCTTAAATATGAGACAAAAACATTTATATTCCATACAATATTAAGTATACTCATAACGTAAATAGTCGTAAACATACATTTTTAAAATGTTTACATTATTTTTTTCTTTATCTGTACATCTTTCAAGAAAAATCTCTTGCTTGAAAAAAATTTGAAAAAAAAAAAGCGTAAAGCATAATCGCATACTACCAAAGGAAATGCACAACCAAACAATTCGCATTCTTAGTAAAATATAAACCAAATATCTTTATTATTGAAATTTTGCATTCACAATGCTATATAGATCTAGGTCTAGATCTAGATCTAGATCTTTTTTTCTAGTAAACATTTTATCCTAGATCTATATAGCATTGTGAATGCAAAATTTCAATAATAAAGATATTTATAAGCAATTACGTCTTTATCGATTGTTAAATACTTGCAATAGTATTTCTTTCGAATGTGAGGGTAGACTTCACAGTGACGTAATACCGCTGGCTTGCAGCGTAAATCAAACTACTAGGAAAAATTCAACAAGTCTTCTGGGGTCTCGGTAGCTCAGCGGTTAGAGCAGTGGACCGGCAATCCAAAGGTCGTGGGTTCGAATCCCACTCGAGCTTCCTGAGACTGGTTGATTTTTTTTCTAGTAAACATTTTATCCTAGATATAAACCAAACTCAAAATCTTGATATCAGAAATATCGACTTTAAAATGCAAAGTTTACAGCTTACTTTAAAAACGTGAATAAAAAAAACTTTGTGTCTTATCATTATCAAACCTCTTACAATTTACATCCTTACAGATCCGAATGAAAATATTTTACATTGTTTAAAGATTTAGGTAAGATAAGGCTTGAGGTAAACACATTTTTGAGACCTGAGGTAAACCCCTTTTTTTTTAACGCCTCGATTAACGCAAATAATAAAATATTGCGAATCGGGGCCCAAGCTATCGGTAGCTATAATAGTTATTTAAACATGTGTGTTTGTGTCTGCGCGCGCGCATGTGTGTTTGTCGTATTATTAAAATAAATATTAGTTTTATTAACAATTTATATCAATGATCACATAAATAGCCTCGGCAGAAAGCCATCGAGTGGCGCGACTAAATCATGAGTCACAAAAGTGACAAGGCCTCTGTATAAAGCCATCGAGTGGCGCAGCCAAAAATAAATGATCACATAGTAGCCTCGGTAAAAAGCCATAATGTGGCGCGGCAAAATAAAAGTGATCGCATAAGAAGCCTCGGTAAAAAGCCATAACATGGCGCGGCAAAATAAAAATGATCACATAGTAACCTCGATAAAAATAAGCCATCAAGTGGCACGGCTAAATAAAAATGATCACATAGTAGCCTCGGTAAAAATAAGCCATCGTGTGGCACGGCCAAATAAAAATGATCACATAGTACCACCGGTAAAAATAAGCCATCATGTGGCGCGGCCAAATTAAAGTGATCTCTAGCCTCGGTAAAAAGCCATAATTTGGCGCGGCAAACTAAAAGTCCTTATTACTCAATGTACAGCAAAACATCTGGCCAGGAGTTCACAGTACATAAAGAAATAAAAACACAAAAATATCAAATATTTATTCTTGCTTTTCTAATGAAAACAAAGAATATGACTTTATAAGATATCTTAAGATATCAGACAGCTCAGTACCTCTCTCAGAGGAAATGCCATAAATGATAATGCGGACATTATGTTTCAGCATTTTACTGTATTGTCACAGTATACCTTTTTTTCTTTGTTTTAGTCGGAGAAAATGCTTCTCTGCACTGGCATGAGGCCTCAAGAGGAGAGTGAGAACCCCATGCACTGTCCGGGGCTGGAACCCATATGTCCCCACCCGCCCCCCCGTGGGGGTAACGGGTGAGTAAGGACATACGGGCCCGACCCGGTAAAAGAACCGACATCTGCCGTCAGGGACGCGACGCGGCGCCACGGTACCACGGTAACATGCCCCGCGAACGCCGCCACGCTATGGACCCAGTCAGACCTGGGTCCCCCGCACCACGAGGAGCAGTCTGGCAGATGCAGACTATCATGTAAGTAACGTTACATACGTTACTTATACAAGATATAAAGTACACAGAACTGTCAGCTAGCAACATATTTATTTGCTCAGTGCTAGCAACAATGATCCTTTTTTCATTAACTGTCGGTCTGTTCGGCACTTGCCCTCTTTCTGATCTTGTCTACAAAGCTCATTTCCGTACAAATTGTAGATTTTTTCCCCCTTTTCGGAATTCCATATTTTTTAATAGTATGTAGCCTACTTTTCTCGTGTTTTTAACGAATAATCTCAGTACGTCCCCTTCATATAGTTTTGTTGAATAAGATTGATATTTCCCTTCTTATGTACTATCAAAAACAAAAATACTATGAGGAAAAAAAACAAATTTAATATTTTATTCTATAATAATTCTAGACTTAAAAAAAACAACTTTATCACTCCGTATTTGAAAAACTTTTCACTTTTAAAAACTATTTTTCGTAAATTAAATGAATCTCATTTTGATTAGTCTGTTCAGACACTCTTCAACATTTATTTCATTCATGACATGATCTTCAACATTTTTGGTGATACGTTGATCAGTTACAATATCTTTTTCCTGTCTTTTTTCGTAACTATAATGAACTTAAAAATCGCTTAAGTATCAATGTCAAATAATGACATCAATCTATTTTATGAATCCCGCCAGCGTTATCTAAAGATAGGATACATGCAATGCAGAATTCTATGCAAAACTCCGTGGACCTATTATAATTACAGATTTGTACTCGACTATTCAAATAGTGAACAAACAACGTCAAATTAAATCAGTATTATAGATTTTGTACCAAAACCTAATTTATTCACCTGTTTTGTAAAAAGGGGGCGAACAACGAAAGTGGGCGAATTACGAATAAAAAGTATATGAATCAGAAAAGGGGGCAAAAATGTACAATTTGTACGGAAATGAGAATTTGTAGACAAGATCAGAAAGAGGGCAAGTGCCGAATAGAGCCCACGTGCAATGCGTGTAAATGATTTGTATGTGCACCATCGAAGGGTAGCCTCGACCACGTGCAATGCGTGTAAATGATTAGTATGTGCAACATCGAAGGGTAGCCTCGACCACGTGCAATGCGTGTAAATGATTTGTATGTGCACCATCGAAGGGTAGCCTCGACCACGTGCTATGCGTGTAAATGATTATGTATGTGCATCGTCAATCTATTAAAATGATTGTTACCCTACCGAATTAAACTTGCAATTTATTAAGTAGTGAATTTGTGAGCGTAATTACTTGGTTCATCCCAATTCTGATGTGGGAGATTAAGAAAAGAGAGTAATGATTTTGATCAATTTATATTCATAAAAACCAGATTAATTGGCAGACAGTAACAATATACACACATTTAGTGTTAATTATAATAACAGTAATATCAATTTATTAAAATAATTAGCCATTTCGCATTTTACATAATGAAAATTGGTACTTACTACTATTTCTTGTAAGATACACAGTTATGTACTACAATACATAATTTAGTTACACCATCATAGCATACCTCAATACTATGTCGACGATCAGAGCTCCGTCATGCTCCGCAGTTGAGTACAGAATGCCCCGAAGGCTAGCGCATGACCTTTTTATATTGGAGCACAAACAAGTCGCTAATGACGCATGGCGTGGGGAGCGTGGCAATGGGCAAGCACGTGTTTTCTTATTCGTGTTAATTACTGCGGTGAATTTGCTTTATTCAAACATTTGTTTTTAATGCTAACATTAATAGTAATCTACATTAAAATGCCAATCTCCCACAAATAAAACGTTAAAATATATAAAAACATTAATCTTAAAAATTTTACATGATACATACAAAACCGTGTCGCGTAGCGGTGAATACTACGACCCCCTCTCTTCCATTGGTTGTCGTAAAAGGCGACTAACGGGCTAAAGACTGCACATACTACCAACAACATAGAGAAGCGATGGGCTCACCACCTGTCACGCTGAGCGCATGTGCAGTCGCTGTTTGGTGAATAGTGGACTATGCTAGAGGATTGGTTTTGCTTTCCTCATTGCCAAGTCTCTGACGAATCTTCGGGGATAATAGTCGTGATTATGATAAAGTGCAGGACGTTGGCGTTAAAGTGGCTAGGCTGAAGTGGGTATGAGCTGGCCACACTGCACGAAAATTGGATTCCTGGTGCAAGAGGGTCCTAGAATGGCGACCATGGTATCAAAAGCGCCCGAGAGGAAGACCACAAATGAGGTGGAAGGACGATATCAAGAAGATGGCCGGTATCAACTGGATCCTTACTGCCCAGAATAGAAATAAGTGGAGAAGTTTGAAGGAGGCTTACACCAGATCTCTGGTAGACAAAAGCTGAAAAGACGAAAGAAGAAGAAGAAGATATGTGTGTAAATACATTCATGTCCCCTTGTCTGTCACGAAGACTCCTAGAGGTTGCTAACAATTGTCAGGTCGGCTCGATCCACTGGCTCTTCGGAGAGACGTTGCGTCTCTCTGTATATTGTACCGCATGTATCATGGGGAGAGTTCTGAGGAATTGTTTGGCTTGATCCCTGCCGCTGATTTCCTTCACCACACTACACGCAATCGACTGTCATTCCATCCACATGACCTTGATGGATGGCGGTCTACTACTGTGCGTTTTTCACAAAATTTATTGCCTCGAACTACAGTGTTGTGGAACCAGCGCCGGCGGTATTTCCGGACCGTTACGACTTAGGGATCTTCAAGAAACGAGCCTATTCCTTCCTTAAAGGGCGGCAACGCGTCTGCGATTCCTCTGGTTTTTGTGATTGCTCTCCATCAGGTAACCCGCCTGCTCGTTTGCCTCCGTATTTTATTAAAATAATATATATTGTGCCTGGTATTACGACAGCTGAGCTTTTATACTGACGACGATTATCCCTGAAGGATAAGTTGGAGACTAGGCAATGAGGGCCGCAAAAGCAGTCCACTGCCACACTCCACATTTCATTAAATCACAATTGCATGTGCTAGCGTGACAGGTGGTGAGACCATTGCCGCTCTATGCTGTTATTGCTGTTGCTTCTCTTGGGTGTCGTAAATGGCGACTAACGGACTGAAGACTACCCATACATCCAGTAAAAAGCGCTGAGCACATGTGCAGTAGTGCAATTCTCTAAGCGCAAACATTAGCAGCGGCTGCAACAGAGCGGTGAGCGTACCATTGGTTAGGGACACATAGCGCTGCGCGCATGGCTGTGAGTTAGGACCCTTGTGCCGACTTTCCCTGTTTGTCGACTTTACTGAAATATCATACAACGATTACCCTTATGCCGAATTTTCAAGTTTCTTTGAGTTTGGTTCCTTTATACCGACTTTCACTTGAAGCCGACTTTTATAATTAATCCATGTTTAGGTTTAGAATGCCGAAACAATAAATATCTACGGTTTAAAAACCTCAATGCCGAAAAACGAAAAACTTTTTGAACAGTCGTGTGCAGTAGTGTCTTGTAAATAGTAATAGTTATATTAAAACAAAAAAATGTTATTGTGCTTTTATGTAAAATAACAAAATAAATTATCCTTTCTTACGGAACAAAAATTAAAATACCATTAATTACATTAAAAAATAATAATAATAATATACATCTGCTGTCTCTTTCCAATTCTATGAATATGAAAGAGACAGAGTCAATTCTCAGCGCTGCGGCAGCCGCTGCTACCAAGGCTTTAACTTAGAGAATTGCACTTCTGGTACACACTGCTTTTGAGGTCTTCATTGCATATTCTCTGACTAACTCGTTGGGGATAAATGGTCTTGAATTTCTGTAAATATGAAATGTTACAAATATTATGCGAGTCGACTCGTTACTCAAAGGCGGGTGAATGAATTCGTAGTGAATTGATATGGGCATGCAAATAACTTTGAATAAAACATTTTCTTTTGGTAAACTGACATTGAATCTAAAATATATTAGTCTATCTTTTGTTGCGATGTTGCATGCAGGTCAATAAATGTTTTTCTTATTTCATCTCAGATTGGTATAAAATTGCATATGCCGTTTGTACTGTCATCTTCAAAATGAGTTTTAATCTTATACCCGTACAAGAGGAGGCAGGAGTAGCTACCCTCTCTCTGTGGTTCTGTAAGCTTTCCATACTGACCTACAGTATGACGAAATCCAAAACTTTAAAAGAAAGATAATTTGTTAAAATGTATTAAAATGACAATTTGTTTAATTGTATGATCCTGATATCGATCTTAAAGCAAACTAAAATATTTTAAAAACTATATATAAGGTGACTGCTAGAAACCGCAAGAAACTTCAAGGGCCGGCAGGTCAAGTGTTTTAAACATGACAAAAATGAGAAAAAAGAAATTCGTGTTTTTTTTTTCATTTTTAATTACATACTTAATTCATTTTGTGAATTTTAATTGGATAGTCTTTGATTATCAAATTTATTTTAAAGCAATAACATAAGATAAATAAAATGAAAAACAATTAAACATAACGATTATTTACAACGCGAGGGCAACGGCTGGCCGGCCGACCGTCTGTCGACCCGTTCGCGTCAGCTGGGCGATAAGTACCTACGTTAGTCTGCAATAAGAGCATTTTTGTCATGTTTAAAACGCTTGACTTAACCAGCCCATGAATTTTCTTGCGGTTTCTAGCAGTCACTTTATATATATGTACCTAACTTACATTGTTTTTTTTACGTAAACAAGTAACCGGTCACATTTGTTTTGATTTTTTTTCGCACCTTTGTCGATCATAAACAGACTTCTGTAGAGAACAAAGAAACTGTAACAGTTAATAAAGCTCTAAAAGTCTCGACTATGGAGACTAATTGTTCCAGTCACTTTCAGTGCCATGACCAAATCTTACGAGTAATAATCCCTTGAATAGGCTTCAGAGTAATCACCATTCTGTTAGGGCTGAGTAAGCACAGTACTCACTTAATTATACTACTTTTCAATTTTCGATAATATTTTGGTTTAGATCACGTACAAATAAAGTGTTGCTAGGGAAAATTTAAAATACACTGACTAGCCGTAACAACCTAGTGGTCTAGTGCAGTCACAGTGCAGTCCAATGCATGCTATTCTACTGAAATGTAAAAGGGAGAGGTGCAAAAACTCACCGAATCGAAATATGTAGTTCACTATATAATCACGACTATTATCCACGAAGGTTAGTCAGAGACTAGGCAATGAGTACAATAAAAGCAGTTCTGTACCAGAGTCCACTTTTCACCAAAAAGCGACTGCACATGTGCTCAGCGTGACAGGTGGTGAGCCCATCGCCGCTCTATGCTGTTGGGTATATGTGTAGTCTTTAGTCCGTTATTCGCCTTCTACGACACCCAAGGGAAGAGAGAGGGTGGTAGTATTCTTTCACCGCTACGCAAAACGGTTGATAAAAATATGTAGTTCAATATGGGTAAAATATTTGTTCGCAACGAAATTCGCTATACCCAAACCTACTCGTAAGTACTTATAGCAATCTTTGTTGCGAACAAATTCTTCTTCTTTAGTCGGGCACTCTTGACAGAGTGGTCGTGGTTATGGGGGGGTCTGGGGGAATGACGTCTCTCGTTATTCGTCTCCATTCGGCTCTGTTAGTGGCATTGTGCGAGCAGTCGGTCATGGTAGATTGAGTGAGGGATCTAATGAGGTCTACCCATCTGGTTGGAGAGCGACCACAGGATCTCTTGCCCTCCATTCGGCCCTGAACTACGAGACGCTCCATTGAATCTTCGTTGCGAGTTATGTGCCCAAAGAACTTCAGTATTCGTATATAAACAGTCGAAGATAATCTTTCCTTTATGTGAAGCTCTTTTAGGATCGATACATTGGTACGGCCAGCAGTCCATGGAATCTTCAGAAGACGTCTCCAGCACCACATCTCCAGTGCATCGATTTTCCTTCTCTCCTTTAGCCTCAAGGTCCACGTCTCAGCTCCGTAAAGAAAAATCGGAAAGACAAGACTTCGCATTAGTCGCACTTTAGTGGTTTTTGTTATTCTGCGGTCTTTCCAAATTCTCTTGAGCCTCTCGACGGCAGATCGCATCACAGCACAACGCCTTCGTATCTCGTCTTCACAGCCTCCGGTATTTGTAATGTTGGAGCCCAAGTATTATAGCTCTGAACAACATCACAGTTGGCTATACCTTTGACGGTCGGTTGGTTGTCTTCAGCTCTATCTACTATCATCATTTTGGTCTTGTCACGATTGATAGCAAGTCCAAGGCCAATACTGGTTGTTTCCAGGCATTTCACTAGATGTTCCATATCTTCTTTAGATGTTGTAAGAAGTGTAGTGACATCGGCATACCGTAAGTTACAAATTTTCCGACCTCCAATAGAAACACCTTTGTCCCATCCTTCCAGTACAAGTCGCATTATATACTCGGTGTAAATATTAAAAAGCAATGGAGATAGAATGCATCCCTGTCTAACACCAGCCTCCGTTTTAAATGGGTTCGAGTCAATCCCATCCACACGAACTGTTGCTGTGCCATCTTCATAATAATAATAATAAATAAATAAATTTTGTTTACGCTCACACCAATTATCTAGACCAAGATGAGTATTCTTGTGAAACTCGTTTATATGGTAAGATAACGGATAAATATACATAAACATAGAAAAAACACCCAGATCCGAAATCAATTTAGAAAAACAGTTTTTCTCTAAATTGACCCGACCGGGGATCGAACCCGGGACCTCAGAGATGGCGACACCATGAAAACCGGTGTACAAACCACTCGACCAAGGAGGTCGTCAGAATCTTCATATAGTCTTCGAATGAGGTACGTTAGATGATCTGGTACACCCATTACTGTGAGAATTTCCCACAGTTCCTGCCATTGCACAGTGTCAAAAGCTTTCCGGAAGTCTACGAAGCATATGAAGAGAGGGTTGTTAAATTCACGAGACTTCTCTATGACTTGACGTAGTATGAGAATTTGTTCTCTCGTTCCTCTTCCTTTAACAAAACCTGCTTGTTCGGGTGCGATTTCGCGGGACAGAAATGACTGCAGCCGCTTGTTAATTACATGTAGAAGTACCTTGCTTGCGTGGAATATGAGGGAGATCAGTCTGTAATTGTTGCACTTTTTAGTAGAGCCCTTTTTGTGCAATGGAATTAAAAGAGAGCTTGACCAATCTTTCGGCCAATCGCCAGTCACCCAGATTCTACAACAGATGGTGTGTGTAATATCTACTCCTGTTTCTCCCATTGCCTTGATTATCTCAATAGGTATCTCATCCACGCCTACAGCTTTATCAGGCTTCAAATAATTTATTGCTGCTCTTATTTCGTCCTTCAATAAAACGGGTTCCAATTCAGAAGGCTGAGAACATTGTATGATAGTCCGTGAAGTGTGAGTGTCGACGAACCAGGACTGACAGTAATCTTTTCAGGTGTCAAGAATGTCTTTGATCTCGGTAACTATTGCACCATCTTTGTTCTCAATAGCCCAGCTTTTGGGTTTGAATTGGCGAGTGATAGATTTTATCTTTTTATGAAGATCCCTGGTTTCGAACTTTTGTGAATGTCGTTCTAGTTCTGCGCATATGTTATTTAGGGCTGCATTGCGATCTCTTCGTCAAGCAGCCTGTACTTCGGAGTTAAGAGAGTTCAGAACTTGTACATTGGTGCCACTGGCTTTTAGTTTTCGGCGGTGTTCAACCTTGAGCCACGTATTTATAGACATCCAATGTTGACGTTTTATCGGGAGGGGATTAGGCTGTGTTTTTTGTACCAACTTTTTAATGTACATCTTGGCCTTCTGCCAAAGAGTATTTGGATGGTTATCGTCTTCATCACCTCGCCAATCATGCACTGTGTCCCGTAAAATCTTTTTAAAACCTTCTCTATCGCTAATTTCCATACGCCTACTTGTCTTTTGACTAATAGAGTTGCGTAGCTTGATTCTTAGATTACAAACTAGGAGCTGATGATCAGAGTGGCAGTCAGCTCCTGGGAGTGTGTGTGCATTGGTAATGGAGCTGCTCCATCTAGCTCTAATCATTACGTAATCTATTTGATTCCGGTGTTTTCCGCAAGGGGACGTCCAAGTGTAGAGCCTTCTAGGGTGATGTTGGAAGACTGTATTCATTATAGTCAGGTTGTTGTCGGTTGCAAATTGGATAAGTCGTTCACCTCTGTCGTTCCTAGCACCGAGATCATATCGTCCAATGATATTTCTTAGGCCTGCATCAGTAATGGTGGATCCCAATTTGGCGTTGAAATCGCCTAGGACGATTAATAACTCTCTTGTTGGGATGGCAGCTATACTGGCTTCTAACTGACTGTAGAAGTCCTCAATTACTTCATCTGATGCGGCACTTGTGGGGGCGTACACTTGGATGATATTGAGCGGAGTCGGAGTTGCGCTGAGCTTAATCATCATCAATCTCTCACTGATAGGGTTGTAGCCCATGACCGACTTGTTCCATCGTTTGGGTATAGCAATTGCCACACCAGCAAAGCTGGAGTTTTCATTTCCAGAGAAGTAGATGGTGTGTTTCTCAGTGTTGCGATGTCCACTTTCCCTCCAATGCGTCTCACTAAGACCCGTGATGTCGGTGTTGCATCTTTCGAGCTCATGGTCCAGAACATGGAGTTTCCCCTTATCACGGAGGCCTCTTACATTCCATGTTCCAAGTCTAAAGATGAGAAGGCGAACAAATAATGCCTCGGAAAAAGATGCCGTTATAAAAAAATCATACACGTGATTCTAACCTGCACTGCACCTTCCTTACGTACAGTCACGAGCACCAATATGTATACATTTTGACTCTTATTCCATTGTATTAAGAGTTACAATTGCTAACATATTTCTACTCGTGACTGTACATACAATCACGACTATTATCCTCTAAGCCTTAGGGGATAACGGTTAGTCGGAGACTACGCAGTGAGTCTCCTGCTATAGTCCACGTTACACCAAATAACAACAGTACGTTCTCAGCGTGGCAGGTAGTGAGCCCATCGCTGCTTTTTGCTGTAGGATGTAAATGTGCAGTCTTTAGTCCATTAGTCGCCTACCACACCCAAGGGAAGAGATGGGTCGGTAGTATATTTTTAATGAGCCATTTTCTACTATTATTTTTCGAACCAAATAGTTAGTCGAACTCTTTTGGGGCATGCCGGAGCAACCCGCCGCACTCGTGTTATGCTTGAATATGAAATAGTTTCAGTTCACGCCAGACGATTCGCTCAGCGGCCCCGACTCGGCAGATCCATTAACTTACATATTTTACACATGTCCCCAACAACGGCTTCTAGTAAATCTCGAGAAATATTTGCACTGCTTATGTTCCAGACAGAGCAGAGATTGCCAGAATCTGTCACTTGTTCTGAAACTATTACTGAATGTGCTATCGAAATTAGTTTTGATGAGTGTTTTTTTAAAATAACCGTGTCGCGCAACGGTAAAGGAATACTACCACCCCCTCTCTTCCCTTTCGTATAATTAAGGCGACTAACGGACTAAAGACTGCACATACATCCAACAGCGTAGAGCGGCGATGGCACAGAATAAATAATATGGCGATGGGCTCACTGTCACGCTGAGCACATGTGCAGTCGCTATTTAGTGAAAAGTGGACTATGGTAGAGGGCTGCTTTTGCTGTCCTCATTGCCTAGTCTCTGACTGACCCTTCGGAGATAAAATAGTCGTGATTATACGGGAAAAATTGTTTATATGTGCACATATAATTTTTATATCATCCAGTAACGTTAATAGACATAATTTTACAATTTTTTTAAATTTTTATTATTTATTTAATTTGTCCGGCACAATAAAAAACACTCGTGGATACCGGTCGAAAGAAAGGTCAGTTGTGTAACGAAACATAACCTTACTTACCTATGTATCCTGTGGTAACGTAATGTGTCAGAGTTTAAATGCGCGGTCCTGGTCGATTGACTATGATTAACGGTATTTTTGTGGATATGTTTGATCAATTTAAGTTTCTTTATTTTTCACAAAAAAATAATCTGTAGCTCTAAATTATGTAACTCTATTAAAATGAAAAATTATGAGTGAAATAAAAAAAAATCTGTATGTATGTTATTTCATATTATCTTCGAGTGCCTATTAGCATATCCCCTTGTCTGTGACGAATACTCCTAGAGGTTTCAATTGAATTTGTATTTTGTCTGGCTTTACGGCAGCTAAGCCCATAAACGCCAGTGTTTTTCATTTGCATATTCAGGTTTAGGTAATTTGAAAATGAGAAAACTGTACAGGTACAAGCCTTAGATTAAAACAAAAAGGGAAGATACGGCATGCTCCTACTTGTAGTCATTCAAAATATAGTCCTAATGAACGTCAGGACTGAGGAGCCACCCCTAATTTTTAAAGGAAAATCATACCATCAATTAGTAGTATAAAAAATAATTTTGTAGGACAAATTCTGAAATTTGTAGTATAATACTTTCTAAGGTACATCAATATAAAGCTGGCTCCTCAATCCATACAGTATGGATTGAGGAGCCACAATAGAACTCGGAAAGTAATGAAGTTACATTTTTGAAAATTTAGTATGTTTTAGTAGGTATTTTGTAGGTTATCTACAAAAAATTTCAGTGCGGTACTGCCGAAATTAAATAAAATACAATAGTTTTGTTGTGGCTCCTCAGCCCGTATACAAAAGCGTGAATTCCTATGAAATTGATCCACATATTAATGTATTCGAACTAATGGACAATTAGTAGTATGTATGCTTGAATTTGTAGTATAGAAATAAAATAGCAAGATTAAGTAAATTCGCTAAAAAAATACATTTCATCTGGCTCCTCAATCCAGACACTTGCATTTAAATAATTGACTGTATCTACCTAACTATAGACGATAATCAAAAGCTTTATATGCCAATATTTAGTAGAAATTTCTACTAAATATCTATGTACAAAATAACATTGTACAATTTGGTCAAAGGAAGTTACAATGATTATTCGATATTCCATACAATTCACTAAGGGTGACCATGTTATATAAATGAAAACAGGGCAAATTGTTCTTTACATTTCATTTTAACAAAATATTTATTATTATGAACTTAACAATTATAATGTTATAAATATTATTTACATAATTTTACCGCAAATTTTGTTCTTTCTTTTCGACACTTTTTTAATTTGTAACTTAACAATTGCTAATACTTTGCATTTTTAAAAGCTACATTACACTGGACTGTTGTAATCACATCTTGTTCCTTTTATTCAGTAATGTAATTTGGTAAGGGTTTAAAACGTTAAACTTTTATCAGATTCTATTTCTGATGACAGATATATAAGATCTGAATCTGAGAAATAAAATACATTGTTTGAATAAAATTACAGCCTAATTAATGTAAACAAATATCTAAAAGATACTTCGTACCTATAAAATTATGTTTAAACATTATAAAAGGAATTAAAGTAAAACTTTCATCATGCCCTATCTACCACATCTGCCATTTTGTAATACTTTACAGCACTGGCATCAAGAACTTTTGAGCCGAACCTTATAAATAATAAAGTCTAATCGATACATTTTACTATTGATTCTTATAAAAGTAATTTTGGGGGTTAAAGTTACTCGCGTTCCTAGGTTTACCCCTGAGACCCTACACGTGACCCCTGGGTGGTGCTAAATGAGTGACACTGACTGAGTGATAGACCACGCTGCGTTGCAGCACGCATTGGGCCGGCTCGCCCGACGTAATACCACCCTCTCACGAATATTCGGCGTGAAATAATGGCACTTGGTGCTGTTGTGTTTCGTCCGACCAGTGAGGGTTCCGGAGGCCCCTCCCCCACCCCGCTCTTTGCATTACTATTCCTTCCATAAACCTATTCCTCCCTTAAAGGCCAGCAACGCGTCTGCGATTCCTCTGGTTTTGCGGGGTGTCCATGGGCGGCGGTGATTACTCTCCATCAGGCCTGCTCGTTTGCCTCCTTCTATTATTATATTATTTTTTTTAAATATATATATAACTTACACTTGACTTATGAGCAGTCGCTTTTTGGTGCAAATGGACTATGGTAGAGGAATGCTTTTGCGGTCCTAATTGCCTATAGTCTCTGACTAACCCTTCGGGAATAATAGTCGTAATTATATGTATGTTTGTATTTATGTTCCTTGGTTTTAACACTTTGCATCGTTCAATCATTTTTCTGATCTTGTATGTAAGACAACTATAATTAATACACAAATAAACTTACTGTATGCGCCTCACGCTTTATTATCAGTGTATACGTACTGTTAAAATAATTGAATTACTTTATTACATAACTGTTGTGTTCAAAATTGTTTAAAAAGGAATCAAAGTTGGACTTGTTTAAGTCATTTACTATCCACATCTGTTATTTTGTATATTTTACGGCACTGGCATCAAAGATTATTGAGCCAAACCTCATGAATAAATAAATTAATCTAATGAATTACACGTTTTATTCTTTGAAATCAATGAAAAAAGTTAAAGTTCGAAAGTAAAGAAATAAGTTGCCACTTATATTACAGCTTTTATTTGACAAAAAATGCTAATGATGCATAACACAAATTACGTATAACGTTATATTAAGACTGTATGAGATCAATCTCTTTGCTTTTCCTATATTTAAAAATATATTAAAGTAGTCGTTTTAAACACGTACGTTTAAAATATTCTCATGAAGTGATAAGTTAAAATAACGCAATGAACTTTCCTTATAGCGTGTACCAGACTGTTGTAAACCGAAGTTTTCAACAGCGGTTTACAACAGATGTTTGCAACGAAATTTCAGTTGAACTTTCCACGACCTTGGTTTGCGGGAGTGTTTTAAAAACTTGCTGCGATCCCTCTGGCGGGCGGTCCGCTGTGTGGACGTTGTTGTAAACCACTTAAGCAGTATTGCCACTGCCTCTAACAAATTACAAATACCACCGCTATCTTCAACCTACATACAACGTGGTTACTGAAAAAAGCCAGGTTCATTTATATTAATGTACGTACAATAAAGATACAAAATTATTATTAATCAAGTGAATCAAATTTTGTTTAATTACACTATTTAAGTATGTATATCAAAGAAGGGATGCCAATGGGGCTATTTAAATAAGTAGATTTGTTGCTTATGTACGTAGAAATTATTGTACCTACTCAAAACTTATGTTGCGTAAAACGTTGCCTAAATGTTTTCTTGCTTGCTTCATTGGAGTTGCTCGAGTGTGTCATGCTCTCTTAAATGTCTCTGCGGTGGTGGCATGTGCGTCGGGTCGTTACGTTCCCTAAAACATGGTTGAGCGAAGCGATGGCTGATTCACATGTCATACTCGTGAACGGGTGCCGCCTGTGGAGGCTGGTCTGCTCTTGCTAACTTATTTTTATTATTAGTATATTAGTAGTTTAGTAGTTGTAGTCTTACTTTTATTTTTCTGTACTGTAAGACATTGACAACATTGATTATTTTATATTGATGAATACCTGAACTTTTTATTTTTATGTCTTGTAGTTGTTTTGTTTTTATTATTGTAATGGAAAGTGTCCTTCTATGATAGGGAGCCCTTCTGAGTTTCTTGCCGGTTCTTCTCAGTACATGGGGCCTTGTACTGAGAAGAACCGGCAAGAAACTCAGCAAGGGCATTTCTTTTCTCCCTTTCTTTTACAGCGTCAATTAGAATTGAAAAATGCCCTCCCTATCATAGAAGGGCACTTTCCATTACAATAATAAAAACAAAACAACTACAAGACATAAAAATAAAAAGTTCAGGTTCAGTACAAGGCCCCATAGTTAGACTTACGAACCGATGGCATAAATGACATTCATAAGTGCTGTAACCTAAACATGGCCTAACCTGAATAAATGATATTGAATCTTGAATCTTGAATCTTGTAGGATTTATGATTCTGGAAGAAAGAATTAAAATAATAACAACAGTTTTACAGAAATATGTCCAAATATGAAAAATTTTACGATAATGCTAAACATCCTGCTGCAGGTAGCCTGAATTTTACTCTTAAAAATGCTAAAAAAGCAGGATCCTGTTAAAAATGGCAACACTGCTTGTAACGCACAAAAAGCGTGTACCAGACTGTTGTAAACAAGCCTCCCTACCAGGTCACCTTGGCGGAGGCTGGTCTACAACCGCCGTTGTGTTCCGTCCACACTTGTTGAAAACAAGGCTTCCACTTAGTTTACAACCACCGTTGATGTTTTCCGTCACAAGTATGTTTAATTTTACAGCTAGCGGCTGTACAACTGTCATTTGTTGACAGATATTGCCAGATGATAATGAATTACAGATTAAAAATTAAAAAAGTAGGTATACAACTTAAGCATAAAACGCCGGGTCTCCTTTCGTTGAAAACAACTGTCCACACTGTTGTAAACCGCTGTTGAAAACAGCTGTTATTGCAAGTGTATTAAAATATAAAATAAAATTCCGAAACAATTTAAAGACGGACCTCTAAACCTTATGACTAGGCAATTGCGGAAATGGTTGATAGATGGATGTTTTTATAGTATTAAGGATTTCTTAGACTCAAGTTTTGCATGTTAATTATTATTGACAGAATGGAGCACTATATTTACAAATAAGATCATATGTAACACCTTTGTAAACCTATTCTATGCAAATAAATGGTCTGATCTGATCTGATGACAATAACATCGGTTTTCAACAGTCTGGTAGGTATACACGCTTATTACTCAGCTCTAGCGTAATGTTGCCAATTCGAAGATTTAAACATGAAAGTGATTTCGACTTTTATATATTATACCAACATTTTCACTCCTTTCTATTAAAGATTCATTAAAATCGTAAGTTGTACTTCAAAATATTTTAAAAATGTTAAATTAGTCGTAGGTAGTTCCTTTAAAAGATAATGTTTTTCTACAGTTTTAAAAATGACTCCTAATTTCTATATTTTGTCTTGGCATTTTGATAATGTTCCATGAAAACTTAATTAGTGGGTACAAACACATACTAACATATAATCACGACTATTATCCCCGAAAGGTTAGACAGAGACTAGGCAATAAGGACAGCAAATTAAGGCAGTCCTTTACCATAGTCCACTTTTCAATAAATAGCGAGTGCTGATTTGCTCAGCATGACAGTTGATGTGCCTATCGCCGTTCTGTGCTGTTGGATGTATGTATGTGCAGTCTTTAGTCCGAAAGTTGCCTTTTTACGTCACCCAAGAGGGTGGTAGTATTCTATCACCGCTACGCGACACAGTTAATTTACGTCAGCTCAGGAACAACAACGATATAGCACTCTTTTCACGCAATCTTTAGTTTACATCCTATGATGCTAATAGTTCAGGTTTTCTTATTTTTATATTTAGTTTGTTAATTAGTTAGTTTTATATTACTACAACAGTATGTAATATAGGTAAGTACTTACTATAATTAATCAAAAGGTCGAGGTTGAGAATTCAATCAAAACCACAAAAACATGTATGGTTTATTAGTAGTGATCGAAAGCTAGATAAAGTGTTACATTTTGCTTAAGAATTTTTGGAATGTAAACCTGTTTGCGTGATTTAGGAATCAACAAATAAACAAAAGAGCCATCTATGATTCTTTACCAGAACTAAGTTAGTTTCATGACAATTTGTACAATAATATTCTGTTTATGTTTTGTATAAACTTAAACAAATGCTATATTACCGCAATTGTCATAAATTGCATTTCTGGTCGTGTTCAAAAACTAGAGTATAAAGAGTTGTAGGTATTCATTTTAATAATCAATTGTATTAGCAGTCGGAAATACCCCATGAGTATCATCAACAACCTTACACGTCCCACTGCTGGGAACAGGCTTTCCCACGCTGTCTCATTCACTTTAAGTTAACGTACGCATAACATTTTATTATTTAAATAAATAAAGAAAATAAATAATTAATTATTTAATTAATAAACGTACGCGTAACGTTTTGTACATAAGAAGCAAAACATACAATATGCTACCTTAATACGGGTACTTAACCATATTTTTTTTCTCTTTGCCAGTATCGATATGGTCACCCTATATAGTGAATTGTATGAAATATCGAATAATCATTGTAACTTCCTTTGACCAAATTGTACAATGTTATTTTGTACATAGATATTTAGTAGAAATTTCTACTAAATATTGGCATATAAAGCTTTTGATTGTCTTCTATAGTTAGGTAGATACAGTCAATTATTTAAATGCAAGTGTCTGGATTGAGGAGCCAGATGAAATGTATTTTTTTAGCGAATTTACTTAATCTTGCTATTTTATTTCTATACTACAAATTCAAGCATATATACTACTAATTGTCCATTAGTTCGAATATATTAATATGTGGATCAATTTCATAGGAATTTACGCTTTTGTATACGGGCTGAGGAGCCACAACAAAACAATTGTATTTTATTTAATTTCGGCAGTACCGCACTGAAATTTTTTGTAGATAACCTACAAAATACCTACTAAAACATACTAAATTTTCAAAAATGTAACTTCATTACTTTCCGAGTTCTAGGGTGGCTCCTCAATCCATACAGTATGGCCAGCTGCCAGCCAAGCCAGCTTTATATTGATGTACCTTAGAAAGTATTATACTACAAATTTCAGAATTTGTCCTACAAAATTATTTTTTATACTACTAATTGATGGTATGATTTTTATTTAAAAATTAGGGGTGGCTCCTCAATCCTGACGTTCATCTACTCAACTACTTAAGCAAACACACACACGCACACCTATAAAGTGTAAATCGAGCGAGCGAGACAAAGCGGTAAGTTTCAACGTCAGCGCGAGGGAGTCAGCGAGTAGCGCGTTGACGTCTCGGTCGCTTCGCAACAGACGAGTACGTACGGTACGACCGATTCCGACGCCACTGCGGAGTAGCGTCTTTCTCTTTTTCACACAGTAGAATATCCGCAATAGTGCGATGTAGCCTGTTCGCTCGGCAAATTGTCACTGAAGTGAAATTGTGCCTTTAGGCCTAATTTTGGCGGCTCACTCAAGAGACGCTAACGCCGTATCTTCCCTTTTTGTTTTAATCTAAGGTACAAGCCCAGTAACCAGACAACGCTGCGTACTAAGTACATCTTATAATAGTTACTATCTCCATTTTACTTTAATTTAATTAGTGAGAGTGTGAGTCAAAGGTGGGCACTTTGTATAAAAGTAGGCTTTTAAACACCTCTGTGGTCCAGTAATTGAATGTCACAGATTCACAGGTACCTATAGGGTCATTTAAATCTGCAAATCTCTTTACTTCTCTGCCAACATTATTATTTAACGTTTTGGGCCTCACTAATAGTACATTGTTACCCTAGGGGTAAAAGTACCTTATTTATTCGGGGTTTGGCACCCGAGCGTAGTGAGGTGAGGTCACCAATAGTTCGAGGGACTAAATTAGTCTTTCAACTGAGGTAAACACTGTGCTTTTCATTACGAATACAAGGAAAGTAACTAAAAATAAAAACATGAAGAAAGGGGTTGTTAGTATTGTTTTGATGAGCCCATCGCCGGTCTATGCTGTTAGATGTATGTACAGTATTTAGTTCGTTAGTCGCCTTTTACGACACCGAAGAGAAGAGAGGGGTTGGTAGTATTATTTTGATGAGCCCATCGCCGCTCTATGCTGTTGGATGTATGTGCAGTCTTTATTCCGTTAGTCGCCTTTTACCACACCCAAGGGAAGAAAGGGGTTGGTAGTATTATTTTGATGAGCCCATCGCCGATCTATGCTGAAGGATGTATGTGCAGTCTTAGTCCGTGAGTCGCCTTTTACGACACCCAGGGGAGAGATGGGCTATTAATATTTTTTTTGGATTGGATGGGCAGCTATCGAGCAGGTTAGTGAAGCACGAAATCTTGGTGTGCTAATGGATGGCACTTTGAGCTTTCACAATCATGTCGTGGAGGCAGTTAAAAACTGCTTTTATAGGCTCAAAGTGATGTATCAGGTGCGTGAGTTTTTGGATGTTGACACAAGGATTAGACTCTGTGATGCTTTAGTTTTGTCGAAGTTGAACTACGCAGACACTGTCATAGGAGAGTGTCTTTTTAGTTACACCAAAAAACTGATACAGCGCGTCCAAAACGCCTGTGCTCGGTTCACCTTTACCATCCCGCGCAGGGCCCATGTGACGCCATTTCTTAATAAAGGAAACCTTGCCAACATTCAATCAAGGCGTACACTACACTTTGCCACGCTTCTGTTCGGTATCATACATACTGGATCACCGCCCTACCTGTTTAATAAGCTTGAGTTCTCTAACCGTCAACAGAGGAGTGCTCCTCGTCTGAACTGTCCAAGACACGGCACTGCAGCTTTTCGGGGCAGCTTTCGATACTCTGCCACGAAATGCTGGAACAACATCCCACCACCCCTAAGACTATGTCGCACTGTTGGGTCGTTTAAGGTAAATTACAAAAAATATCTTATGCACGGGTCGCAGATCAAGTACAACTTAGCACTTGTACTTTATCTGCGACCCGTAATTGCCGAATGTTCGTAGTCTTTTATATATGAAAGACTAAGTTTGGTTAGTTGGGCGATACTGCATTACTGAGTGGCTATTTTCATTGAGTTATATTTGTTTGTAAATATAATTGGTGACATAATTTATTTACGTATAGTATATCTAGTAGGTGTGTAACGGTTTAATATAGTATAACATTATTAGTAGGTATATATATTATGCTAACTTTGTTTTTTATTTACGAAAAGGTTTGCAAGTTGCGCGTAGCAGTGCTTCTCTCATTCTCTCATTGTCTGGCACTTACGGAAGACCAGCGTCGCGGTGTGTCAGCATGCCACGACACTATGCTGAGTGGGTGCCATTTCAGTGTCATTTATATAATAATTAGTAAAATACTTACTATTTTTTCTTAATAACACTGTAAATGACGTTGAATAAATCATTTTCTATTTTCTAATATTCTTTTAATAATAAGTCACAACCTTAGATGAATGATTGGTCTCGCTGCGGTCGAGCGCTGCGAGACCAATCATTAATCTAAGGTCACAACATACATGACAGTACCTGTCAGAAATACGATTCTCCCTAGGGCGATAAAGCTCTACTTTCCACCCGCTCCTCAGGCAACTTCAGGCCTACTTTCCGAGTATGATGAATGAAAACACTATTTAGGTACGCATTATTTGGTTAAACATTGTTTTGTCTACGTCACACACACACGTCATTTTGAATTTGAGCAAAAGAGAGAAAACAATATTCAATTAAAAATGCTTAAATAGTGTTTTCAGTAAGGCTCTTTCGACTTAATTGTTTGTTATAAAACCTTCTTATAGTGCAACTATCTATATTCTGTGAAACTTTAATCTTTAAAGTGATTCTGTATTCATTCCATAAAGTTAACACATAAATAATATTGCGGAGTATAGCTCATTCCGTTCAATCTGTTTTCCAAACGGATCAGTTCAATATTCCCGATTCCATATTCCAATATGCGATCACTTCTCTTTTATGAAATTAAGTCTCTCATATAGTGATTCATGCTCGTATAAATCCAAGTCAAACTAATGCATATGATGAATACTATTTAGTTTTACTTGCGACATTTTCTTTTCAGTGCTATTTAACACCACGGCATTGCAGACGGCAACGCGCAACGCGCTCCGTCCGGTCCGATATCTGTAAGATCCTGGGTTCAATTCCCGGGTTCGCGCAAAATGTATTTCAAATTTTTAAATACTTACAGCCCTGGGTTTTCTGTTCACCATTTCGCATTGGGCAAGCGCGGTGACAAAAACAAAACGTTTACTCGTTGGTGAAAAATTATATGCTCCCTTTGCCAATGAAATCACTTCGACAATGGTATCGAACAGAAAAGATAATGAGTTGTGCCAAAATTATTTTATTATTAACTACGGATTTAACACACTTGACTTACCGGAAAAAAATGCGTTACATTACGTCAGTGGGTATTTGTTGAGGAAATGCTTAGATTACCACAAGGATTGTAAAGAGCTTATGGCTTAGGTATACAAAAGGAGAAGACAATGCACAAAACTTTTCACAGGGCACTACATTTACCCGTTATAAAGAATAATTCAAGGAAGGCACCAAAACTTTCATAACCATACCACCAAACAGTTTTGTGGAATTTGTCAAATCAATGGAGGAACGATTCTGCAACTTTTTCAAGAGGAACTACTTCAACTGTGAAATTCTAAGATGTCTCTTAAATAAGGTAGACTCAATTTTTTTCAATGCCTTGCAAGTGTTTTCCACTAGCTTACTGTAAAAAATGTAAATATAATAATCGTGCATCTCGCCAATGTCGGAATGATCGCAAGATATTTTCTGTGACAAATTTCCATTATAACATTAACATTAAAATTAAAATATTTTAGTTATTAATTGTTTATATTATAACTAAAATATTCTTCGTGTTTCATTCCACGATATTTATTTGTGTATAAGCCAATGTTGACTATCCTCGGTCCTCGCGCGTTCGCCGAGCGTAGGTATGAAAAGTGAAGTACATGTGACTGACTTCTGTACCTATCTGTTTTGTGCCACTGAGCACAGTATAAATATAAGCTATTTATACTGTGCACTGAGTCTTGACTCAAACGTCGAGTAGGTAAGTAAAAGATATGCCTAGCCCCGTTGAACAGTTTATTTCATTAAATTTATTTCATAAATTATCTCTTGAACCTATGTAGGTAATAGTAAATAAAAAAATATAAATTCGTTATCATATTTTATTAATTTACATTAATTTACAGTAGTCGCAGTAGAAGTCATTTTTATTATATACTTCACTTACACAAAAGTGTAAATGCCATTTTTGTTCATCCTAATGTATGTCTTTGTTGACTTATTAAACCTTAAACTCTCGTTTTAGTAGATTTAATGCACGTCGGCAAAACGAATTTTCAGTCTTTTCGCAAATTAAAATAAACAATTGTATTGTTAAGACAAAGTAATAATGCTTAAGATAGGTCGAGGAAAAGTTCGTATAATGGTACGATTTATTATTCCAAAAATAATTTGGTAGGTACCTACACTATTATTAGAGATTATTTTACAATGAAAAGTCATAGGTGTGATGTAATCCTTAATAATTGACAACAAAACATGGAAAGGACTGTTATTGTACTAAGTAGTATTTTTGTTTTATTGTACTTACACAAAATTGTAAGATACCTTGTCCCCGACCTTAAATTATCATTTAATTACAATAATTAATACTTACGTCAATATAATAGATATTAAGTAAGCGTTTGTTTGTTAGGAAGTCCCCTTCAATCGTTGCATAATATTATTATGGCGATACAAAAACCATATAAAAAAAAATTGAGCATAAATGTTTTTAAATGCATCATTTTCGAAGTAAAACATTACTTTAAATTAAAAAATTCACGTGCTATTTAAAATAAAATGTTTAACAGGTTTAACGCAAACACCTTAATAGGCATCCTATTATATAGGTCTATCTTTTTAAACCTCGACGTTTCGGCCGAGTCGCACCGACCTGAGTCGTAGCCATTTAAGAAAGGTATAACTATATACTAACTATATATGTTGAACCTTGCGTTAAACATCTTATTTATTAGCCTAAACCTCAGATTAAAACGACACAAGCTACATAGTATGCATATCGACTGATCTCAGTATGTGTGCAATAACTGGGGGCACTGCAATTCGGAATACGTGTCACAGCACAGCACTCGCAGCTGCTACCTGCGCACACCTATTACGAAATGAAGTATTGGCGTTCGATAACTACTGTTTTGTAAAGTTTATTTTAGCCCATGCTATTTTAGCCCGACATTTGTAGATGCAAAACTTTATAACTTCAAAAGTGCAGTAATATTTCGACTTTTGTGAAACATCTTTCATATTTAGTTTTCAATTAGAACCATTCTACAATACATAATATACTTATTAATAAATATATAATACCTAGTTCGTCAAATTACATTTTTCTGAGTTAGAACAAAAATGTAATGTACTTACTTATGTTAATTTGAAAACAGAACTCAAAACAAAATAAGCTCCTGTCGCGTTACGTTGTTCGTTTGCTTCGATAAATACCATAAAGTTACTAGGTATAGTAACTTTATGATAAATACCTATGGTTTGTTCTTAAAACTACAATGTAATTGGGACGATATAATACTATTTCTCCTCATAACTATACACTTTTATACGATTTACATTACTCTTAATAGCTATGTACTAAATAATAATACAATTTGTATACCCACTACTTAAAAAAACCAAAAGTTTAAAAATGGCTCTATTTTTTGTAAATTCCTTTGCTAAAATAGAAGGTATACAATTTGTACTGAGTGTGATAATAAATAAATTGTTATTAATTAAATGCTGGGGTCCATCACAACCTTAAAAAGAAACAAAAGTAAACAAAATATAACATAAATAAAAGTCATAATTACATTTTCATCCATATCAATATTAACACCACTATTTTTGAATTACCAAAAACCTTTTTTAAAAAATAGCCTCTGTTCATTATTTCACACAATTTTTATTTGGGACCAACAAAAAAATCTGTTTTAAGTAAGTATAAAGATCTTCTCTAAGATCTAATTCGATGAAAATGTATAGAAAAGCGACAAGCAGTTATTATACTTAAAGGTTTTTTTTTGGTAATTTAAAAATTTGGGTAATATCCTTTCATTAATAATAGGTACATTAAACAACTTTATCAACTGAATCAATAACAAAATGAAAGATTATTAAGTACACATTGCCATATTGCAATTTTCAATTCTGACCAACACAAAACACAGAAGCAAGACGAAAATAGAGATTCACAAATATAAGATCAATCATATCATTTAAAACCTATGAATTGAATATGCCTTGGAAACGAAGAACCTAAGTTTACGTAAGAGATATCAGATCTACTAATTTAAGCTTCTATCATAAAAGTCAAATTATAAATTAAATTCGTAAGATTTATTTTATTACTAGCTCGTTGTAATTGTAATAATCAATCTAACAAAGCAATATTTCATTTATTAGATGACATCAATAAATAAAATAAAATGTGATTAGTTGAGATTGTTATAAATAAACATTAATGGAATGGAACTTTGTTATGGTATTCAAATAATACAGTAATCCATGAGAATGATGCCTTTAAAATTACACTTTTTATGTTCCAATAGTAAAATGCGTTTCTTTTCGTTAACTTTCAAAAATCTTATACTAAATAACATAAAAATATTATTTTGTACTGTTTCAAAATCCACAAACACGTTGAATATGGCTTCTCTTTTCATATCACATTTTTAATTTGTCAATTATAACTACCACAGCATAACGGTATTGGGAGTTTTTGTTGTTTTTTTATTTTAAATCAGGAACACTGAAGCTTCTCGATTGTTTACCGCATCATTTCAAACGTACTGTCGTGAGGTTGGTCCGTTTTTTCTGGCATGCGATAGTGTATCGTCATTGTTGCCAGTGTTGCCACAGTTGTTGTTGTGTAGGAACGACATTTCTACACCTCCATCGCCTCCCTATTCAAAATTCACTTGCTATAACATTTTTTTTATAAAAAACAGGATAATTATACAACGTGTTTATGAAATAGCTTAAACCCCGAATGCAACAGTCATTATGTTTATATCCTTAAATCTGTCTCTGAGAGAGTCGGCTCTGCTCTGCTCTCTCTGCTCGGATACGGATCACATAAAAAAAATACTTTTAGCTATGTAGCTTATAAAATTTACATAACTCTACACCGAGATTTTTCATTGGTTTTGGAGCCGAAAACGTTATAATACAAAACATGTGTTGTACCTATTTATGAAATATTAATCGCTTTACGAGCTAAGTAAAAAAAGTTGTAAAAGTGACTTTTTGTCGAAAACACGTAGTAACGGTCTCCTTATCTACGAGTACACCGTGACCCCTATAAACTTTCCCGGCCGGCCACCTGCGCCGGCGGCGGGGCGGGGGTAGGCGGAGCGTTTGAAGCGCCTCGGTCATTGACTATCATAAGATCGTCCGGTACTAAGGGTTTTTACATTTTTTGTAAAAAAAAAATTATTGATTTTTATATGCCCATCTTTTTTATTTTACATGCTAAATAACTTCTACTAATGATAAACATGAACAGGGTTTCGGCTCCAAAACCAATGAAAAATCTCGGTGTATAGTCTTCTTAGTAACGTTGCTCTCACAATTTTAATGCGGTGGCGGCAGTAACATTGCTCAGCCTTGCAGGCTCAGATTCCGCGTTATTGCAATAGATTTCAAATTAGCACAAAATGCAAGAAAACAAAAAGAACTGTATTATCATCATTTATATAATTCATTTAAAATAAAAAGAAATTCGAGTGTCTGAGGTTTTGAGCTATTAAATAACCAGGTTATATGATATATGTAGATTTGTCGATTCACTTACATCAGCGTGCATTGGGTTTGCGGTGATGGTGATAGGAACTTTGGCCTGTATATAGCCGTTACCACCTCCGCTCTCTGGCACTGCACCTTTCTCCTCTAAAACCAAAATTATAATTACGATACCTACATTTATGAAAAGTAGATAGATAGATAAAACGCTTTAATGCCCACACAAAAATACAGAAAACATAAAATAAGCATATTAAAACTAATGTGGGCAAAGGCGGTCTTATCGCTTAAAGCGATCTCTTCCAGACAACCTTTGAGGTATATGACAACAGAAAAAGAGCGACAGGCAGTGCACCATAAACAAGCAAATAACAAAGTAATTACTCTATTAATTATAAAGCTCAATGGCGCAGCGACTAAGGCGTTTGGCTTGCGATCTTGCCAGTTAGCACATTTCGTAATGCCGGATCACTGAATAAGTAACCAAATTAAAAACATCTTAAGTTCCTCCGTTCGCTCCTCCTCCTGGTTGTTGTCGTAAAATGGCAGTCGTTAAACCCCACCAACTCGCATTAGGACCGGCATGGTGGGTATGACCCAATCCCCCTTATGTACTGGTGTCCATGTGGGTAGGCCTGTGCCGGCAAGGGAACGTTTATCGGCTGATGATGACGATGATGAAGAACTCCTGTTTCGAATCGAAAATTGCTAATCATCAGCCGAAGGACGTCCACTGTTGGACAAAGAAAAACGAAAGCCAGAAAGTACCCAACCACGACTGGTCTTGTGCTGCTCGCATCTAGCGGCTACCAGCCCCCACCCTTCACAATTCCCACTCCTTCCTCAAAGTTTCACCTCCTTCCCCAAAGTTTCTGCTCCTTCTTCAAAGTTCCTATTCTTTCCTCAAAGTTCATACTTCTTCCTCAAAGTTTTTACTCCTTTTCCAAAGTGCCTACACCTTTCTCAAAGTTCCTACTGCTTCCCCAAAGTTCCTACTACTTCCTTAAAGTTCCTACTCCTTCCTTAAAGTTCGAACTTCTTTCCCAAAGTTCCTACTCCATCCGCAAATTTCCTACTCTTTTATCAAAGTATCTACTCCTTCCTCAAAGTTCCTACTCCTTCCCCAAAGTTCCTGCTCCTTCCGCAAAGTTCCTACTCTTTTGTCAAAGTTTCTACTCCTTCCTCAAAGTTCCTACTCCTTCCCCAAAGTTCCTACTCCTTCCTCAAAGTTCCTACTGCTTCCCCAAAGTTCCTACTCCTTCCTCAAGGCCGGCAATGCATCTGCGACTCCTCTGGTTTTGCGGATGTTAATGGGTGGCGGTGATTACTTCCCATCAGATGACCCTTCTGTACGTCTGCCTCCTTTTCACATAAAAAAGCACTTGCGCTAGTTACTTACTGTCAGCGGGCGGGCGCTTCGCCCTCCTGCAGAGGAACAGAATGACCGCCAGTAGCACCAGCAGCGCCACCGCCCCCAGAGCCCCGCCAGCAGTCACCAAGGGGTCGGGGGCGCGCGTGGAGCCCTTCACGTCCTCGATTGGAGCTTCCGTCGTTTTTAATGGGGCATTTGTCGACCGAAGCGTTTTCACATCCTTAAAACCGAATGAATGGTTAATGTCTCACCTAAAAATATTAGCAAATATTTGAGCGATTGTACTGAAAATATTCAACGTTAGCGTTCTATAATAAAAGTTTTAACGGGGTTCAACGCAAACTGCTATGTCAACCTGTAACTGTAACCGGTGCAACTCGGTCGAAACGTCGAGTTTATAGTAAAGATCCACTTTTTCACTGAATCCCAAGGGGTTTGGGGTAATATCATTTTATCATTCAGCATCTATCTATATTTAATCAAAGATTTTTGAATAATTTATCTTCCAAACTCTGACATAAAAAACACTATGTTACGAAAATAAGATAGTCAACTATACCTGCCAATCGAAACTCACCCTTATGCTGCTGAATTCAGAGGCGGCTTGTGTCGTGTACGACCTTATCTTGAGCTCGTAGGCGGTGTCTTCCGTGAGATATGACAGCACCACGCTTCTCGCACTGCCGCTTGGGACGGCCGCTTTGTCGTAGAGACCCGCGGAGGTTAACGCTCTGAAGTACACGTAGAAACCTTCTGCCTGAATACCGTCGCTGCCAGGTGACCACTATTAATGAAGAACGCAGAAGTTTAAACGTTTATCAGTAAACGGTAACCCTTAACTAAATATTTAAACCAGGCTCTCATCTGTTGCCCGAAGAAGTGCTCATCAGCCTATAAACGTCTTACTGCCCGCGCAGGTCTTTCCACATGGACACAAGCGCATAGTAGGCCATAACCCACCACGGTGGCCCAATGAGGATTGGTGGAATAAAAATTTCGAGAAATTTATTGTAACAAATTGTAATTGGCTAGTGCAAATACACACATCTGCAGTCGCTAGGTATTTGATTAAAAGTGGACTATGGTAGAGAACTGCGGTCCTCATAGCCTAGTCTCTGACTAACCCTTGGGGGATAATAGTCGTGATTATATGAACTCGTATGTATGTATATGTATTAAGCTAATCACACACTACGCAGATACGGTAAGATATCTGTATCTAAGCAGATATCTTTCAATATCGCTCTTTATATAAATCATATGAACCAACACACACAGCGCAGATAATGGTGAGATTATTATCTGCGTATACAAATATATCTGCAGATAACATCTGCCGTATAGGCATCAGTGTGAAGGATTCCGAGTGAATGTATCGTCTCGTATATTATCGTATCTGTTTAGTGTGTGATGCTTTCAGATAAATAAGTTTTTATACGCAGATAAAATATTACCGTATCTGCGTAGTGTGTGATTCGCTTTAAACTATATTTTTAAATTATATTATCAATACATAAGACAAGAAAAAAACAAACCATGATAAATTAAAACTAAATAACTTAAAAACTAAAAACCTACAATTATTACTTATAAATAAAAAATATCGAACCGCTGCCGTGCGACAAAGTCCCTATATGGGTGGCAGCGTTGTCCTTTTGTATTGCTAGGCTAATTCGTTGGCCAAAGTAGCTAAATTATCAATGAAATACTTTTGAAGCTTAATTTGTTTTTAATGGTGTGTGTACTCACCGTCCAGTTGGCCTGCACGGCGTGCGGCGCGGCGGGCGCGGCGGAGGTGAGCGCGGGCGCGCGGGGCACGGCTGCCACGCCCCGCTGCAGGTAGAAGCGGCCGCTGCTCTTGCCCTGCTTGTTGTCCTGGTTGGAGTACACCGCCGCTATACGGAACCTGTTAACGGAAAAACATGTTAAGAGGCCTATTACATCTCAACTGTGATTTTTGTGTAAAATGGCCAATTTTGGCGTTATGGATCTCAGGAACAAAAATACATTAACAATTATGACTTATTGAATAGTGTAGAATAGCTATTGGAATAGAGCGTAGCGGCCTCGCTTTTTGTAAATTTTGCTTAACTTTTTAATTTAACCCAAAATTGCAGACAAAGATTTTCATAAGTGCGCGAAGGCACTTTTTTGAGCTCATCGATTGAACTACTGTTCTAAACAAGTGAAATAAAAAAAAATATAATGTTATCTCTTCTATAGTCGAATAGTGCGAAGCGGCTTCGGAATTTTAAGATATCATTGATGTTATATAGGAAAAAAATCTTATTCTAAACCAAAAAACTTCGAAAATCGCTATAAGTTAACTGTGAATATCTCCTATCTACGATAATATTATTGAGCAAAATTTATACCAGAGTAATTGTTACTTCATGAGGAATAAAGATTTTATAATGAATTTATCATTCTATTTCGATAAAAACGATAAATACAACTGCAACATTACTACAAAATGCGATGCGCCGGCCATCCAAATTCAACTTATGCTCACAGAATGGAGATTTGCAATATTATGCACAAATTTATTATCATATTTCGATAAAAACGATAAATACAACTGCAAAATTACTACAAAATGCGAAAATGGGCATTTTACGCAAAAATCACATTCGAGATGTAATAGGCCTTTGAGGGGAGGTATTTCGAGCGCTTCTCTCTCGCTGTACGACGGTAAGGGATGAGTATAACAGCGAGGCGGCACGAATAGGCGCATTTTATATTTTTTAAAATTTTATCTTATTGTATTTTATTTTATTGTATCTCAAGTTATCTATGAACTTCATTTTATTAAATAACTCATAATATCAAATCACTTATTTTAAGAATAAAACCTAGAAAAGAAGATAAAATGACACAAAAATATGTAACTTTGTGAATTTATTTTAGCAAGCCAACTTTATCAAATCGTGTTTCCATCGGGTATATTCTACAGAATAAAGCCTCAACAATATTTCATAATTTCTGCAGTTTTTAATTTTACTGTTTACTACTTCAAAAGTTAATTCTAAGAACGTGTTATGTTAATTTTTCACTAATACCTAGCCTTAAAGGAATGTTAGTAGAAGAATGTTAATGCGGATAACCTCAAACGGCGCAAGTATGAGAATCTGACTGGAGATTTCATAATTGAGCCGTTTGGGGTAGAGACGTTAGGACCGTGGAGTTTGGGTGCCCACCAGCTCTTTAGAGATATTTCTAAAAAACTGGTGGAAGCCACCCGTGACCCCAGAGCCAGCAGCTATCTGTGTCGACGCCTAAGCCTCGCCGTCCAGCGCGGCAATGCGGCCAGTATTCTGTGTACTCTGATTGATGGGGATGATCTGGGTCAATTCTTTTATTTATAGTTTTCTATTTATCTTTGTAAGTTTGTAAATATTTTAATTTTAATATTAGGTGTTACTTTTGTTTTTTCCTATTAATAGTTTATATGATTATTTAATTTGTAATTTAAAACGTAAATAAATATACAACCAGTTGAAGACATTTTTAGTTAAAATTATGGATCTTTAGGTACTTTATTCTCGACGTATCGATCGAGTTTGTGGTCAGACTTGACATAGCAGTTGGCGTAAGGAGACAGCAGCAGTCAACCCGTGACCACGACCGGTGCAACTCGGACGAAACGTCGGGTATAAAAAACTATGCGTAGGATACGCATAATTTTTGATAATCACATCATTGTCTAGTGCTTGCATTAACTGAAGTACCTAAACCATATTCCCCTAATAAAATGCGCCTAAAGTCTTTATCTTTAGGCGCATTTTCTCGGAATTAGCGCGATGTCTTTACTGCACTATTCACCAGGACGGCTAGGGGAATATTGTTTAGGTACTTCAGTTAACGCAAGCACTAGAAAATGATCTGTTCACTAGGATCGCAGTAGTTTTGTGATACGCGACAAACTCCAGACGCTTTGATAGAAAATCTTACCTCGTACCCTTCACCACCTACTTAGCCATATGAGTTTCCAAACCAGGTTCATGTGAATATTATTATTATCCTCTTTATTTAACATAATTCTTAAGTTTAATTTTTTACAATATTTTATATAAAAACCTATTTACAATATAAAATATTATAAAAAAACTTAACCTAGGTTGCCACCGGCAGCGGGGATAGACCCAAGCTATCGGTGGTTAGGGCTGCAGAGTGAGGAACCTCCTGACAATACGTGCCGTGTCAAGGAGTACTGCCTTTTGCATCTGACCCTTGACTCAACCTTTCAGCGAGAGCCTCTCTAGGTGTTGATCGAGGCTCTTCGCTATAAGGCCGTGTGCCGAAACGACTATCGGTACAATAATGGTTGAATCCACATCCCACATGGCGGTAACCTCGTGAGCCAAGTCAAGGTACTTACTGAGCTTGTCCTTCTCGGTTTTCACGAGGTTCTCGTCATGAGGTTATGGTGATATCAACCAATATTGCTCGGCGCTGAGATCGGTCGATCACCACGATATCAGGGTTATTAGCGTCAATAGTCCTGTCCGTGATGATAGAGCGATCCCAGTAGAGCGTTGCATGACCATTTTCGAGAACTGGCGCAGGTGCGTACTTATAGTACGGCACCTCTGATTCAACAAGGCCATATCGAAGAGCAAGTTGCTGGTGAATTATTCTGGCTACTTGGTTGTGTCTGTGCAAATACTCTCCGTTAGCAAGATGAGAACAACCGGAAATAATATGTCGGAGTGATTCTCCCGGACGGCGGCATGCCCGACCGATGTCGACCGTACCGTCCCTCATAATATATTTCCGGTAGTTATTCGTCTTGATAACTTCATCTTCAATAGCACAGACAAAACCTTCGGTTTCCCCAAAGAGGTCACCGAAACGTAGCCAGTTCACCGAGGCAGGCAAATCTACATCAGGCCCAGTTAGAGCCCGATAGTAGCGCCCGTGTAGCACCTTGCTCTTCCATATGTCCTTGCGATCGAGAGTGCTTAGCACCACTGGTTTGCGCCAGTTTTCTGTTGCCAAGGAGAGCGGCGTAAAGTGTCTATCAACTGCCACGACATCCAAATGCATCCCGCACTCACTGTTAAGGAAATAATCCCTGAGACTGCACACCTCACGGTTATGTAGGTCCTTGGCATTTAAAAAACCGCGACCCCCACATCTCCGCGGGATGTACAGCCTCATAACAGATGAGCGCGGGTGTAACATTCTGGAAGTCGTGAGCATTTGACGGACTCTTCTATCCAAGGCGTCCAATTCGGTCTGAGTCCATCTTAGTATGCCAAAAGAGTATGTGAGTAGAGGCATAACCCAGCCATTAAAAGCACGCGTCTTATTGCCACCCGATAAAAGACTGTTTAGTACTTTTCTTAGGCGGCAAAAGAATTGCTCCCGTAATGACTGTTTTATGTCCCCATCCACAACACCCAAAGACTGTGACATACCAAGATGTTTATATGTTTCAACTTCGGAGAGAGATCTGAAGTTTATCGTTTCGGAGAGTTGTAAATTGGTTGAATTTACTACTCTCCCACGCTGTACATGCATAACCGCACACTTATCTACACCAAACTCCATCTTGATACACCAAACTCCATCTTGATGGCACTGCTGAAAGTCTCAGTAATTTTCAGCAGTTTCACCAAGTCTTGGCGGTTTGGTGCAAGCAACTTGAGGTCATCCATGTACAACAAGTGCGACATAACTTCACCCCCTCTCCGCAGTTGACAGCCTAACTTTGAATTTCTCAACAAAGTACTGAGAGAATTCAAAGCTAGGCAAAACCATAAAGGACTCAGACTGTCGCCCTGGAATATGCCACGCTCTATCCTTATAAGATCCTGCGTGGCAGAAACACTATCTCGACATCCTGGTTGACTCAAGACCGTGGTCCACTGCCGCATACATGTATATCAATTTTATATAACTCTAAAATCCTCACCAACCATGAATGCGGCACCGAATCATAGGCCTTCTTATAGTCAATCCATTATTATTATTATTATTATTTATTATTCAGGCAGGCAGTTGAGACAACTGATAAATGCCTGTATCCCATTACATTGTAAATGGCAATACATTATATTTTATTTTTGAGATATGCATCTAGTCTGTTCTTAAATTGGTTTGTATTTTTGGCTGTCACTATTTTTTCAGGCAACTTATTCCACATTTCAACCACTCGGTTACAGAAGAAATGCTTGTGCGGGTTATTATAAGATCTCGTTTTTACTAGCTTAAAGCTGTGCCCTCGTAAGTGAGGATTCTTGTTGCAGATGAGCATCTTGTCAAAGTCATGTATGTCATAATGGCCAGTTAACATTTTATATGCTTCAATCAAGTCCCCTCGCTCTCTTCGATTTTTTAGGCTGGTTAATCCTAGAATCTTTAACCTTTCCTCGTAATCAAGGTTCTTTAGTCTACTTGGAATTTTGGTGATCCTTCTTTGATCTTTTTCAAGTAAATCGATGTCTTTTATGAAGTACGGGTTTCACACTTGGAAGCCATATTCCAAGATGGGTCTGATAAAGGTCTTGTAGATCTTGGTGACCATCTCCGGTGTAAGTACTCCGAATGCCTTTCTGACGAGATAGACGAGACTGTTAGTCTTCTTGGTTATTATGTGGATATGGCTGGCCCATTTAAGATCATCTGCGATGATGACACCTAAATCTGTTTGTGTTTTTACAGGCTATAACTGACTGCTGCCCAGCATATAGGTTTCCTGTGGGTTGTTTTTACCTATATGTAGCACAGAACACTTGGAGCTGTTTAAGCTAAGTAGCCACTCCCCAGACCAGTTCGCAATCTTGTCTAGGTCAGTTTGTAGGCGATCATAGTCTGTGGTGGGATTTCCAAATATTTTTGTGTCGTCTGCAAAGATACTGCATTTACATTCCAGACAGCGTGGCAAGTCGAAGATGTACATTATGTAAAGAACCGGTCCAAGAACTGACCCTTGTGGAACGCCGCTGTGTATCTCTCTCTCTTCTGATAGACTGTTGCCAACTCTGACACGAAAGCTTCGCTCACGCAAGAAGTTACCAACCCAATTGAGGAGCTTTCCACGAATTCCAATAAATTCCAATTTCTGTAATAGCCGGTTTGTAGGGACCTTGTCGAACGCTTTTTCGTAGTCCAGATAGATAACATCGATTGGTTCTTAATTGTTGAAGCTGTGCATCCATGCAGATAGACACTGTAGTAGGTTTGATACAGTCGAGTGGCGCGGGCAAAAACCATGTTGCTGGTGACCGATGATGTGATGTTGCTCCAAGAAATCCCTTATGTGTTTGACAATGATCTTCTCCATGAGTTTGCATATAATGCATGTTAAGCTTATGGGTCTGTAGTTTGACGCTTCCAGCTTGTTACCTTTCTTGTATATTGGAGTAACGGTAGCTGTTTTCCATTGCGCGGGTATAGAGCATGCGCATTGCATTAGCATTGCGCGGGTATTGTATGAAGTTTGCATTATGCGTACCAAGGGTTCTGAGAGGTCACATTTGTGTAGTATAGCAACAGGAATTCCATCCGGCCCAGGTGAGGAGTCTGTTTTTAATTGCCTGGTATATTTCCTTATCTTCAATATCTTCCGTAAATGACAAGTCGTCTATTGAGGCATCAACTCGCTGTGTTGTGTCTAGCAAAGGCAAGTTTCCAGTTGGCTCTTTCTGGAAAACGCCAGCAAACTGATCTGCGAAGATATCAGCTACTTCTTTTGGATCAGTAGCCTCTTGTCCCTGGTTGTTTGTCAGCGCTATTGGCGCTCCGCATTTCGAAGACATTTGTTGTCTAACGTACGAATAAAATTTTGTTGGAGTTGATTGTAGAATATAAGCTTCATATTTCAATCGCGATTGTCTACATAGGTTCACTAACTTGTTGTTTAATTCCCGATATTTTTTGTAATCGTCATGTAGTCCAGTCAGTGCATACTTATTTCTAGAGAGACAATCGTCTGGGTAGGTTTTTTAGTTTTGAGCGTTCCAAAGTTTAGGGTGATTTGCCTTAGTAGTTTTTTTGGGAGTTTAATAGTGTGGTTTTCACAATCTGGGGCTGACCCTGGATGTATTAGATAGTCAGATCTTTTTCTCTACTAGTTGTACGCTTATCAAGTTCTTCCCGTAAATGCTTCAAGTATTCGCGTTGAAGTGGTGTGAGGTCAGCTTTGATGGATGCCGGATTTGAAAGCTTTCCTTTGTTGCGTAAGACTAATATTGCCTCGCTCTTGCTCTTGAGAACAACCTTCAATGGGCGGGGAGGGGCGTTGGCGTCTGACCTGGGTGCACCTAGACGAAACATCTTTGCTTCAGAACAGTCGATATTGGTGATCCCTCGTATTAGTTTTGCACACTCCTGGCTGTCATGCCTCTTCTTTTCATCTACACGGTCAGAGGTTGACTCGGATATATCGTATACAATTAAGTTGCGAGCTCTATTTTCCCGTTCCATTATTTCCTGGACAGCAGCTTCAGTCGCCAGCATATTCTGTCGCACACGTAGTTGTAGAACCTTCTCTGTTAGGTCGTTGAGCTTCTTTAATATCAGTGGTAGTTGAGTCATTGATGACTTGCAATCTTCACACAGAAACGTGACAACCCGAGCCACTGTCTTAAGCTGGAACACTCGGATCTCAGTTGGTGATAGACCATGACAGTCGCCACACAAAATACGTTTGCAAGAATCGCAAGTGACGGACAATTTCTTATCAGCTGGATTTCCTGCTTTGTTGCATTTGGAGCATTTTTCCATTGTTGGAGACTTGGCTTTAACTTTCGAACTCATTGCAGATAGGTCTTTATTCTCTTCCAGAAATCTACTACGGCAGTAGTTTATTTATGTTGCTGGCAACACTGAACTTGTTTTACGCTCTGATTTGGAGTCAGTGGACGCGCACCTTTAGACTTTAGTGGAATAGTCTGTGGTATTTTCCAACACAAATTTGCGGGTATGCGAAAAACTTTTAAATAGTCCACTGTCAATATTGTTTTTACTTGATTGGTTTTATGCAATAATATTGAGTATTTTGTTATGATAACACTTGTGCCGCAAACTTGGATGGTAAGTTGCGAAATTGTAACGTTTATTTGTATGGATACACAGTTTACACTTAAAAATCACTAAAACTTAAGGAGACACTTGTTAGCACTGGCACTAATGACAGCCGAAAAAAAGATATTATGATGAATAGTTTTGAAGTCTCAGTTATGTTGGTAAATAGAATATTGTTTTCCAATAAACATATCGAAATTAAAAATAGCTCTTGAAAAAAAGATTTAGTGCAATACTCGTATTTGTTTCTTCGAAATATTTTTTTCCTGCAGTTTCAGGAGTCCCCCTACTGTCCCGTTTGGATTGCTCATTGGAATCATCGCTGTGGTTTCTTGCTTTCTTTGCTACAGTTAAAAAATGACGTCCTGAATGGGTGGTAGGTTAAAAAGATTTGGACGATTCAAAATACTTATTAATTGAGTTTATTGAATAAATATATTTTGACTTGACTTGACTTGACTTGACATCATTGGAAACATTTGTAGGTATGGTACACAATTTTCGTTTTTATTATTATTATACAGGGTTAATTGTGGACCTCCCGCCTAATTTTTTTACGTGATCCTATAGCAGCAGTACAACCAAATAATGAAATAAAAAAACATATTTTTTTTACATTTTTGTCTCAAACTTTTCCTTGAGAAAATTAAAATTATTGTCACCTAGCGCGCTGCCTATCGCGGTTATCAAAGCGCATGCGCGTGACCGCTATTATTCACCCCGTGCACTAATGACAGCGCGCCGTCGCTTTGACCTCGAGGGTGAGCGCACGCACCTAGAACTATAGGATATAAAAAGCTGGAAAAAAATTGTAATTAAAAAAAAGAAAACATTCATTATTTTTACGTATAATATTTTATTAGTTATTACTTTTTTTTACCTCATATTTACTTTTGGCAGTCCATAATTAACCCTGTATTAAGAAAAATCAATGGCCGAAATGTTTGTACGCGCATCATTTCAAAACTGCTGCACTCATTTCTTTTCTGGTCGTGTTTGTAATGGTCAAGACAAGGTTTAAATATGAATGATTTTTTTTGAAAATTCATCAAGGGGTACGGGGTCCACACGGGCGTAGTCGCGGGCGGGCCGCTAGTCCCTAATTCATAATTTTATAAATACACATTTAGACGGGGATTAACGCTAACTAAATATAATAGGCATACTACGCATACCTTTTTATACCCGACGTTTCGACCGAGTTGCACCGGTCGTGGTCACGGGCGGACTGTACCCTATATATAAGTTACTCTATGGCGGACTGTCCGCCCGTGACCACGACGTGTGTATTTATAATGGAACGCGAAAGTTTAAAAGTGTACATAATTTTATAGTCTCACATCAGGTGCACAGATCTTGACGTAACCGTAATGATAAAAATCACACGAGACCCAATATTTATATTTAAAAATGCTTAAGTACGGTTCTAAAGTTTGAGTATAAGCCGTGGATTAGTATAGCCCTGGAGATCCTTTTAAACATCTCTTCGGCTAATTTGAACTCACTTGTAATAGATATTGGGGTGAAGAGCATCAACCTCGCAGGCGTGGATGTGCGGCGGCAGGTCCCAAATGCCCGTCTGCCAGGACATGTCGCTCACGTTGGAAACTTCTTTGTATTGCACCTATTATAAAAGAAATAAATTTTAAAAGAATACTCCCAAGTCCCAACCCATCTTTCTTCACTTGGGTGTCGTAAAAGGCGACTAACAGACATGCTACGACACAATGCTGAGTAGATGCCTTTTCAGTGTCACATAATATTGTTATTTGTAATTTTTATGTTGTGTTTTTTGATGCTGAATGAAATTTCTATTCAATTACCTTTACGCATTTCGGATTCCCATACAAACTTCCAAGTCGAATTTTTTAAAAATGAATGAGTCAATTTTAATGAAACTTTGCATGCTAGAGTAAAGTACAGGGATCTAAATAGTTTGTTGAACACATTTTTAAAATGCGTTTATTTAGCTGAGTTGTTGCGATTTAAAGTCCACTATAGAAAGTTTAAAATCGCAATAACTCAGTTAAATAAACATTATTTGAAAATGTTTTCAACAAACTATTTAGATCCTTGTAATTTACTTTAGCGCGCTGAGTTTCATAAAAATTGGGGTATGGGTTTCTAAAAATTTCGACTTGGAAGTTTGTATGGGAATCCGAAATGTGTAAACCCTCTTAAAGATAGCTCATACATCCAACAACATAGAGTAACGATGGGCTCACCACCTATCACGCTGAGCACATGTGCAGTTGTTCTTTGGTGTGCCGTGGAGTGTGGCAGTCTTTGACTTATCATTTGGGGGTTATAGTCGTGAGTATATAATATATATATGTGTATTGTTTACCTTATAAAACTGTATGGACATCCCGTGGTTGGGGTGCGACCACGACACCATAACGCTGGTGTCCGAGAGACGTGTGACGTTCGGCTTGGACGGAGGTATCATGGACGCTGCGCATGGAATGAAATAACAAAAAGATTATTTTACGCACCAAATGTACACCGACTAAAGCTTTTACTGTGGATTTTGTTCATATGAGGCATGACGCTACATAAATCATCTTTAATTTTTATTCATTACCGTAACTCGTTCCGCATATCGCTTTACCTCTAATTTCCTACATCCTTACCCGTTGACTGGTAGAGAATGCCTTGTGGCGTTAAGTCCGCCTTTTGCAGAGTTTTTTTTATGTGCAATGAAGATTAAATAAATAAATGACTATGAAAGCCGATTTAGGTAGCGTCAAGTAGGCTCCTCGGTGGCAAAGTAAAAGCGCTCAACATTATATCCAGAGGTTCTGGGTTCAATTCTGTTCCACCAATGTGTGTGCGTGCTGAATAAGAAAATACTCATTAATTTTGCGCTACAAGCCGCCAGTGGCCAGTTAATATTATTAAAAAATACAAAGTTTACACATACTTTTGTGCTTCCTGGGGTTTTTTCTATAATGCCTTTTCGGGGACTGCAAGGGATTATGTAGCGTTTTGGGCATCTCAGCTGAGTAATCCTAGAACAATAAAAACAAATGTGACAAACATCAATTTTCGTTAAATCTATATGTAACCCTAAAGGGATGAAACAATTCATTTATTTAAGCAACTTTTACTATCAGTACTAAAACCACCTTTCTTGCCCATCTGTGGTAGTATTTTGTTTACGCTTCACTGTCTTTGAATATATTATTATATACTTTTTCTCAGTTTCCATTATAAGGACTGACTGGCCCGAGGGTAAGCCCGAGACCACAACGGGCTCGACAACTCGGTCAAAACGTCGAGTACAAAAAGGTATGCCTAGGATGCTTTTAATAAGTAGTAAGCGTTAATCCTCATCTAAATGATTGTCTATAAATATATTAAGGTGTTATTAATGTAAAAAACATCAAATATTAGGTATAAACTGCGATCATCTATATAAATAACACAACTAGATACATAAATCCCATATAAAATTCGTTCGAAAAAGTGTTTCCAAATTATTCTATACAATTTTGTTTTTAAATAATCACAACTAATTTTGATACTCGACCCTTTCATCACCACAATTTAGAATTAATGTAGGTATTAGGTCTTTATCTATGAAATTGTAGATTATAAAAAAAAAATTAAAATATAAATTTTTGGTTTTTTTATTTTTATTTTAGCTAATCAAAGTACTGGCCCAAATTATCTATACAATTTTGCCAGATTGATGGCAGTTTGTTTATCCCTTTAGGTACTGTAGAAATCTGCCGGACGGGATGCGATGAAGTCAGAGAAAGCGTTTTGTACTGCCTAACAGGTGCCTATCTGCCGTCACTGTTGTGCCATTTGGTAAGAAGCTGTGATGTACAAGTCCGGCACTGGTCCACCAGACAGTCACCATCATCTTCCTATGAGTAAGTAATAAAATTTAGCGCACTGATTAGGTATTGTACCCGGGTCCACCCACTGAGACGAACGCTTACGGTTATCGTATAGGATCCACTTTTCATCACAGGTAACAATTCTATTTAGAATTCCCTCGTTTCTATGCCGATTCAGTAGTGCTATGCATGCTTCGACGCGTAAGTCTCGCTATTAGTCGCTTAGTTCGTGTGGCACCCACTTGTCTAGCTTTTTTATCTTTCCGATTTGCCGCAAGTGCTTCAATGTTGTTTTGACACTAACTCCAAGGCCTGCAGCAAGCTCAACCGTAGATTGAGTTGGATCCGCTTCCACTATCGCCTTCAATTCGTCGTTGTCGACAATGGTTACCGGCCGATCGCGAGACTCTTTCTTCAACTCAAAATTTCCTGATTTAAAACGATTGAACCAATAATGGACCGTGTTTTTGCAAGCAGTGTTAGGCCTGTACACTTCGTTAATGTTTCGTGTTGTTTGCGCAGCGGTATTTCCACGTAGGAACTCATATTCGAAAATTGTACGAATTTTCAGTTACCACAATTTCACAAAAACAAAAAACTATCTAAAAACAAATGACTAAATTAGAAATAAAATTAACATGGCTTTCGAGTAAAATTTATTTGAATTTCGAATTGCACGCCAATCCACAGATATTTAAATCTAAAAATACAGGTTGTAGAATCTCCAATTACATAGGTAAAGACCTATTAAAATAGGACGACAAAGTCAAATGACAACTGACAGAAATATGCTCCCTCTAACTTGAACCAGTAGTTCGAGGTGGAGTTTCTCTCGTGTTCTTTTAGCAACAACACATGTTGTGAGACTCTATTTTAATCCAATCTACCGTACAATACTAAATGTACTTTCAAAATATATACCACTTGAAATTGGCTTACCTAATGCAAAACGCTAAGCTTAAGTTATATAATTGTTTGAGGTGACACTTTGAGAGCGCTAATTATGTATAGCTAGTGTTTAGATGACCGAAGGTATTAAGTTAATAAAAAAATCTCACCATGTCATCGGAGATCTGAACAGGCACCACCGTGAGCAGCGCGGCGTCGTACGCGCAGCCGAGCCAGTTGCACGCGAAGCACTGCACCACGCCCGCGTGACGCTTCTCGGCGGGTCGCACGAATAGCTCCGACTCACCTGCGATACAATACACCAATGCCATTATCAAATCGACGGTTCTTGTTTCGTCGGATTCTTGTTTCGTCGGATTTTTATGTTGAAGGAAAACTATAGAAAAATCGTGGCTTTACCTATCTATTAAATAAAAGGCAGAAATTTCGGTACATTAATAAAAATATTTATTTGTTCTTAGTTTAATAACGTAACAGATAAATATTGTTTAAACACTATAACTAAAAAAAATATGAATCGAACCCATTTCTAAGTAGGTAATTTAAGTTATGTCCGATAGTGTCAACAGATAGTAATTTATTCAATAAAAATATAACTAAGTACCTACGTGTTTTCTTTACTTAAGCGTTATTATTGTATATTAATATTTCCGACTAAACAAGAATTCGACGAAACAAGAATCCGGCGAAACAAGAATCCGGCGAATCAGGAATCAGGCGAATCAGGAACTAATCGAAATAACGTCATATCTGCCAATGTTTCCGGACCGTTACGACTTAGGGATCTTCAAGAAACGAGCCTTTTCCTTCCTTAAAGGCCAGCAACGCGTCTGCGGTTCTTCTGGTTTTGCGGGTGTCCATGGGCGGCGGTGATTACTCTCCATCAGGTGACCCGCTTGCTCGTTTGCCTCCTTCTTTTATATAAAAAAAAGTTTGGCAGATGTGACGTTATTCTTCAGGACCGCCGAAATGTAAAAACTCAAACAAAGAAGAAGAATAGAATATCAGAAATTAATATTAAAATGAGCCATGTGGTACAGCAGCTCACTAAAAGAATACAACCAACCCCCCTCTTCTTTTGGGTGTCGTAAAAGGCGACTAACGGACTAAAGACTGCACATACATCCAACAGCATAGAGCGGCGATGGGCTCACCCCCTGTCACGCTAAGCACATGTGCAGTCGCTATTTGGTAAAACGTGGACGTCCTCATTGCCTAGTATCTGACTAACCCTTCGTTATAACAGTCGTGATAATCTGTATGTATGTATGTAAGAGTTGATGGTTAGGCCCCTGAGCCCAGCAGAGGAGCTGAAGAAACGACTTACCAACAGTCCTATTCATCTTGGCGCTTTGCACCGGCTCGGAGTTCAGCAGCCAGGTGATGGTCGGCGGCGGCTGGCCGTGCGGTATCCCGCAGGTGACGTGAGCTTCGCCGCCTTCTGTGGCGTTAGCGTTGCTTGCCACGCCCTCCCAGTAAGGAGTTTGGAGAGCTATGACCTTCCACGAGCGACGGATGCCGTTGGTTGAGCAAGAGTAAACGTCCTATGGACAAGAAGAGCCAGTAAGTATGGTGATATATTTATGCGTAATAAAGTTTGTCATGTATCAGAAAATACGATTTCGACTGCTTCGATGGCCTGCTGTCTACTCTACGTCATACAATACGCCTCACAAGAGACACAGGGCTTCTCTTTTACGTTTACCACCTCATCCTCAGGAGTGAACGGGTCAATGGCAATGGCGTGTGGTTGTTTTTGCCCCGTATCTGCACGCCCCGCTACCTACTCACCTCAACTGAGATGCACCGCTTCTCGCGGCTTGAAATTTGCCAATTAACCTCATTTCGCATACCATCTAGGGCGTAAACTGGGCAATGAAGTGATCCATCATGTTCTCGCTGCATCAAACGATCTAAAGGCTTCATCTTAACTTAATTTTGGTTATTTAACCAAAATTCTCACCTCATCCTCAGGAGTGAACGGGTCAATAACGAGCGTGTGGTTGTGTTTGCCCCGTATCTGAGCGCCCCGCTGTCTACTCCAAGACACGCGCGGCGGCGGTGAGCCGACCGCTCCGCACCAGAGACGCAACGCTTCTCTAGGCTTCACGGCAACTGTTAGCACTCCTTCGTTGTCTATGGTACCGACGTACTCATCCGCTTCCAGGAATCTAAGGAGGCAAACCAAATTTTAGTAAATAATTATGAGAGCCATTTAAAAAATGCCATAATAATTTAGAGTGAATGGGATAGTTCGAAGGGGAAGACCTCGGCGAACGTACTAAGATCAGCTATGCGATTCTCTAAGCCAGTCTAAGCGACACAAACGCTGCGCGCACGGCTGTGATCTGCTGTCTCTTTCCAACTCTATGAATATGAAAGAGACAGAGTTAATTCTCAGCGCTGCGGCAGCCGCCGCTACCAAGGCTTTAACATAGAGAATCGCACTGCAGATCTGTAACGTTCTCAGTAAAGTTTAGGTCAAGAGTACCCTAAACCGACGGGCATGTATGAAGAACGTAATGAGAGTAAGTGAAACAAAGGATGTGTTTCAGGATCGTAGCAGAAGGAAAAGTGTGGTCTCTGCCTACCCCGGCTGGAAGCAGCCGTGATGTGTGTATGTACAATTATTTACTGATTTTAGCTATGCTGTTATGGTTCGGAAATCTTTAATTGTAAAGTTCGTAAACCTTATAGTTTTCGATCTTATAAACAACTAGCGGATCCTCGCGGTTTTACCCGCGTGGTACCGTTCCTGTGGGAATATTGGGATAAAATAATATTTTATCATATGTTATAGCATTTGTCACTTGGGAAGAATGTAGCTTTCTAATGGTTAGAGAATTTTCTAAATCGGTCCAGTAGTTTTGGAGCCTATTCAATTCACACAAACAAACAAATTTTTCCTCTTTATAATATTTGTATAGATAGGTGCACCGTGCATCTACTGTTTATATCATCGAAGATACAAAATCAAACTCAAATAATGTCCCCGCGTAAATCAGAGATATCTATAGATCAACATTAGAAAAGAAACGAAATATATAGATAAACATTTATTGTAAAGTAAAATTTAAACTTTAGGACCTAAAGTACAAATTCATAAAAAAAAATATTGGAGTTACATCACTTTGGAACTAGCGATTGGTGTTGAAAACTGACATTATTTGTTTTTTTTCTACTGATGTTCGATTCGACCTATTGGCTACTTTACTGGGCCCTGATTCTGTATCGCAATCTATAGATTCTACACCTAAACCTTACCGCGCACAAACGTCAAACGCATACGTTTTTGGGAAGATATCGTAACTTTCTAAGGAATTAACGTGGTTTTGAAACAAGGAATCGTTACAGAATAAGGGCCCTGATTGTTATTTAGTTGCGACTAGTTTAACTTTTTTGGGATTTTTTAAGTGTATATGCGATGATTTCAACTTTTCGTGAATATTGTTTTTTCAATAGGACACACATGCAAAAATCGAATATAACAAAATAAAAAAGGCTGCCACTTCTCAACTACTAAGTTTAGAATTTTTTATGTACCTAAGTCTTAGATTAAAACAAAAAGGGAAGATACGGCATGCTCCTACTTGTAGTCAATCAAAATATAGTCCTACTCAACTACATATGCAAATACTCATACACGCACACCTGAAAAAGTGTAAATCGAGTGAGCGAGACAGAGCAGTAAGTTTTAACGTCAGCGCGAGGGAGTCAGCGAGTAGCGCGTTGACGTCTCGGTCGCTTCGCAACAGACGAGTACGTACGACCGATTCCGACGCCACTGCGGAGTAGCGTCTTTCTTTTTTTATCACAGCAGAATGTCCGCGATAGTACGATGTAGCCTGTACGCTCGGCAAATTGCGACTGAAGTGAAATTGTGCCTTTAGGCCTTATTTTAGCGGCTTACTCACGAGACGCTAATGCCGTATCTTCCCTTTTTGTTTTAATCTAAGACCTAAGTATAATGTTTTATTATGTATATTTGTGTGTAGAATCCACCCCTAAAGTTTGTACAGTGCATGCCAATACACATTGTCTAAGTAACAACCTGACCATGTTATGTGGTCCACGTGGGAAGGCCTTTGCCCAGCAGTGGGACGTTTATAGGCTGATGACGATGATAATGTAACAACGTGTTTAGTAGCGATTAAATATATCTCTCATTTATTTTCTCTCTATCATTGACCTAATCGCTGCTCTCTATTAACCAAGAACATTTTTACTATTTTAATCTCTTTGCTATTAACAGAAATGACACAGTATTGGTCTTTCATTACCATTATTAACAAAAAAGGGACAGCATCAGCTTCAAACTAAGTTTAACTTTAGTTCACGATTTGAAATAACAAACAGGATTACGTAACATATGTTTACACAACTTTAGGGAATTCGGCTAATATTTAAGTTCGAGTTCACTGCAAGGCGAACTAATTAATAACTTTAATATGAGGGTAGTTTTCGTTTACCTCATACAAGCATTTGCCTAAAGCTAACCAATGTAACCGCACTTCCTTTCTATGTGCAATATTGTATTAGCGGGAAGGCTTAGTCAAATTTGGAAATGAGGAGATTCGTCAATCAATGTAACCTACCTGGGTCCTTAGATTAGTAATCAAAAGACAGATGTGATGTCCTGTGACAGATATAACCAGCCCACTGTTAGGGCTGCAATAAAAAACATTTAGATTATGTAGGTGGATTAGTTAGTAAAATTAGCTTTTAAGATTTAACTACACGTTAGCACAGAATAACTAATAGTACTACACGTTAGTTAACTGTTCTTTTTGTTTATGACGTCAATAAGTGCCTGTAAAGGTTTATGTCAAATAAATGATTTATAGATATTATTTATTTATATTTTACATAAAGACTTAATTATATTATAAATAAAACAATAAAATAACCAAAATTAAACTACTTACCTAAACATAAAACTATAGAAAATAAACGTATAATAAATGATGTACCAAGAATGCTGGCAACGTTACCTCTTTGGATTGCCAGGCTGATACGCTGGTAGAGGTAGCAGAGTAACAAGAAGGCTGGCTTCTTGTCACCGGAGGCTTTAATAAGTCGAGTGCTTAACTCTTTTTCTCTAATGATTTATTGATTTTGATATAAATTGAATGAAGAATGCGTTGAAGAATTTCGACAGCTCTAACCGATACCTCGGTGGTGGGGTGATCACCGCGTAGGTTCAATTTCCACCCGAGGTACTAATTTTTTTTAACGTTTAACTATATTTAAACTACGCCATGAACTCACTTGACTTCTCCACTAGATCCCCGGTCAACCTTCAGAAGCACCTTCTCGGGCAAGTCCACAGTCTTGTCGGAAGGCACGTTGGTGGCCGAGCAGCCATACGTGCCCGTGTCTTCGGCGGTCGCATTGTGGATGACCAGTACGCCGTGAGGAGTGTCGATTTGCTTTTTACTACCCTGGAATTGAAGGTTCTGTTATTTTTTGTTAGATAGCCGGAATTATCGGGTGGATCGAAAGGTGCTACTATGAAGAAGTGATGGAACATGGATTCACAGCACCAAATAATTTAAATTTTATTGTGTAGCCCCTTTTTTTTTCCTCTTAAATAATGGCTTCGTGCGATCAGCACATTTAGCCAGTGTCAAGTAAGTTATAGTAAAAATATTTTCTTTGCATTATAGATAAAAGATAAAATATTCTTTATTGTACACCAAATAAACAACAAAAGGACAAACACAAAGTAACATACAATTGGCGGCCTTATCGCTACGAAAGCAATTTCATTAAGTAGATGATAGTGAGTGATAATGAACGTTTAATGGTAAATGATATTCCCCCAAACCCCTCGAGACTCAATAAAGCTGTGGGACTTCAATGAGATCTCACACGGACTTCTTGAGAGAGTTTGAAAACTGATGTTGCACTGTTTTGTTTTATTTGCTAACACTCATGCACGTTCACGAACACTTAACAGTAAATAAGCCACTATTATTTCACACAATACACAAATTATGGAAAATAATACAAAACTGCAGACAAGACGCTTCACTTTCCCGCCAAGAAGTTGTCTAGCCCCTTGTCTGTCACGAAAAACTTTTTATACTACGGAATTTTAATTTTAATTATTTGGCGCTGTGCATCCATGTTCTATCACTTGTTCATAGTAGCACCGTTCGGACCCCCAAAGCTTCTAGACGGTACAATTGAATTTGTATTGTGTCTGGTTTTACAACAGCTTAGCTCCTAGATTTAAGGCAGCAACGTGCAACCTACTATCTTATTTATATATACCCATCTGGTCGGTTGCACGTGGGACAGGCTAGCGCAGGACCAAGGCGAATGCTTTTGCCTCTGCCCAGCAGTGGCCAGAGAAAGGTTGAAATAATGATGGTGATGAAAAAGCGGCCAACGCTAATATTTGACGCGTCTTTGTGCGGAGTTTATTTATTTTAAAAGGTTCATTAATTGGCCGCTATGAGCTTATTATGGGTATTCCTTCTGCTCCTTCTACTATAGCTGCTTAGGGCCTGTTTCACAATATCTTTATTATTGAAATTTTGAATTCACAATGCTATATAGTTAAAGGATAAAATGTTTACTAGAAAAAAATCAACCGAAAAATTAACCGGGATTGCCGGTCCACTGCTCTCTGCCAAAGGTCATGGGTTCGAATCCCATTCGAGCTTCCTGAGATTGGTTGATTTTTTTCTGTTTCACAATGTCCGATTAGGAGATACTTGTCAATAAACTGTTTTGTATGAACTCTCTGTCAAGCAAAGGATAATGAGATCCTATTAAGAGATTGTGAAACTACAGAAATGACTAACCCTATGTTCTTTCCACCAATTGATGACGGCGGGCGGTTCTGAAATGGGCTCCCTGCAGTGTAGCACCAGGGTGTTGTGAGGGGGAGCGCTGATAACCCTCGTGTTGGGCCGCAGTCCACCCATCTCGAGCCTCGCCACTGACAACCGGGCTGGGACTGACACTAAGCTGACAGCGCCGTACCATACTACACACTGGAACAAATAAAATTATAGTAGCGACATTGTTAAAACCACTATTTATAAAATTAAGATTGCTGGCTATGGCTTATCGTTGTAAAATATTTGTAAGATGCCTTATTTGTAAGGTGCTGCATGGACTTAGTTTTCTCTCCACATACTCTGCATAAGCTGTTTGTTGCTAGTTGCATTCTTTTACCGTATTTATTGATTTCAATTTGCAAATGATCCTTTTAATTATATAGTTTAACATGCATGTGTAACATTATAAAAGGAAGTTAAGTGATATTATTAATTATTATTAGTAAGTGACATTTTAATTTTTAATTTTGCATGCCTTTTATTATAAGGCGAACATTTGTACTGTTCTAACTATAACATACCATCTGTTTACCCAATCCATATGTTCTGGCAAATAAATACTATTACTATTACTATTTCTATGGAGAATTTGTTTTGTGGCATAGTGTCTGACCTATGATTATTCGGACCTGCCTTCTAATACCTCTGCATATGAACTATTCCGTGCGGGCATGTAAGTAAATACTTTGAAAGCAACAAACCTGATAAAGCGATACTGGTGTCTCTTAACAGTGACGACGAGCCTGGAGAGGTCTTGTCGTTGAAGCCATTGGCATCTCGCTACCTCGTGTCCTCGAAGACCACGCACTCGAAGGTAATTCTACTGCTAAATACGTAAGTGAAGAGTTTGATAGAGACCAACCTGATACAGCGATATTGGTGTCTCCTCCTTAACAGTGACGACAAGCCTGGTAGAGGTCTTGTCGTTGGTGCCATTGGCATCTCGCCACCTCGTGTCCTCGATGGGTCGCCATCGCCACGCGAGCCTGTCCCCAGGGACATTGACCACGCACTCGAAGGCCACTTCATCACCAACCGGCGCGGAGACCGACTGGGGGAACTTCTTGAACCTCATCCCTATATCTGTAAATGAAATTACGGATTTACAATGCTTTACTAAGCGTGCTTGAATGCTTAAAATAAAATAAAGTAAATATTATTCTCTTGTTCATATATAACAAATACAAGAGTAACCGCTTTTAAAATGAATACTTCTACACTTTCCCGACCTTTAACGAATCGCTCCTCAACCGTAGCTGTCTAAGAGAATGCGAAAGATATCATGTAATAAATGTTTTGTGGTATTCTGAAATATCGTTACGGCCCTCTGTGAATGTACTCCGCCGCAAACAATTCCGCGATGCTAACATGATGAGCGGCGTACAGCTCGCTTCTAATGGATCTTGTAATACCTGCCTTCATATAAATTTTGGTGGAAACGAGAAAACAAAGTTATGTCTGGTGAACGCTTCCACGATGTTTTCCCGTAACGAAACAAAGTACGCGGAGAAATGTTGTTTTGTTCTTACCGTGCCCGCGCGTGTAACGTACGTGTACGTACAGTAAGTAGCTACGATTGTTCTTTTGAAATAGTTGTCGGCATTTCTTTATGTAAATGTCTTACTATGTAGTTGTCTACGTAAACTCGCTAAAGGTTTGGGGTCATATCATCAACTTTTAAAGCAGACTGTCATGTGACATTTATAAGAACTCAATTATTGAAGTCTAAACTGAATAACATATTTTATGTACAATAACTGCACTCATAAAATAGCAGGAAACATTGTCTCACAAAGGGCACATAGACAGGTACCATTTACATCGATCTGCATTAGCAAAAAGTCTTAATGCATGAATAAGCCCGAATTAAAACAACTTCATTAGCATATCAAGAGCGGCGAAGGCATATGAGGCGGCCTAAATAAAAAAACAACCCTGATGTCCTTGATACCTTGTTACCCACACGCTCGGATGACACACCCGATTTATTCCGAGGCTTCACACGCGAGAACAACAAACAAATATCTACCTTATTCGTTCGCAACAATACTCCTTATAAAAATGTCTAACGCAATACAATCATTCATTTTAGTACAGTCAGTCAATGACCGTGAAGGTATTAAAGATCTCATCTCAATCCTGACTCAGTCGGAATGTGACCAATTACGAACGAAAATAAACTGAGCGCAATATTTTTGTGTGCACCGAAACAAACGGCAATGTAATGAGGAGTCACAGCCAAGCCCCGCAGATTAATGATGCTGTTACACATTATTTGGTTGATACCGAGCTTTCACGATAGCGAATGCGTTTGTGGTGATATCTCGTGTAGTGTATGGTTGCCAGGTGTCCGACTTTAACCGGACATATCCGGATTTATATTATAGTTGTGTCCAGCTTTAGGCATTGTCCTAATACAACGCGATAACGCGATCATCGCGCGATAAACGATACGACCATCGCGTGATAGCAAAAACTGGGTGTCCTAATAGAACGCAAATACGCGATCACGATTTATGACCGCTCGACATACAGTGTGCGAAGCGACGCGATCATCGCGTTAACCTCAGTTAGGACACCTATTCATCATTAATAGGTTTGATCGCGCGTTCGCACGAACTAAGTTCGCACGAATAGAATTTTAAACATTTTAGTCTCGCGAATGCATCGCGCGATCGCCTGTTAGGACACCTATTCTAGATCAAGGTGTCTCCTACGATTCGCTGCAGCAACGCTTCGTGTGCGGACTTGTTTGAAAATGTACGTGCTCGTATTGCTCTCGTCCTACGCGCGTATTACGATACGCTTACGATACGACGCCGTGTGCGAAGGCAGTAGGCACTAAGTTTGGCTACTGATCAACCCAAAAAGATGCAGAACGAAAGAGCGAGTGCGAGATAATTTGTGATCTTACAGGCGCAAGGTAAATAAATAAAAATTATTTTTTATTTCTTTAACATTATTGTATTAGACTTTATGGCAAATTGTCCGTCTAAATATGAATCTGTGTCCGGCTTTTCTATTTTAGGGACCAGCAACCCTAATATCGTGCGTCAAATCCTACTATCCGGCATTCAGGAGCCCGACCTAGTGCAGGAATAGCTTAGACCGAGATGTGCCAAAATGGTACGAGCCGCGTGTAATCGATCGATCGAAACACTGGAATAAACGTTCATAGATTACATAGACTCACGACTATTATTGGTAACTAAAGGGTTAGGCAGAGACTAGGCAATAATAAAATAAAAATAAATAATAAAATGTTTCCATTAAGTAATTGTAAAATACTCGTATTGGGGCAGCAATGACGCCCGCAGAAGCAGTCCACTGCCATAGGCACGTTTCACTAAATTACAACAAACAGCACATGTGCTCAGCGTGATAGGTGGTGAGTGGTGAGCCCATCGCCGCTCTATATTGTTGGATGTATGTGCAGTCTTTAGTCCGTTAGTCGCCTTTTACGACAACCAAGAGAAGAGCGAGGTTGGTGTATTCTTGTAGTGAACGGCTACACACAAGGCTCACGGGCTCACAGGTAAAAATCGTACCCAAACTAAGCTTTACTTTACGACGCGATGAATCGACTCACTTCTTTAGTGTTTCCTATAAGAATAGTTGAGGTATTCCTTAAAGCGCACCCGTTTTGAAGCGCACCAGACCAAGCGCACCTAAACTATTCCTCCAAGCGCACCCGTTGGGTGCGCTTCAGAATAGGTAATTAAAATATTATATTTTTATTCCTCGAAGCGCACCAACGGTAAAAAATAGAGAGGAGCTTAAAAGATTCGTAATATTGATGTCGATAGACACTAGGACTAGGTACTTATGCAACTTACTACGTCAATAATAAATTGAATCATGACAGTAATTTTGAACTAAAAGTACCCGGGTGACAAACGAAAAGAGGTAGATAGGCGCCTTAGCGATCTCACTTACCTTTAACTATCAGGAAAAAAGAAATAAACGAGTAGGACAAGGTGCTACAACTTACTACGTCAATAATAAATTGAATCTGACAGTCATTTTGAACTAAAAGCACGGTTGTACTATTACTTACTCTGTGCTAAAAATTCCAGGGTGATATAAATGAAAAGAGGTAGATACTCTAAAAATAAACGTACGTTATTCGTTATCGATATTTTCCGTTAGTTACTACATCTCTTTCCACATCTGCTGGTGCGCTTCGAGGAATAAGAATATAATATTTTAATAACCTATTCTAAAGCGCACCCAACGGGTGCGCTTGAAGGAATAGTTTAGGTGCGCTTGGGCTGGTGCTTTTCAAAATGGGTGCGCTACCCCGAATAGTTAAACAAGAAAATAGGTCTCGCGTGACATTAAAACACACACATAAAATTAATGTTTTTCCTTTTTTATTACAGCTATTTTTGTGTCCACCAATATGTTTTCAGGATTGTTTGGCAAAACTACAACATTTTCATCAGTTTCAGTTGGTTGTTTTTTAGAGACAATAAAATGGACCAACGACATTATGGAGGCCCCAGGATTTATGCCTGTTTGATGGTTCAGTCGAATAAATCAAACCAAATCAAATCATATATTCACTGTAAATATACTTAGGTAGTTAATATTTATTAGTGGGGCCTGCCGAGATCTCCCTCTTGCAGTGGTACGTCAACCCATTGGGATCTACTAAGCAAAAATAATTGTTAAAAAATACGTCAGTGTTGGTGAAATCAGCCAAAAATGAAAGATCGATGCGCTTGCACGTAAATCTTAAATCTAGATTTAGCGCTTATGCTCAAAAGAATATAGTGTTTACTCTGTCAGTTATATGAAGTAGATAGAGACAGAATTGCTTATTAAGCAGGATTTAAGTGCAGTAACAAAAGCGTGCAACAACAGCGTGTGAGAAATTTTACAGCCACCTTTAAAATGTTTTTGCATTCTCTACTATACAAGATAAGTGCATAGTGGATAGTGTTGATAAAAATATACATGAGTCGGATATAACTTCGATAGATATTTTATCTGTAATAAATTTATGTGCCTGCGTTACCTGACAACCAATGAATGAGTAATATGGTTTATGGTTTAAGACATTTATTTCTCTAAAAGAATTTTTAACAATTCACTTACAAGAGAAATACAAAAAAAATCATAAAATATTATAAAAGTAACACATTAGCGAGCATGCAAAACAGGTAAAATACATATAAGTTAAAATTATTCCTATTTAACAATTTTATAACACGTTGTGGGTACTCACGTAATTAATATTTCAGATTACCAAACGATCAAAAATCCAAATCCACAACACACTTTCTTATTCACACTTCAGATAAAACACAATACATTACAGACAATTATTATTTTGTTTACATTTTAATACAAAAATATCGAAAAATGCAAGCATGCATACAAATACGTGTTAGCTAGCTATACCACTAAGTTGGACTCAATTAAATATCGATAACATTGTGACTAACGCGTACTTTTCGATAGACATTAGATGCCATGCCGGTAATAGAAACGAACATCCAATTATTTCTCGACGGCATGCGGCATTGTACCGAGAGCTTATTCAAAAGTCGAGAAGCTATAAAACCATTTCTGGGTATTTCGTCTAGATATTATAACTTGTGTTGTAAAATTTTAATTATCGTCGTATTCTCTAAAGTAGAACCTGATACAGGTCTCTTCAATCGTAAAATTTGGTGATTAACATAAACCGCCAGTAGAGATCGTTAAATGCAAATAGGTACTTATAGTTTTATTCTGCAACAGAAAAGCATTTGGCCTTTATTTCACCTGATGGGGTGACGTCACCCGAAATACCTGACCACTGAGGAGCTGGCTATCTTACCTCTAACTTCAAACAAAGCTGCTGTAACGTTATTGCAATTTTGCACATTAAACTATGTGTTGCAATGCAACCACACAAACAAGGCGTCCCAACAAGGCGGCTGTTTTTGGACGTTTAACTAGATCACAAAAGCAGCTTTAATATTCTTTGCTTGTTGTTTGATTGATAAGAACCTGCATTTACTAGTAATTAAACTGGACCGATGTGGAAAAAGCACTTCCTATATTTTTAGGTCGGTGTCAGCCAATCTAAAGTTTCTATTATAAGGACCGATTCCGCCTTAGTAACACGGTAACTCTTTGAGTTAAATTTCGAAGTAAAAAAGCAAATTCTTTATCTCCAAGGTAACTGTATGGCAATTACTTACAGTAAAAGTAATCAACGTGGCACAGTCAATCGTTAGATTTTTATTCTATTTACAATAAATAAATATCATTATTATCTCGTCAAGAAGATCTCTGTCAAATTATCGTGCTCATATTCTTATCGTGAATCATTTGATTTAATCATGTATTATCATCATCGACTTTTCCGATATTTACAATAAGAACGCTGTTTTCCATTTCAATAACGAAATCGCTTAGCAAACATTTACAACAGAAATTTAGAACGATATCGAAAACCCGAAATGTTTCAACTATTGCGTTATTAAAGCTCATCACGGCGGACCAACAAACACACACAGTTCGTAGAACTTCGGCGTCTGTAAATATATATCTCAATAGCTCGTGTGCCGACATTCTGTACCAAAGCATTGGGCAGAGGCGTTGAAAGAGACTGTCAGTTCAAGGAACGGGCGCGCGCACATAGACAGGTACGTGGCGCAAGTTATTTTTTGTTTACCAACACTATTCCCGGCGCATGTGTGTGTGACTACCTGGCGCGTCCGGGAGCTACCCGTCACGGTTGTAACGATTCCAAAATAAAAGATAGAAAAAAAACACCTATTTGACGCTTAACACCTTATTCATAACCACATTTTTAGATTCACATCGCCACATTGAAATTGAACATTATACTTGAAGGAATAGAACACATTTTGTAAATGAAAGTTGATGTTTTTTTTTCTTTCAGAGTGGACGGTCCATTGAGAGGACAGGTCCCATCAATTTGTCTAGGAATTAAAAAGCAGATAATTGCGTGGGTGATTAAATATAATGATTGAACAAATCTGGTTTCACACGCACGTTCTTACCGTGTTAAGCCCAATTTATAGTACCTAGTCAAGGTATCTGTACCTTGACTTAGGTGCTATAAATAAGATCAACTGATGCTGAAGTGCTCTGTTTTTAAAATAACATTCTTAGGGGACGATGTCGATAGTTCAATTTTTCTATCTTTACATCTTTCCGAACGGTCACCGTTCAGTTCTCGTCTTTTTAATCATATTCCGGTTTAAAGGGTTTATCGTCCAGCAAAAAAATAGTAAATATTTTAAGCCTCAAAGTAGACCGGGGATGTTTCAAATTTCATGATCAACAAGTTTTTAATTTCAACATCACCAACGCACCGTACCGGTGAGAATAAAATATTAACCTGGCCCAGGATTTAGAGAGAATAGAATCGCAAAAAGGTAGACCTCAAAAAACTTCAAAATCTATTTAAAAAATAAATATCTTTTTAATCCTGCTTTATAAAAGCTGGTGTGGCTAAAGAACTTTTTTTTTTTATAAAAGAGGGAGGCAAACCGGCAGGCGGGTCACCTGATGGAGAGTAATCACCGCCGCCCATGGACACCCGCAAAACCAGAGGAATCGCAGACGCGTTGCCGGCCTTTAAGGGAGGAATAGGTTTAAGGAAGGAATAGGAATTGGGAAGAAGGGGGGGGGAGGGGCCTCCGGAACTGCTTTTAATATCGCTTAAGTCAAGGTACAGAATGTTGAAAGTGCTCCGTATTTTAATAACATTCTTAGTGACGAAGTCGATAATCCCGTTTTGAAAAATTCTCGAGTTTTTAATTATTTCGAAATTATCATCGCTCCGGTGAGAACGAAATATAGCACCCCAGATTCACAGATGATAAAATAGATAGATATAGATAGAATAACAAAAGAAAAGACGTCAAAAACCTATTTTAAGACAATAAATATCTTCTTAGCCGGCCTGGATAACTGTTATTAATACAGTTGTTATTTAATTTACAGATTATGCGAAAATCATCGAGATTATTGTTAGAATGTTGAGCATGTCCCATGTCGGATTGATGTCAAACTTATAAATTTAGCGGCTCTGCTCTGGTGCACTCTTCAGGCATTCTCAGACAATGCGCAACGAACTAAAGCCGATTCACTTGGAATTATTTGTCCAAATACCAAAAGTTGGTTTATTATATACTAGCAGCACGCCCGCGCCTTCGTCCACGCAAACTTAGACAGACCGTCATAGTTCAGGCATTTAAAAAAAAATAAACAAAAACCATCCTCAGTTAACGGTCTATCTTTTAGTGAAACCCGCATAAAAATCTATTGCGTGGTTTAGGAGAATAGTGCGGTGCCACAGTAGGAGGAAAACGACGGCTTCACTTAATAATATGTAATGATTGTACTGAATTCTTGAGCCACGAGCCACTTGAGGCTCTACTTAAAGACTAAAGACACATACATCCAACAGCATAGAGCGGCGATGTGCTCACCACCTATCACGCTGAGCACATGTGCAGTTGTAGTTTGGTGAAACGTTAACTATGGCAGAGGACTGCTTCTGAGGTCCTCATTGCCTAGTCTCTGACTAACCCTTTGGGGATAATAGTCGTGAGTCTATGTATCTGTATGTTTTTAAATTATTGTTTAACACGTATGCGTACGTTACTCTTTTACTATTACAGTGGTTAGCACGCCGGTTCTGGCGACTCTGTGGTCATTTCATTTCGCTGATTTTTTCTAAATTGATTTCGGAACTGGGTGTTTTTCTATGTATATGTATATCTTTATCCGTTATTTAGCTTAACTTTAACGAGTTTCAAAAGAAGCTTATCTTGGGCTAGATCAGAGATTTCCATTTTTTTTCCCACTGAACCCTATTTTATCATATTATTTTAATTAGCGGAACCCTATATTGATAACAAAAAAAGATGTGAGATGAAAAGAAAAAACAATTTAGTATGTGGTTTGGTATGATTTGAAAATGGATTTTGTACCCAGTCGATGTCCGCGACACGAAAAACCACCTCGTGGCGTCATTCGGGAAACGCTGGGCTAGATAATTGGTTAGAGCGTATTAATGTCATGAGTTCGAATCCGATTCGAACTTTCCTGAGACTGGTTGATTTTCTTTTCTAGTAAAAATTTTATCCTATAAGTATGTTAACCTTAATTATGATATTGATTTTCAAATAAAGATATTATTAATAAAAAATATTGTTGTGAAAAGGTAAGTTTCTCTCACATTTCTTTTGTTAAAACATCAGATCAACGTTTCACTGTTAACGAAAGCTCGAGAAATGTAGAAACAAGATCAGAAAGAAATCGGCTTAATAGCGCTGTCCGCTCTACTCTAGTTTTTATAAAATAAAACGTACCTAACTAGTAACAGCGGACAGCGGGCTCAGAGAAACCCAGACAGAACGAAATGTAGGTAGGTATGTCTGCTGTCTCAAGGTTGAACAATGAAGGAAGAATACATTAACTACATAGTAGCAGTTGTCAAAGTTTAGAAATGTTTAGATACTGAGACAGAAAGCCTCGGTGGCCGAGTGGCTAAATCGCTCCGCCCGATAACCAGAGGTTTAGGTTTCAATTGTCAGATCGGGCAAAGTGTGTTTCGGATTTTTCGTTGCATATCCCGCGTTTGTGTGTATATTTTAACAATAAGTATTGAAAGTAAACACTTTTTTACGGATTACCTCGCGTTTAATTTACTATTTACATAGTTTTTTTTATATTATCAGGATTATAGGGACAGTCTCCCTGTGACCACGGACCCTGTAAAGGGTTCGAAACGTCAGGATAATATAAAAACCATGTAAATAGTAAATTAAACGCGAGTTAATCCGTAAAAAAGTGTTTCATTTCAATGTGTAGTGCTCGCTTAAACCTCAGAAAACAATACAATAAGTATTGTTTTTTAACAAATATTTTTCCCATATTTTAGGTTTTCTAGTCCATATTATATTTACATATTTTGAAATTTTTAATACATATTAATCCGGGCCCTAGTGATTACCAACAAATCAATTAATTGTATCGAAGACTTGATTTTCAATGACGGAGGCCATGCTTCCTTCGTTCGTTCGTTCCTTTCTTCGTTCCTTTGTTGCTAACCATTGTGAGTCTTTGTTACATGAATTAATAAATCTATTATTATTCGCAATGCAGTGGTACAGTATGCACTTGTATTTATTACAAAAAATAAATCTTATTAAAAAAAAACAATAATTAAAAAAGAACTACTTATCAGAATTTATATATTTGATTAATCTCTTCAGGAAAGAGAGCAATACATAATTTAAAAAAAAAATATTTTCATTAAAGTAAGCTTCTCTGAGCGTTATACGATTCGAAGTTTACGATAAAGCTTTGTAAATCCTATAGACGGGTAATCCAAAACTGACAGGAAGCCTTAGTAAGAAATAATAAAGATAGTTAAGTAATGTCACTTAAAAATAACGATAACATTATGGAAATGAAAACAGTACAATGTTTAGTATACAAACAATATAGTAGAGTGAACTACATAACTAAGTATTTCATTGTACAGAGTTCACACTTTCAGTAAGGTAAATAATTGTAGTTGCAATTACTGAAATTAGGGAAATTACGTGGTGCTTTCTAAAACTCGGTAAATTTATACGTTTCGTAAACGAAACAGTAATATTACAATAATGTTAGATCCTGTTTTATCCCAAATTATTATAGATATGAATGTAATTCTTTTAGAATAGAATATAATAAAAAAAATTATTTAATACAAAAACAATACACAACAAAATACCTTAACCACCTAAATTACCTTACCTATTTTAATGCTGATGTAACACTAACCTGCTAATGCTGGCGCAACTACTGCTAGAAGCAGCTGGAGACACACCGTTGAAGCCATTGTAGACCACCTAAAACAATTAAAAGAAAATTAGAAAAAGACAAAAAAAAATCTTCATGCATGTAAGCTCAGCTGTCGTAATACTAGACTGGGCATACGTAGGCCTCATACATAATATTTATCTACAATACTGTTGATACGATAGAAACTTATGTCGCTATGTCAGTATTGAAGATTTTGGTTAGAGCTATTTTCAAGAGGAAACACTACGTGGAAGTGGCAAAATTCTCAAACGAAACACAGAAAAACGACGTTTCGTAGTACCTTGTTTCCTCCTTCAGAACTGGACCAATTTTTATGTTTTCTCAGCATTGGTTAGTAAGAAAGAGATTTTCTACGTCTGAATGTTTAATTTTTTTGCATCAAGTCATTTATTTAACAACTAGGAGCCTTTAGCGAAATCACTCCGTTTTAAGGCGTCTTCAGAAACATTAAGTAACCGGTTTTAAAAAAAACCAAATATACAGACATAGGAAATTTATTTCTTTAACCGATGCTGAAAAAGTAATAAAAATTGGTCCAGTTCTGAAGGAGGAAACAGGGGACTACGAAACGTCGTTTTTCTGTGTTTTGTATGAGAATTTAGCATGACACTTCCACGTAGTGTCTTAATGGCGTCCGCAGAGTTGAGTAGGTCCCGCGTATGGCTTTTTCTTCAAGAACAAAGAACTACGAACACTGTCTGTGACTACGAAAAATCGCTACGTTTTGCGCAAGGATGGCTTGCGAACGCTCGCATCGATGTTTTTTGAATAGATCGCTTGCGCTCGTGTACCATAAAATTATTGAAAATTTTACGTATAAAATTTAATAAGTAACCATAAAAATATCTACACAAAAAATTTTACGTCAAAATACCTCCTCTTAAATCAAAACAATGGGGAGAGAATGCTTTCGTGCTCGTCAACATTTAGTAAACAAAGTCAAATACGGGGAACGAATGGTTTTGCCACAATGATACATTGTATCGCATTCAATGGTGTTTCGTTTACAAATGTACAAAAAGCTGTTATTAGCTTACGCGGTGTTAGCATAATGGAATATTTTCAAGTTGGAGCACGCGTCTGTGCTTACCAATCCAAAACATTATATTTAAAAGCGGTTTCAGCATTTACAGTTACTACATTATGTAAATCACAGAACAGAAGAAAGTGGTATGTAAATGTACTTACCTAAACCAATTTAATTTTAAGTATTTTGCAGTTACCTACTGTATGAGTATCAGTCGTAAAAATAATAATTTTATGAAAAAAAAAATGTGCATGACGTGAAAAGTAGAATAAAGAAAATATACATACTTAAATAAAAGAGGAAATGAAAGCTTTCACTCTAGAGAGGAAAAAGAAATGTAATAGAAAAGTAAATCGAATTAAAATAGATATAAATATTATAACTTTTGACATCATGATGAGCTATTAGTTGAGAGAACATTGATTTTCTAAATTAAATCTTTAACTTCTCTCAGTTAAATAGTTCACGATCTTTAGTAAGTTATACTTCCTTTGCAAAATTCTTACCAATAAATTCCTTCTCACATAAACATGAAAAATGGGGCATTCAATCGAAAAATATCACTCCAAACTAATTTTACGTTCGAAAATTTGGCACAGAGCCATGACAATATAACTTTTTTAACTAGCTGTTGTCCGCAGTTACGCGCAAGTTATTCGGCTGTGAAATCAAAGTAACTGACCTTATTTGCCCAACTAAGGAGGGATTCTATTAAAAATAAAGAAAAAAAAATTGAACTAGCAACAGCAATATTGTTTTAACTCCATTGCAAGGGATATTTCGTCCTCTGAGTTTTAATAAAGAACGAAAGACTGTGTGAACTTATATCCTCACGGCGATTGACAAAAATATTAACCGACACCACTCGAACAAAAAAATAATCTTTGAAGCGAATAAATTTTAATATTAAAAACGAAGCCATCGCGCTAGCGTAAGCGACAAGCGTCAACTCAGCTTCCCCGCGACACGAATTACGTGCTCAGAATCTAAATGGGGTTTCCCTGCTAAAATTTACGACTGCCTATTTGAATATAAATATAAGCTAAACCGTTGTTGAACCGGTCTCCAGTGAACATCGATTAGCGTTTTAACTGCCCGTTAGATATTTATATCGTTTAAGAGCGCTCGATAGCGATTTCTCGATTACTCATCTGTGATGATGGAAGTTGATTTACGACTTGATAAGTTACTAATAACGCTACATCAGACGGAGATTAGATGCCGTGAACTAATAGGGAAACGGCTTCAAGCACGCGTTAACATTTGTTAATGTTGCTAAGCACTTCGAATAATAATCAAGTATACGTGAACGTTTTATTCTGAACGTTATTTATTAGCTTTACTCGATAGATGTTTCGATCGACCCTGTGGTCTAGTGTCTGGACGAGATGTCGCACATCCATAGGTCTAAGGTCCAAATCCCAGTGGGGTGTACATAATTAAAGGTGTTATTGTATTCTACTTAGTTGGTGAAAGACTTGTTAAAAATCCGTCTGACTCTATCACAACTAAGTTGGTCGCCATAACAACATTGTTATGTTAGTATTACCTATTTACGTGTTCCTACCAAACCCTTCTCATTCATGTCATCCCTCACACAATCCATCCATCTTTTCTTTGGTCTTCCTCTTCTCCTTCATCACTCTTGTTGTCACATGGCTTTCGTCCCTTCACAATACAATAAATATTGTGTATCCCGAATCCCCGATACCTGCAATGCAGTGTTAAAGACTTCTGATAGAATGATAAAAGCAATGGAGTCGCCAAGGGGAGCTAGGGCAGTAGGGGGTAGCTGCTCCCCCCCCCCTAGAGATTAAAAAAATATGTAAGGAATAGATGTTCGGTGATACTTTCAGACCATCATCTATTCTTTTGATTTTAAAATTGATTTAATTGGAGCAATTAGGGTGTCCAGTCCAATGCCTTTGGCTTTAGACACCCTAACAGCTCATTCGTTACTACCAGAGCTCGAGCTTTGCGCCACAACGTCGTATAACAGACGGAATGCTGCATTGGCTGGGTGGGGCTTAGTATTGGAAAAGGTGACAGTAAAATAAAATGTGGTTGCCCCTGTTGGCAACAAGGTAGCTATCTAGCGCCTAGTTGTCTATGCACTTTCTTTATTTTATATTTTCTTAAACTTGATTTTCTTTTATGATGCCATATTTCTATTTTTAATAGTAATCTCTGTAGTTTCGGTAGCAGTTAAGAAAAGTGATGAAATAAACAATGAGTTACTCATTCCTAACCACTTCCACTTCCTGATATTTTATAGTATTTTTTGCGAATACATACTTAATAGAATAAATCCCGAAAAGACAGAATTTCTTAAGATACTAAATAAGTTGTTATACGGATTCTGCTTTACAAATGAGTTGAATAGGTGGTACAAGTAGGTACGAGTATGTTTGTATTAGAGTAATCTATTTAAGATTTGCATAGTAATGTGCCTCGTTTAATAGAAATTTTATAAGTACGATGTATGTAACCAAATCTTATGCCCGTATCAAAGTGTTTTAGACTTAGTGCCTTTCACGAATTAATAAATTAAAATTAAAATTAAGACAAAGATAAGGTAATCATTTTCTTAGTTTAACACCATGTGGATTGATTTATTTATTTATTCTTCTTTTGTTTACTAAAACGTTAGATGAAGTAGCATCTTTGAAGATTTATATAGATTCCTTTAAGTTTCCGAATAATATAATATTACAATGGCTACACATTATTATAAGGCATCGCAACCTGACATCAAAGCGCAAGGCGATCAAAGAAATTCATATCCATAGGATCACGAACTCCACATATTTCACAATCCATGCAAAGGCTGTCGAGCTACATCTGCTAACAAAAAATGTTTTTCAAAAATAAGTTTCAATTATTTTCTGAATAAATTATATATTTTATAATATGGCATCCCACCTATTTTAATAGTTTACATTGTGTATGTTTATATCATTAAGGTTGTCTGGAAGAGATGTCTCTCAGTGATAAGACCACCTTTGTACATACTAGTTTCAAGTTTATGTCATGTGTAACTGTTTCTTGTGTATGTGCAATAAAGTATTTATCTATATATCTATCTAAGTGTATATTTGTATTGGCTAAAATGTGTAGCCATCACCACCTTATCTAAATATGTAGCCATAACATCTATGTTTTTTTTAGTTTATTGTGTAATTGTGTATTTTTGGTCAATTATGTGTATGCCTTAATTGTTTTTTTATGTATGTCTAATACTTGTCTGTTACTTTCCTGCGAAAATTTGCATGTTAACTTATTGGTGTACCTTGTAATTATAAATAAATAAATGTTGAGTTCGATGTGAAGCACTGTCATCAATACATAATAGCACTGTTGAGTTCTGGCAGATAGAGATAAGATAGCCAGTAGTTGAGGATTTCGGGTGATGTTCGCTTCTATCTTTGGTGTTATGATCACCTGTCTTAACAGGTGAGATAAAGGCCAAGTGATCACCTGGAAATGCATTTTAAAAAAATATTACCTCAAACGATTTCGAGTCTCAGAAAACGTCTTCATCATGCATTAAAACGTCTTTGTGCATTAAAAAGAAATATCGAATCAATAAAACAGAAAAATATCTGTCCAACAAAGTAAAGTAGGTCAGGGAGTCATCCATAGCCGCGTTTGTTTATTTATCAGAACACAAACCGACATATAGAGGGAGCATATCGTTCGAAGTTCGAACTTCGAACACAACGGACGTCATCCATTGTATCGGTTCGCGCTGCTAATCTGACGTAACACGCATTACTTATTCAGGGCACATGCGTCCACGCTTAAGGCTAGGATCACATGAGTAACTACCATACAGAGTGCAAGCTCTCTAACAACACGCAAAATTGATACCTATTCTGATAGGGCTGATACCCGTTTCATGTGTAAAAAATTAGGGAGGAAAAATAAAATAAGTTAAGTAGGTAGAGGCACATAATAAAACGTGTATTTCAAAAGGTATAAAATAGGGTTTATTGTAATTTAACACATACTTAATTTAAATTATTTCAAAGATAACGAAACGTTAAAAAAATTGTCTTCTGTGCTGAATCGAACCCGCGTCCACCGCAAATAATCAAATATTACGAATCTATAAAGCAGTCTTATCTTGATTTGATTCAGTCTTATTTGACTGATTGTTTAAAATATTTAAAAAAAATATATCCTTATTTTTTCCGGAATTATTAATACACACTGTGCAAGAGTTGGGAATTATGTAACTAACCCGACTTTGTTTTATATATTTAGATTAAACACTAATATAAATAATTAATCGTGTCGCGTGGCCGTGAAAGAATATACCACCACCCCCTCTCTTCCCTTGGGTGTCGTTAAAGGCGACTAACGGACTAAACACTGCACATACATCCAACAGCTTAGAGCGGCGATGGGCTCACCACCTGTCACGCTGAGCACATGTGCAGTCGCAATTTGGTGATAAGTGGAGTATGGTAGAGGACTGCTTTTGCTGTCCTCATTGCCTAGTCTCTGCCTAATTATTAATATAATTTTATATTTCTTAATTCTATGTTTGTTTATTTAATGTGATTTCTTTTTGAAATTCTTTGTAGTACTGATTCAATTAAATAAGGTTCATATCATTTTCCCGAAATTACTTCTGATTATATGTCATTATTGTCATGTTGTGTTTGCCTATAATGTAATGTAATTGATTTGTAACTATTATTGTTCACATTACCATTTTAGATATAAGCTGTAATGTAAAAATGTTGGTAGACCTAATAGTTAAAATAAAAAAAAATGTGGTAAAAACCTTTTTAAAAAAGGAGCTTTTATTTAAATGCGCTAAACAGAAAAAAATAAACTTTTACTTTAAAACTTTTACTAACAACTTAAAACGTCATTACACAATTTATAATGTTAAAAAAGGTTGTCGCGAGGTTTATGTACTCGTATTTTCTTAGATTGAAAATTTTAATAGTTTAAACCTATCGCATCAAGTTATTTAATTTACTTGTTTATATATAGTATAAAGCGAATCACATACTACGCAGATACGGTAATATTTTATCTGCGTATAAAAACTTATTTATCTGAAAGCATCACACACTAAACAGATACGATAATATACGAGACGATACATTCACTCGGAATCCTTCACACTGATGCCGATACGACAGATGTTATCTGCAGATATATTTGTATACGCAGATAATATTCTCACCATCTGTCGGTATGTATAAATAGGTAATAAGTATATGTAGTTACGGATCAAATTATTTATTTGTCTGTCTTATCTAAGTGTGTATTTAAATTTACATTTTATTAGTCCCGCATACTTGCTTTTTTAAAACTACAGCTAGGGTTGGCTGGAAGAGATCTCTTTTAGAGATAAGCTCACCCTTGTATATGTCTTGTGTAACGTGTGTGTAAATGTTATTTATTTGTACAATAAAGGATAATACATACATATATGTCGGTGCTCACAGATACTGTACGATAAAATATAAATTATCTGCGCTGTGTGTGTTGGTTCATATGATTTATATAGAGAGCGATATTGACAGATATCTGCTCAGATACAGATATCTTACCGTATCTGCGTAGTTTGTGATTAGCTTTAATCTCGGAACAACCTTAGTTATCATATAAATTATGTAATAACGATATAATTTGTTATTATAGTAAAAGTTTTAAAGTAATATTTTTTTTTTCTATTTAGCGCATTTAAATAAAAGCTTGTTCTTTAAAAAGGTATTTTACTTTTAAATTATTTTTTACTTTTTAGTTATTCTTGGAAACGTGTCCAGGGATAACTAATTTTCATCTGTTCATCTCACTGAAGTATACTACAGAATTTATTCACGTCTTCCAAATCACCACCACTCACTACCCATCAAAAACGGTCTATCCATTAAGACGAATCAAACTCGACGCGATGGTGTGCTTAATTACTGAGTTTCTATGGCCACCTTCCGGCTTCATCATCAAACCCTGGTTACCATCTAGCACCAAAGAACTCGTCAAAACAAATCAAACGAGCCCATACTCGATGGGATTATGTCGTTTAACTACTGAGTTCCTATGGCCACCTTCCAGCTTCATCATCAGACCCTGATTACCATCTAGCACCAAAGTACTCGTCAAGACAATTCAAACGAGCCCATACTCGATGGGGTTTTGTTGTTTAATTACTGAGTTCCTATGGCCTTCTTCCTGCTCCATCATCAGACCCTGGTTACCATCTAGCACCAAAGAAATGGTCAAGACGAAACAAACGAGCCGAAACTCGATGGGGTTGCGTAGTTTCATTACAGAGTTCCTATGACCACCTTCCAGCTCCATCATCAGACCCTGGTTATCATTGAAAGACAAACTACTCGACGACGACGACAAACGAGCCCAAGCTCGATGAGGCTGTACCGTTTCATTGCGAAGTTCCTATGGCCACCTTCCAGCTCCATCATCAGGTCAGCACCAAGTCATCATAATATTGCATTGTCACGCGATTTACACATGTATGCAAAATTTTAGCTCAATCGGTTGAAGATATCTGCTTCAAAATTGAGTTGCAAAATTCCCGAACAAAAGATAAGTACATACATTACATACATTGCAAGTTAAATAAAAGCTTGTAATAAATAACCATTCGGGGATAAAAGTCCTGATTATGTGTATGTATGTATATAAATATTTAAAACACTGTAATGGTAAAATCCCAAATTCGTCAACAAAATCACTCGAATAACTGAATCTCATCTAATGCGCGCGAACTGCGGCCCTGTCCGTCATAATACCACGATGGGACCGGCGCAAACCAGTTTTTACCACGGCTGCGGCGCGTCGCGTCGGTGAACCTGTCGGTGAGAGGTCACGCACACATCGCCGCGCTTTTTTAAGAGTACACCTACAGCGGGCCGCATATAGGCAGCTTGCATTCTGTAGGGGTATTTATTCATGTGCTAGGATTCCCGAGCGCAGAAACTAGTAGAGGACTGATTGATTGCACATCGCGATTCGCGACCGTCAACTTAGCAAAATTGGTAGGTAATTTTGAAAATCAAGAATTCTTTTTAAATTTTTTAACTTATAACGGCCGGAATACCTCACCTTTTTAAAAACAATTATTTTCGTATATTTTTCATTAACTAAAACCAAGTATAACGCAAGTAATACGATATTTGAATTACGATTAGACGGATGTTTGAAATTTTATTTGATGCAGTAAAGTATATAAGATTAATAATAAGATAAGATAATTAATAATATATAAGATATAAGAGTATTTTATGGCCGGAATCACTAGATAGAAGACTGTGGAATAACATATATTTTTTTTCGAAATTTTGAGTACTTACTTGTGATTTGCGAGTAATCCATAATTTAAAATACCTACTCTATTTTCGGGAATTTCAGGAATCCCAGCCTTAAATGACGGAATACGTGACATATCCTTGCGGATTCCATACATTATAGGCGCGTACAATTTCCTGGACACCTTATTGTTTTTAAGCGCTGATTGATAGTTGATGGCAACCAATTGACAGGTATGCTATTGACTATTCGCCCTGATAGGAATTCAGTTGTTACAAGGAATGACAAACGTAAATAGCTAATGGAATACTGAGTGGGTTTTAATAAGTACTGTGCGTTAGTTCGTTTTCCTATTGCTAATATTTGAAAGCGACAAAATTGACAGGTTTGCGACAGTTGATGTCGACCATTGATAACGGTCTGACACTATTTAATTGAAGTGAATAGTGGCGGGGAATCTATACTAAGATTAATTATGTTAGAGACATTTCCAGACCTGGAAGGGATCCATTTCCTGATCACTTAACATAATAGAGGACACAGTTAAATACTCAGTCTATCTGCGTATTTATCTGTATGCTGTATTATGCCAAATTAAAATTATGTTTAATTTTAGGTAGATTGATGGTTTAGAGGGCCTTAACAAACTTAAAATCAGTATTAATAAAATTTTAAAGAGCAAGTTCATGAAATCGTTAGGTTTTTCGTAGCGAATTTTTATATCCTGTTGTAACGATCGATCGAATAGTGTAACAATGTACACTCGTCTACCAACTTACTATCGACTACGCTAAGGCGTAAGCGATAATGGCAGAGAATATATACACTACATGATGGTGAGATAATTGGCACCCATAGATAGACGAGCATGTTCTAGTTTTAGAACTGTGAGATTTAAAATGCTGGCCGATGTTTCTGCAAATAGATTAAGCTTCTTCGTATTTCAAACTATTCACTACAAGATTTTGCTATATTGCATCTTCAAGTTTGACAGCAGTAAGTGTACTTGAGACAAAACGTCAAAAATATTAATAAGTAGTAATTTAAAGCCCAAATCACCGTACCGTAATATGGGTACGTAAACTAAATCCATATATCTAACCTAGTCACCTACAACAAGGGACTTATTCAAACCCTAAGGGAATCGTAGAAAACGTTTGGCCACCTTTAAGAAAATGACTTTTGATTGTCTTCACAAAGGAGTCTCTGTAATTGGAATTGTCAGTTTCAATGAGGGTAGCGTAGCGCCTCAAAACAGCCTGTTTGAAATAATTATCGCTCTGAGTTTGACGCATTTCTTGAGGGGATGCTAATTTTGAAATCGAAGTCATAAAATTAATTGACGAATGGACAGTAGGAGACACGTAAACAAAAAGCGGTCGAGTTGGCATTCGCAGAATCGAGAGTGAGGAACTTGAGACAAGGGTTCTGCACTGACAATGCGAAGCCAAAGCTAAATTGAAACGGCCTGCTCCATGAATTGATTTATTGCTGAGATATATATCCTGCTAGATCGTAAATACTCTCCCTTGCTTCATATTACCTTTACTAAGTTAAAGATTCTGAAATATTGCGTTATAAATTAAAAGCAGTCTCTTCGTTCTCCTTTCTAAATAAACAAGGGTATTTGAAAAACACAGGCAAATTTTTGCGATTTCGTACACCGTGATACTTAACAACTTTTAACAATAATAAACAACTCAACAATTCACCTCTCCCTCCTCACAAAAGAGCGTGCTAATTCGATTTATTGGCGCCTGAACCAACTCTAAAGATGTTTAAGTAAGTATTTTTCGGGCATACAGGTATTTTTCAAATACCTGTATGTCAGTAAAATAAAAGCTTTGATTTGATGTAATGTAATTTGGGGGTTAAAGTTACTCGCGTCCGTAGGTTTACCCTTGAGACCCCACACGTGACCCCTGGGTGGTGCTAAATGAGTGACACTGACTGAGTGAGTAGAGCCACGCTGCGTTGCAGCACGCTTTGGGCCGGCTCGCCTGGCGTAATACCACCCTCTCACGAATATCCGGCGTGAAATAATGGCATTTGGTGCTGTTGTGTTTCGTCCGGCCAGTGAGGGTTCCGGAGGCCCATCCCCCCCCTTCCCTCTCACAGTTCTTATTCCTTCCTTAACCCTATTTCTTCCTTAAAGGACGGCAACGCGCCTGCGATTCCTCTGGTTTAGCTGGTGTCCATGGGCAGAGGTGATTACTCTCCATCAGGTGACCCGCCTGCTTGTTGGCCTCCTTCTTTTAATAAAAAAAAATGTAATTCTATTTATTTGTTTCTATAAACGAAGACAGTGGGTATCAGCAAAGTAGCACACGGCCTTCATGATAAAAAGCAGCAGCAGAAGCAGAGTTTGGTTTCCGACCCTGAAGCTTCACTTCTTATTCCAGCCCTTCAAATCGGAACAGAGCAATGAAAAACAATGTCGCATGGCGGCAAATATAAGTTTTAAGGTGGTCACCGTTCAGTCGGATTCTGCCAATTCTACCACAATTCAAGTAGTAGTAGTAACGATGAGTGCGTTTGAAGTTCATAACGTTACAGGGCAAAGGACTCTCAGCCCCTCCCAATGACATCGTAAAGATAATACCGCACATAAAAAGCGAATTTACACAGTTCTACAATTACTTGGCGTCGAAACAAAAAGAGACTTAAAATAAGACGAGCATTTTCATAGCGAATCTTTTGAGACAATTGTGTGGGCCCGCATACCACACGCCGGGGCGCCGAGCCCTGTACTAAAAATATTTTTGTTTTTCATTCCTTTGATTACAACTTTATTATGTTTTTTACGCGAGTACTTATGGAGCGTAATTCTGAGCCAGCCTTTTGTTGTGCTGAGCTATTGTGACGATCTGTTAATTAAACGGTTCGTCTTTAGAGATATTTTTTATGACGCCCGGGCCCGCCCGCCGCCGCCGCCGGACGAAATTGTACAATTTAGTTATTGTTGTAGTTGCTATTGTTGATGGCAGTACTTACTTGTGTCTGTCAACAATGTGATGAAAACTCATTCTGGCATAACTTTTTTGCTCATTTCACATGCGAAACCATAGAGGTGTTTTTGAAGCCTCTTTTAAACGGAGTTTCAAAATGTTCAGTATCATACCGGCGTCGTTGCATAACTTTATTGGCAATCGACAGTAATTGTTGCTTTTTGCTCGTTTAATAGGCAATGATGTATCCTCCCCGCTGAGCAATTACCTCTGCGAGAGCCCCATTAACGAATCTATTAAGTGTAGTATCGTTTACACTCACGATACACGTATTACCATATAAATGACTGCTCTTGCCAGAGGCCTCGCTGTTTCGGGATTAAGCAAAATAGTGTAACATTGTAGCTGTGGGTAAGCCATACTAGTTGGAAATATTTGTTTACTGTTGGCACAATTAATTTGAGCTTAACTAATCTAATAGGTGTACTGTACAGTTTAATAAGTTGAAAGCACTCTACGCCGTCGGACTTGTACGCCCATGCAAGCTTGTGTCCATTTTGCTGTAATTTAAAGATTATACGTGCTTTTAAATACTAAATAATGTGTACCTACTATCTAACTTCAGCGATAATACGGACTTATACCTACATTATGTTAGTTGATAAGATGTAACTATTTAATTTTATATACTTATTTTTTGACGTCAATAAATACCTGTATATTGAATAAAACTTTGACTTTGAGTATTGTCAAAATTATCGTTAAAGTTAGATGGTGCATTTGGCACTAACGATTTAGCTAATTTAGGTATTTAGTATTCCATTCGGGGAATTCTAATCGTTGGAAATTTATTGGTCACGTAATTGGGGGTATTGAAATATTCATTAAATTAAATTACATGCTGGTGTAGGTATAAAATTTAAGCGATGCCATTGCAATTTATAAATGCTCTAATTTATAAATACTATCGATACTTACATAAATGGATCACAGTTCACGAATAATGATTTATTAATAATATTATGTCGAATTTAATTGAGTATTCTTAATAAGTACCTACAGTCGAAGAAGTTCCGGTAGACCGTCCGTCCGGATTAGTACGGAAATGTCCAGACTTTTAGACTCTAGTCCAAACTTTGTCAGGCTCTTTAATTTGTCCGGATTTTGAAATAAGAGTAACAAAACTACATTTTACGTAATATCAAATAAGCCTTTAATCTTAATTAACTTCTCACTTATCTAAATACAAAACATAAAAAGTGTGTGATGTTTCCATTTTGTGACTAAAAAGTCCGGACTTTTATCGAAATGTCAGAAGTTTTCAATTTTCTAAATGGTACCCTACTTGCGCTCCATTCTGACCGCGCTTACGTAGGGTAGGTACAGTAGCGTGCGTGTAGCAAGTGTGCAAGTGAATATCGCGGAAAAGTGATCGACCGGGAACTTCCTCGAGCCTCTTCCTTCGGCCTCGACTTACAATCTGGTGAGATGACAAGGGGACGAACGTACCTCGGCGCTAGTTGCCGAAGTTTCATAGTTGAACCACCGTGCTTTTGGAGATTGTTGAAAAATACTCCATTGTAATTACAATAAATGGGTTTTGTGAAGAATTGTGTTTATGCTGGTAGCGGCTCATTAATATAATTCTACCGCCGCCTCTCTTTCCTGTAGGCCTAGCATGCGCAACACGAAATATGTCGCGGACTAGAGACGACAAAGGAAGACGACAAAAGATGACCAAGGAACTTTTCCAAATTTAATGAAGCATGCTAAAATCATTCCATTGTTTAAAGCTGGTGACAAAAAAAAACCCCTCTAACTTTAGACCAATTTCTATATTATCAGCCTTTAGCAAAGTTTTTGAGAAAATTATTTACAATCAATTACTGTCTCATTTTGCAATTAATAAACTTTTTTATGAAAAACAGTTTGGTTTTACTAAAGGTAGATCTACAACTGACGCTGGAGTTGCGCTTCTTAAATACATTTTTGACGCCTGGGAGGGTAAGCAAGATGCAATAGGTATTTTCTGTGATCTCTCGAAGGCATTTGATTGCGTTAGTCATGAAACTTAAGTTAATAAGTTAGAGCCTTATTCAATCATACTTGTCGAATAGAATTCAAAAAGTTGTTATTAATGGTGCTGTGTCTTCAGGAGCACCCATAGCTATAGGCGTGCCCCAAGGGTCAATATTGGGCCCATTACCTTTTTGATTTACATAAATGACATGCCCTACTTTGCTAGAAACTTGTGTGAGACTGTACTATTTGCAGATGATACATCTCTTATTTTTAATGTTAAAAGAGGCCTTGAAAAAATGTTGACGATGTAAATAGTGCACTTTCAAAGGTATTACATTGGTTCACTATTGTTAATTTATTACTGAATTCAGCAAAAACAAAGTGTGTAAAATTTTCTTTACCTAATGTAAGACAGGTCAGCACACAAATTAAGATGAACGATAATGTAGTTGAATTAGTAGACTCTACTGTGTTTCTAGGCATTAAACTGGACTCACGCTTACAATGGGACCCACATATTGATACCTTGTTAAGAAGATGAGTTCAGCTGCATACGCAGTTAAGAAAATAAGGCTTCTAACTGATGTTGAGACGGCAAGAGTAGTTTATTTTAGTTATTTCCATAGTGTGATGGCTTATGGCTTACTGTTGTGGGGCTCCGCTGCTAATATTGACGATGTAGGTATTTATTCTACAGAAAAGGTCAGTCCGCGCCATATACCACCTAAAGTCTAGAAACACACTCAAAGAAGTGTTTAAAAAAATCGATATATTAACTATTGCATCACAATTTATTTTTGAAAACTTTATGTATGTCAAAAAGTATGATGGCGTCATAAAATATAAAGGCCTCCCCCCCTTCCAGTATTTGCGGTCTTTTGCGTGTGTTGGCCAATCCTTCGCGTAAGCATCAAGCTCATCTCTCCACGTCCGTGGTCGGCCTCGCTACTGTTTAACCCAATTGTCGTTTTTATTTGTAAATATGTTTAATTAGCCTTTAACAGTTGTCGTGTTCATTTGTAGATAGATTTTATTAGGTATCGTCGTATTAGACTGGCACCGACTCCAAAATATTTTTTAAGATTATAAGATTGAGTAGAATAAAGGTTAATATTGCAAGTAAATTAAACAAACTAAACTATGCAATTATTTTTTACGATTTAGTGCATTTATTTCAGTCAAATTTTTGGAGTCGGTTTTTTTTTTGGTAAAATTTTTGTTTATTTCTCGCTTTTTAGTGAATTGTTCTGATCTATTTATCGAAAGCGAATATTGGTAAACGTACAAAACGCGCTGCTCGTATGAGATAGCGCCGTTTAAATGCGACAAGCGAATAAAACGAGAAACGCCTATCACGTAGGAAATCTACATCCAAAACAGACGGCAAGTTACCCAGATTTACTCGTGAACGCTGTATAGAGCCCCCCTACGATGATGACTTGCGAGTTACTAGGGTTCACCGTTAGGCAAACTACAGGGACGTTTTTGACTTGCTCCAGTCGTAGATCGTAGCCAAGTCACCAATGATCTGCTCAATCGCGTCTGAGAGGTTCTCAGCCGCGGCCTGAGAGTAAATTGGAAGTCATCGGCATAAAGATGTTAAGAAGAATTTAGATTAGAAGTGACAGAATTAATAGTACTGTATTTTTACTGAACAGAATTAGTAGTGTATTTTTGAATCCTCATAGAAATGTTTCAGAAGGAGTGATAAAAAGTGGCATATTATTAGTTACTATTTGTCCTTCAGCTATCTATGTGCAAAATCAGGTCGATGCGCAAGTGAGAGACGGACAAACAAACACACAAGCTTTCGCATTTACAATATTAGTTATGAAGAATTTATTGCCAAAGTGGACCTCAGTTTTTGACTTATGGCTAAAAATACCAAAATCGCTATAGGTATGCCTACAATATTTGAGGAGTTCCCTCAATTCCTCAAGGAATACTCCATTAGAACTGAGTTCCGGTACCTGCCTTCTTTTGCTTCGTCATAGTCGCTTAACTATCTTAATCGACATATCTTATCGCCACCCGTGAAATACTTATTATTGAGGAGTTCCAATGGCATTCTGTGGTTTTTTTCATCAGTTCTACTTCATCAAATGATACTTTCTGAATGCAAATGCTTAACTTATTGCTGAAAATACCAAAATCGCTATAGGTATGCCTACAATATTTGAGGAGTTCCCTCAATTCCTTGAGGATTCCATTATCAGAACTGGATTTTGATAAAAATGGGACCAATCTGGAAGTATATCCTTTCAAATAAAAAAATAATTTTTTAAATCGGTGTATAAATGACGGAGTTATGAGGTAACAAACATAAAAAACATACAACCGAATTGAGAACCTCTTCCTTTTTTTGAAGTCGGTTAAAAATAAGCTTGCCGTCCCTAGTTTTAGACTTCATAAAACAGGTGGCTCTTTCTTGGGTAAATGTGTAACGCTGTATAACAAACTTCCACTAAATATTACTGAAATGCCTTTACATACATTTAAAGCCCATGTTAAATAAAACCCTCATGAGTAAAGGTTATAATAAAGTGGAAGATTATGTAAATGACAAATATGTATGGACATAGTGCATGTACGAGCATAACATATTAGTAATTTGTATATTGTGTAATTTGGTAACGACATATTGTTTTATAAATGTCGTTTCTTCTATATTATTATAAATCTGTCGAGTTTTTTGCGCCCGTTCTTCTCCACAGTTAAAAGACTTCCTGAATGGGTTGCCCATCCATCCAAATAAATTTAGACGATTCAAAATGCATATTTTAAGTTTATTGAATAAAGAAATTTTGAGTTTGAGTTTGACAAATCATTTTAAGTTGTCATGTTAAGGTTTGTAGACAAAAATACCACAGTTTATGCAAAAACTACTATTAAGTATATTTTTGACATATTATGTAGAATTCTAACCGCAATGTGTCTTTAGTGTCGATAGACATTACGATAAATGAATAAAACACGAGAAAACGGGTCTAGAAGAGTTCTCGTGTTGCGCATGCTATGCCGGCTGGGGTGTCTTAAAAGGTAACTAACGGACCATGGATGAATGTGCAATACATCCAACGCACAGAGCGGCGATGGGCTTACCGCCTGTCACGCTGAGCACATGTGCAGTTATATCACAGAATAACAAAAGTAAAACAATTAGTTTAAAAAGTAAGTTCTATGTAAAACATTGACCGAACTACAAATTTTAATTTACTGATATATTGACTTTAAGGAGCAAGTGTACAGTTTAGTTTAAAAATGTGAAAATTTTAAGTTAAATGTCGATATTTTACTACCACAGTCCACTTTTTACCAGGTGAAAAGTGGACTGCTTTTGCGGTATATTATATGTACGTATGTCTATGTATGAGTTCATTCGTACAACCGTGTCGCGTGGCGGTGAAAGAATACTACCCCCTCTCTTCCCTTGGGTGTCGTAATAGGCGACTAACAGACTAAAAACTGCACATACATCCAACATCATAGAGCGGCGATGGGCTCACCACCCGTCACGCCGTGCGCATGTGCATAGTAGCTATTTGGCGAAAAGTGGACTATGGTAGAGAACTGCTTTTGCTGTCCTCATTGCCTAGTCTCTGATTTACCCTTCGGGGATAATAGTCGTGATTATATGTTAATATTATTCCTATTACTATGTATGTATAACGTTCGGCTCAAGTCGCAGACGGAAGCCTGCATTCATAAAGGCAGGAGCGAATCGATGGGCGCTTGCCGCTTGTAACCTGAGCCGAGTTGGTGTGTTCCGGGGGAGCGGCGGTGCGCTCGTGTCCCCTTTCAAAATAAACACTGCTCTATTGATTTGTCACAGTGGTCGTCATCGATATTGTATTGAACCGAACGGTGTCGCGCTGCAGTTATGCAGCTGCAACGTCGTAAGGTATTTATGACTGATAATAATATGAAAAAGGAGAGAAGGAAAATATGGTATAGTACATACATATTAATATTCACGATTATTATCCCGGAAGGATTAGTCAGAGATCGTTAATGAGGACCGCAAAAGCAGTCCGCTACCACAGTCCACGATTCATCAAATGAGTTATCATTTACTCTCTCAGCGTGACAGGTGGTAAACCCATCGCCGCTCTATGCTATATGGTCCATCGCCGCTCTATGCTATATGGTCCATCGCCGCTCTATGCTATACGGTCCATCGCCGCTCTATGCTATACGGTCCATCGCCGCTCTATGCTATACGGTCCATCGCCGCTTTATGCTATACGGTCCATCGCCGCTCTATGCTATACGGTCTATCGCCGCTCTATGATATACGGTCCATCGCCGCTCTATGCTATACGGTCCATCGCCGCTCTATGCTATACGTTCCATCGCCGCTCTATGCTATACGGTCCATCGCCGCTCTATGCTATATGGTCCATCGCCGCTCTATGCTATATGGTCCATCGCCGCTCTATACGCTATATGGTCCATCGCCGCTCTATGCTATATGGTCCATCGCCGCTCTATACGCTATATGGTCCATCGCCGCTCTATGCTATCTGGTCCATCGCCGGTCTATGCTATCTGGTTCATCGCCGCTCTATACGCTATATGGTCCATCGCCGCTCTATGCTATATGGTCCATCGCCGCTCTATGCTTTATGGTCCATCGCCGCTCTATGCTATATGGTCCATCGCCGCTCTATACGCTATATGGTCCATCGCCGCTCTATGCTATCTGGTCCATCGCCGCTCTATACGCTATATGGTCCATCGCCGCTTTATGCTATATGGTCCATCGCCGCTCTATGCTTTATGGTCCATCGCCGCTCTATGCTATATGGTCCATCGCCGCTCTATGCTTTATGGTCCATCGCCGCTCTATGCTATATGGTATAGAGGCTCACTAATGCTGAGAGAGGAATACTACCAACGCCTTTCTTCCTTGGGTATCGTGAAAGGCAACTAATGGACTAAAGACTGCACATAGGTACATCAAACATCATAAATGGACGTTGGACTCAACACTTATCACGCTGCGCACATGTCCAGTTGTTTTAAGTGAAACGTAAACTATATGTCAGTGGACTGCTTCTGCCTAACCTCTTGGATATACTAATCGTGACTCTATGTATGTATGTATGAAAAAGGACGTCTTTAATGTAGAACAATCAACTTAGCAAAAAGCGTCAAAATCAAAATCAACTTAGCACTTAAGGGCACGAAATTGTGAAAATACGTATTTTTAAGTCATTTGTACTATGCGCTGAATTAGTTAAATACATTAAAAGATATTATGTAAGTTAGCCTGATCATTGCAAAAGGTCGTAGCCATGTTGAAATTTGAAAAAAGAGTCTTTACACAATAACAAACAACACATAAATCTAATGACTTCAAAAAAACATTTTTTTTTGGACAACTTTCTTAATTTTACGAATGAAACAATAATTCTTACGTGAAAATACTTGTATTTATTGATATTCCGCAGGTCATCCCTATCTCTAAAAAGTAAATTTTAATTTTAAAACCAAGCGCGTGATGGTTTTGTACATTTCGCAGAATAAAAACATTGCTCTAATCAAATTACTAGGTCTGAAACTTCAAAGCAGAATTGTTCTAATTTTAAATACCAATATGATTGATTTTGCTTTGAAGTTTACTAAGAGACTTATGTCAGTTTTTGCGATCGCGCGGCACCCCCTTAAAAAGCTGGTATTTTGCAATTAAGTATCTTTCATTACAAAGGCAAGCGATAAGACCGTATTACGTCCTCGTAATCCGCGCTTAACTCTGTCACAACAGGTCGTGTGGTATTTGCGAAGGTAGGTAGGTAGATTGCGAAGACACGTGCTTTGGAATTGGAAGACGCGTTAAAACCATTGGTCCCGGTTGATGTTGGCTTACGGCTATCTCTCCACTTCCGCAAGTGAGAGAATGTATGTACTTACGTACTTTTTTTTTTAATCTACTGCTTCCTGCTATTTTGGCAGAGTTTTTTGTTATTTTGTGTCTTTTTTTTCTTTTCTTTCAAAGGGATTAAATGAACTGGAGCTTTATGAGCTCTACTCTATTTGCTTCTTTTTTTTAATTTTTTTTTTAATTTCTTTTCTTTTCATTTCTTTTTCTTTTTACTTTTGTACATTTCTTTGTACTTATGTACCTACTAGGGGTATAGGCACTTTTAAGTGAGAGAGCACCGCATGTCCACAATGAAAAAAAGGCTGTATACCTCTGTTTTATTTGAAAGTGAAAAATTTGAACAACCTGCTTGAGTAGGGCCATAGTCCGATAATGATGACAGTTGTTACAAATATCGTTTAACCTTTTCACCGCCAACGACTTCTATAGAAGTTCGAGATTTTCGTGCCCTCCACGCCAGGACTTCTATAGAAGTTCTTCATTATACCTACTTTGATAAAATACATTTACGATACATAAAACATTTGTTTCTTTTGTAATTTTGTAAGATGGACACAGCTGAAGCCCTATTTTTTATTTTCCTAGGCAAAACAGGCTTTTTTGAGTCTTAAAATGGATAAAAACAAAAACGTCTCAAATATTTTGATGTCCCGCACGCCAACGACTTCATATCAAGTAGGCCAGTGATGTGACGCGAAAGTTGCATTCACTACAATCCTCCATATTTACTATGTTTTATTCCATCCAAATGTTCATAAATTCTATGATTTAAAATAAATCCCGGTCAGGAAATAACGTATTACATAATACATTTTCAAATTAATGTACGTATCAAATCACTTTATTAAAATTAGTTAAGTTTACTGAGGATTTTCGATATTGCAACACCCATCTCTACGTAATGGCAAGATGTCAGTGCTACCTGCGCCACCGACTATATTTCAAGTTAGCTCGTGACGTCGTAAGCGCACAGGTGTCAAGGTCATCGTGTCATAGTGCTGGGCGTTACAAACAAAACAAACGTGTGCCGTGTTTTTTGCCCGGTTCGGGAAAAGTGCAAATGATGAGTGACAGTGAATGTTCTAATGAGTTGTTACGGATTTTACAAGGTGTGGAACCTGATTCAGAATTTGATTGCGAAACGGAAAATAGTAGTACTTCGGAAGAGGACGATAATGAGGTAAGTTTTAATCAGTAAATATTATCTTGTTTTATTGTTAGCTAATTATTAAAGTGCAAAGAAAACACAAGTTATCTTGATATGTGGATATAGTTATGTGCTAATTAAACTTAGGAAGATAATTAATTAAGTTGCGAATCGCGAATCACTTACAATACAATCTCGTTCACAAATTCATAAATACAGTAACTAACACAATACCTACTCAACTAAGTTCAATCAATATTGCACTGAATATCACTCGAATTTATTTAAACAGTTTCGATACGCTTGAGTTTTTAAATACCATATTATTTTATGTAGTACTGGTAGGTACCTATTACCTACTTACATGTTCTTTTTGAAAATAACACTTTAGGTACCTACATAAAACGTCGAAGTATAGACCAACAAAACTCTAGAATGAAAAAAAGCATAGACAACCCTTTTCCTTAAGAAATTTATCGTGCTACGAGCGCCAAAGACTTGATATGAAGTCAACGGACGACGTTATGAAATGAATAGTGAAGTGCCTATTATAATATATCTCTAGCAAGTATATGCATGTCTTTTTGTCTCTGATAATGGATTTTCATTTTTCTTACTAAAATTGTTCATAAAATAAAACCAACTACCATTATAATGTATCAGTGTTTATTTATATTTGTAAATTTAGATACAAACTTAAATTTACACGTAATTTTTTTTATTATCGATATGACGTTACCGCCATCCTTGCTTTCGTACTATAGAATTTGTTATACATATATACGTTGGTGTACAGCGGGACATCGCGTGCAGGATAGTTGGGCGGTGAAAAGGTAGAATATTACTCATAATATAGATATACTTACATAGTAGGTATTCTAAAGCTTTTTTCGCACAATGCAAGTAGTTTAGTCAAGCATAGAGCTTGCTTCGCTACCTTCGCTTTGCTAATAAACAGTTCAAGAAGACCACCAAACACTGTCGTTTCACTTGTTTCGTTACGTCCTTTACACAACATTCCTCAGCGTTGCTGTCGGCTGCATAACTTAATGGAACTCCCCAAGTTTGTAGCGATGCGATTGAATCGGCGAACTGGCAAATTCGATTAAGCCAACTGTTTGGTGGTTGCGCAGTTGGGAGACCTGTAAAAGCCGCCGTTCGTTCTAATTTGGTTTGACATTAACTGCGACAAACTTCGGCGAAGCTCCCAGACACATTGGATGCAACATTGGTGTGTGCCAATACTGAATAGAGTTGCAGCCTTTAATCAACATCATTAATAACAATATCCAGCAGTAGAATAGCTTACTCATTACAGTTATTACATAGCAATGTAATAACTGTAATATGTAGTGGTTATCCCACAGCCTGGTTACCTTATAATACCTCTTAAATATCCTCGGGTCTGGCATCGCCCTTTGTTCGCATGAATCCAGCTTTCTCAGGATTGCAACTTTTGTACCATCCATATACCTAAGTCTTCGCACGAGCCCATCTCTTTTTTATGTTAACATTTATTCGCATGAATCCAACTTTTTCAGAATTCCAACTTTTGTAACCTCCATAATAAAGTCTTCGCATGAGTCCAACTTTTATTTTCTAAGTACTTTTATTAGCATTATTTTAACTGCACGGTACAGTTTTGCACAAAGTTTTGTTTTTGTTCGTACGATTATCTACCTTATTGACATTTTTAAATTTTGCTCGTTTTGAGGCACTTTCATGTTCAGCGGTCACTAGAAAACATAAAATTGAGGTTTTCCAGAATCGTTAAATGAACCATTTCAGACTTTCTTTTGTTTTCCCGGCATTTACTTGTTTCCTGACATTCACTAGTTTCTACGACATTCATTTGTTATTACGGCATCGACTTCTTTTCCAGACATACTTTTTTTTACTGACTTATCTCTATATGACTGTACGACACGCCTAAATCTTGACAGTTAAAATATACGATTTTTTATTTCACATTTCTTCAAGTTGGACTTATGCTCAGACTTGTATGGATATCACAAAAGTTGGAATCATGAGAAAGTTGGATTCATGCGAACAAAGGGGCATCGTGCTATCTCTGAGGTCCCGGGTTTAATTCCCGGTCGGGTCAATTTAAAGAAAAACCGTTTTTCTAAATTGATTTAGGGTCGGGGTGTTTTTTCTATGTTTATGTATATTTATCCGTTAATTTACCATATTAACGAGTTTCATAAGAATACTCATCTTAGTCTAGATAATTGGTGTGAGCGTAAACAGTATGTCCTTCAATAAAATCAAGTCATCGCTATCACCTAAATCTAAACGTCCCACTGCTAAGCACAGGCCTGGGGGGTTACTCTCGAACGCAAACTCAATCTTAATGCAATTCCAATGCGATTAATATGTATCGATATTAGGATAAGTAAAGATAATTCCGGAACGCCATCTCGATAATAATTTGTTCAATAAATTTCCACACAATTTAATTCCAATGTGTCGCTATTGCCGCTTACAAAAGTGCTATTTGACATTTTTTAGATTTGTGATTGGAAATTGACTAATGCAATTGTGTTTTAAGAGTAAGCCTACTGTGCTTGGACAAGCAGCACACAAAGAAATTGGGTCATAATGCGGGTTCGTAGGTTTAAAGTAGTTTAAACCGTTACCCAGGTCGTTAAATTGAAATTGTAATTGAAAAACATTTATTGACCTTACGTGCCTTCGTATGCACGGCTCAAGATGTTTTTATTTGATCACCCATCCAGTGATACGGCCTTGCGAAAGTAGCTTAGCTGGCAGGATCGCAAGCCGAACGCCTTAGTCACTGCGCCATCGAGCTCCTCATCGCTATAACTGATGAGTAATGGCTTTAATATATATGGATTTTTAGTCTGAAATAAAAGCTTATTATTATTTATTATTATTATTATCTTTATTCAAACTATATCTTAAGAAATTTCTTTTACAATATTTTATATTAAAAAAAACATTTTACAATATAAAATATTATTAAAAACTTAAACAATTATTATTATTATTAATCACCACGCTTCCTTACGGGTTTTGGTCACAATCACACACCCGGACTTTTCAACAATAAGAGCTGAGAAATAAACCCAGGCCTTCCGGATATTGGTCCGAGCGCATAGCCAAGGGTCACTGAGGCGTCAATGCGTGGAATATAATCGAATACGTTATGAAAAAAGATTGTAGAAATGGTGATTTATCGCATCCTCAGTCTCTATGAATCCACTACGATTTAATTCTCTAAGCTCTAAAGCGCTTAGATTAACATATTGACACTAATCTCTTGTAAATTTTTCGCGGGAAAAAGTAGTCTATAAACCTTTATTAGAGCCCGTAAATACCTACCAAAATATATTACAGTACAGACGAACAAACGGACAAAAATTAAAGAAAAAATTGTTTTGCTTATTAGTTTTTGTTCAATATCTATAATGTACAGACATTGGCCTGTTACAATTTTAATTTATGTGCTGATTATGTTGTAATTTTTTTTATATTATGATAAAGAACAATATTTTATGACAAACTACATAGAAATGTTACCAATTAACCGGGGAGAACATTGTTGACAATGACAATGACAAAAGCTTCTCCACAGCTAAAAGACTTCCTGAATGGGTGGGGTGGGTGGGCGGGTGCCCATCTATAAATAAATTAAGACCATTCAAAATACTTATTTTAAGTTTATTGAATAAAGAAATTTTGAGTTGAGTTGAGTTGAGTAAGAATATGAGAATGGGACTCTGAGAAAGTAACTTATCACGCTTAATGCGAGTTGGTGTTAACGACTGCTACTTTACGATGACTTTACGTAACTTAATTTGGTCACCCATCCGGGGGCATGCATTGCCAAAGTAACTTAACTTGCACGATAGCAACGAGAGACCGCTAACCGCTGCACCAATGAGCTTTTTGGTTACTATAAAGAGTAAGTATACCTAAACTTACCGGTGGGGGAGAGTTGTAATTTATACCGGATCGGTTAATACCACCACTACCGAGCGAAAGAAACGAACCGAAAGGCTAAATTGGCCCAACTAAAAAGTATTCTGGGCTTTATTTCTGACTAGCGGCCGCTCGCGGTTTCACCCGCGTGGTTCCCGTTTCCGTGGGAATATCGGGTTAAAAAGTATCCTATGTGTTAATCCAGGTTATAAACTATCTGTATGCCGAATTTCATCCAAATCCATTCAGTAGTTTTTACGTGAAAGAGTAACAAACATACACACTCACAAACTTTCGCCTTTATAATATTAGGGTGATAGTGTGATTATAAATCTCACAAAAACACTCTCTCTCTCTATGTACATACATACATATAATCACGACTATTTTCCCCGAAGAGTTAGTCAGAGACAGGCAATGAGGACCGCAAAAGCAGTCCTCTGCCATAGTCCACTTTTCACCAAAAACTACTGCACATGTGCTCAACGTGACAGGTGGTGAGCCCTTCGCCGCTCTATGCTGTTGCATGTATATGCAGTATTTAGTCCGTTAGTCGTCTTTTACGACACCCAATGGAAGAGAGGGGGTGGTAGTATTTTTTCACCGCTACGCGACACGGTTCTAAATATAAGGGGGTCCTGCACGAAATTGTGAAAATTTACGTATTTTTAAGTCACTTGTCATCAAGGTCATGGCCTTGTTGAAATTTGAAACATATTCTTTGAACAATAACAAACAATACATAAATGTAATGACTCCTAAAAATATATTTTTGACAACTTTCTTAATTTTACGCATGAAACAATAATTCTTACATGAAAATATTTATATTGATATTCCGTAGGGCACCCCCATCTTAAAAAGATAAATTTTAATTTTTAACAAAAGAGCGTGGTTGTTTTGTACATTTTGCAGAATAAAAACATTGCTCTAATTAAATTACTAGGTCTGAAACTTCAAAGCAGAATTGTTCTAATTATAAATATCAATATGATTGATTTTGCTTTGAAGTTCATTAAGAGCCTATGTCAGTTTTTGCGATCGCGCGGCACCCCCTTAAATTCTAACAAATTCCTTACGGGTCGCACAATGACGTTTGTTTGCCGAGAGTACAACGAGAAAACACTCATATAATAATAACTAGCGGCCCGCCCGCGACTTTGTCCTTTGGTTCATGTTTACGTGAAACAAAAGAAATTAAAATTCGACAATCACAATTACAACAAAAAAATAATTAACCAAATCTCATCTTTTCTTGTGAGGTCTGCAGAGGTCTCCGTCTCAGCAGCAGTCGACCCATTGCACGGTGGGACGCCCAGGTCATAAATCGTAAAAAAGTAGCCTCTAATTTTTTATATTTTTATTTGCCATTGCACTGGCTAATTGACGTACTTTCTATAACTGCAAACAGGTCAGTAATTAGGAAGCACATTCATTATCTTTTGTGCATTCAAAGTGCGCTTACTTAACGGAATACGTAAAAAGTGTTATCAGTACAATTCAAAAGCGTGAAGTTATTTGTTATAATTATTCGATCAATTCGTGCTATGAGTGGTTTTTCTGCTATGGATATCAAAAAAGAGAGTATGTATTAATCATTTTCATATTTTTTGTTATATATTCCTGAATATTTTATTTTATAAGCGCGTGCTACGAGGCGATCTTTATGTTAATCTTTACTTTACATTTTTAAAGTTTGAGTGAACTTTTAAATACATTTCTTTGCAATTCAACTCTTGAGGTATACTTAAATAAAATCTATGTACTTTTTTAAACTCGGAAAAGTTAAAATTATCTGCCTCCATCTGCCTATGCACTTACGTCAATGCTGCTACGGTTGATAGGTTTTCTTGTAGTATTTGCTACGAAATTTGTTTCTGAGTTTCTGATTGAATATTAATTGTTTTTTTGTTTGTTTTAAGTACTTTATATACATACTCGTTTTCAAGAATGCGTGTTCTTGATATTTGGCTGACTGCCAATAAAAGTAAGGACACTGAAAAGTGTCGACATGTCGTACAAACTTTGTTGACTTCTCTAAATGACACTGAAAATATTGACATTAATAATTTAGAGTATATTATAAATAAAATCATTTTTCATATAAGTAATATAATTTTACTTATACAAACCCAAATAACACTTATAATAAGATAAACAGGTCGTAAAGACTTAATCTATTTATGACCGCCCTTGTATGGAACCCCGTCCTATCACTGCCTCCTCAGTGAAGATGACTTTCATAAGCTTGGTAAAGTCATTGAGGGCGAAGAGCCTAAAATCTTCTGGTATCGGGAAGACCGATCCCAGGAGATTCATTATTTTCCTAGTAAGAGAGTCACAGTCACACAGTAGGTGTTGCATGACTCGATTTCCTCTTCCCATGTCTTGCATAAGTTGTCTGTTGCTAGTTGCATCTTGTGGAGCATTTGTTTTGTGTCATAGTGCCCAGTCAGGGCACCGGTGATTATTCGGACCTGCCTTCAGCTACCTCCGCATATGGTTAACCAAATAGATGCAGCCGTTAACGGACTAACCTAGCCGAGGCTAGTCGACTAACGGACTATAACTGCGCAGCCGTTCTGAAGTGATGCGCGTACAAGCATTCGTGGCAATCGATTTTATTTATATAGAACAAAATATAGGCAAATTTTATTTTAGCACAGTATAATATAAGTATTTCAGCGTGTGTTCTAAACGTAATTATGCATCTTTGTGTTGCGAAAGTGTGTTTATGTAATATAGCATATAGGTATACGTCGGTGGGTACCGAGATCGCGATGGATTTAATACACTAAGGGCTTTCTCTGTGTTTTTTTTCGCTTGCTTACCTCCACGGTATTTTCTACCTTATAATAAAGTGATAAAGTAGAAAATACTGTGTTGGTACGATTTAACCAGTGGCGCGGTACCTATGGGCTAATTCGTCCATAAGTACTCTCCTCTAAGTTTTTTAATTACGTTTACCTCTTTTTTATCATACAATTTTAAATTGGAATCTTAATTAACAAACTACGCCGTCTGCCCAAGGTGTTTAATTTAGTTAGCCTTTCTATTTTATCAAACGAAGTATTGTAATCCTAACCCGTTGTCCTTTAAAATAGCTAAGGCGTTATTAAATCGTTTTAAAGTAAGTTTGCAAAAGCAAATTAATTAAACTATTTTCTGATAAAGAGTTTGCCATTGAGCTACTGTTCCATGAAGTTAGTTTCAACAGAATCGGTACCTCCTAGACTTTTAATGAGTCTTAAACTAGAATGAGATAAGCAAATAAGTTTACTTTGAGTTTGTCTACGAACTAAAGTTGTTGTTTTGTCCTAGATCTTAGTTTTCTTCTATCTTTTCGTTGGTTTTTAATTGAAGTAGCTTTTTATTTAATGTGCTTTTTAATAAGCTGATTTTTTATTCACTTATCTATCTTACAGCTGTCTTTGACGGCCGGAAGCGGTGCCTACTTTTATACTATACAACTTACTGTTATAAAAAAACCATGTCAAAAGTTACCTCATTTAAAGAAAAGCTGGATTGTGTTAGGATTACAACAAAAGGTGTGTGTTTTGTATGGCAGATCTGACATGACACAATTGAACAGGTGATTCCGACTAGAGTTTGTAGAGTCACTGAACTTAAAATACACATTTTTCTTTCATTTAGAGAAGCTCAGCTCTTGTTTTTTGTACTTACTGAATACAGAAAACGACAAAATTTTGTCGTCGTTGAATTAAAGTTTGCCCAAGGCCAATACTTTTTTAAAAAGGCTTCAAAGATTTTGATTTTAAAAATTAGAGCAATGATACTTACTAGATAGATACGATGCTTATTGCTCTTTTTGTTTTTCTATTTGATGAATAATTTATTTACTTATTAACGCGTAGTTGGCTGAGTGCTCTTTGAGGAGCTCGATGGCGCAGCGGTTAGCGCGTTCCGTTTGCGATCTTGCCCGTTAAGCAACTTTCGCAATGCCGAGTCGCTGGATGGGTGACCAAATTAAAAACATCTCTAGCTCCTCCGGAGGTTTATAGGCCGATGATGAGGCTGAGTGCTAAAGCCACGTGAAGCGTTTGACCTGATACCTATTCGGGTGGCCTGATACCTATTCGGGTTCACTTCCTAGGTCGGGCAAAGTGTGTTTCATACTGTTCGATGCATTGCCCGTGTTTGTGATAGCTAGGTGGTAATTAGGCCAATACCCATCGATAGCAGAGTAGCGATGACTAATTGATTACAACAAAAAATCTATGAAAAACAAACAAGCAAACAACTAGAATTAATCTTTCACGGAAGGACTTCTTGGCGGAAAGGTGAAGCGTCATGTCTGCAGTTTTGTTTTATTTTCTATAATTTGTGTGTTTGTCGAAAATTAATGTGGAATAATGGTAGATTATTTACAGTTAAGTGTTCCTGAACGCGCATGAGTGTTAGCATTTAAAACAAAACAGTGCAACATCACTTTTCAAATTCTCTCAAGAAGTCCGTGTGAGACCTCAATAAAGTCCCACAGCTTTATTAAGTCTCAAAGGGGTTTGGGGAAAATCATTTACCATTAAACGTTCATTATCATTACAAACGTTCATTATTATCATCCACATATTGTTAAGAAAATAATAATTACTATTATAATATCTTACTTGACACTAGCTAAATGTGCTGATCGCACAAAGCCATTATTTAAAAGAAAAAAAAACTTTCACGGAACTCCCGTTAATGAAAAGACATAGGATTTTTTATAAATGCTCTACCTACACCGGTGTGCTAAAATTCTCACACCGCAAAACATAAAAGTTATTTCGCCTAGTAACGAACGTACTCGTACCTCCAACTCTTAAAATATCCGTAAAAGGCTTGCTTACATTTGTTATTCTCTCAGAAATACTCGAAAACACTCCCCAACTTTTTATGACACCCCGCCGAGGTAGCTGCGCATCATTGTAATGGATTATTACTCCATACTTGAAAGCGCAAAATGTTTTCTACCCCCGTTCCCCGAGCACTTCTAGTAGGGGCATTACCAAGTTAATAATAACCATTTTGGCTCCTATTGTCAGTATTTAGCATTTCTTTGTCTTCTATACTTCAAATTCGATAGGAATGTTCGTAAACAAAATAATGACAAAATATTCTTTCTGAAAATATATATTGTCACCCGGATTTATACTGTTTTTTTAAAGAAAGATACTATTTAGTTGTTTTCTCATGAATCTCTCTCAAGAAATAAGTAGTAAAAATCCGGGTGACACTAGAGATTTTCACAAAGAATTGTGAGTTTATCTTTTACAAACATTCTTTAAAAGGCCGTAGTATACGAGTAGTCACAGCGATAATAACCTGGCCATTTTGATTAACAAAAACCTTACTCGGGACCGAAGCGATTGTCACTTGTCTTGTCTAAGGGGCTGATAATTTTGAGCGTCTAAAGTTAGAACTTTAGTAAGTATTAGATAATTTAGATATTTTTATGAAAAAACGGGATTTTTACCATGATTGAGTTGTTGTTTTTGAGTCCCCGTTTTTTCCTAAAAAAATATTTTATTGTAGTAACCATGAAAGTTTAAAATGTTATTTAGTATTAGATTCTTATTTGAACTACGCAAATATGATCATTGATCTCTTATCCGAATTTCGTACCAAGTTCAAGTGGTTGCCAATTCGCCTGTGCCGGAGTACGTGTCCGTTTGTCCCAGTTGTTGTAGGACTACTAATAGGACTGTGGCTATCGCACTCGGTCATTATCCTTACTAATATAATTATTAAAAATGCGAAAGTGAGTTTGTTTGTTACGCAAGTCTGGTACATGTGAGACAGTAAAAGGCTATTTTTTCCAGCGATATATTTTTTCCCTCGAAAAATTATCGCAAGCGAAGTCGCGGGTAAAATGTACAATAGAGAGCAAGTGAGTTTTGTATTCCCATGCGTATAGATTTTTTTTAACCCTTACTGAAGCTTCAGTTTTGTGTAGCTATTTCTGTTTTTCTATTTTCGGCTCAGTGTGACATTTGTGGACAGTAAGCTTTTTTCATTCCTTTGTTGGTGCTTTCCTTCCATCCATTCCATTCCACTCCTCCATTTGAACGATACCATTTATTGGCAAATGTCAATTATAGTTGGCAATTGTTAGTTTCCATTTCAGAGCGTGATATAATTTTATTACATTGCGTTATGTATTGTACGCAAATATTACAGTGACATTTAGGCAACCACAAAGCTTTTGTCATACAATTTCTCGTGATTGAATTGTGAAAAACACTCGCATAAAAAGTGTATAGATTTTGCTCAAAACCCAAAACTATTTACTTTTTACAAAGAAGTGTTTGTAAAACTATAGATAAACTATAGAAAAGTTTGGATTCTGTATTTTCTGAATATTGCAGAAACCTCGTGCGTATGTTTTTCTAGAAGCACTACTACTTACTACTAATAGGTTCGTATTCTAACTCTCTTATGCAAACTGTTTTAAGATTTATGCTGCTTTTTACAGCATAATACAACCAAGTAATTAAAAAAAAAATCTTTATTGCAGTAAAATACAAGTTTTTACATTAAGTTGTTTTGGAGGTCTTCTTTTTGGTATGTAATATGGTAATAAAGTAATACTCCTAGTGGTCGGGTGGCGTTTCGGAAGAGGCACTCGAACTCGATCCACGTGCTAAATCGGCGACTTCCTGAATTTAGGACCACCGTGAAGTTAGGGGTTGCGGTGGCGGAGGTGTCACCGATTACTTACTTTTTGAAAAAAAATCAACCAGTCTCAGGAAGCTCGAGTGGGATTCGAACCCACTTCCTGAGACTGGTTGATTTTTTTTCTAGTAAACATTTATGCTACGTACTTACATATTAAAAGAAATCAAAATCATTTGAAAAATTCAATTATACAATAGTTTATTTGTTGTAGAACCGTGTCGCGTAGCGGCGAAAGAATACTACCACCCCCTCTCTTCCTTTGGGTGTCGTAAAAGGCGACTAACGGACTAAAGATTGCACATACATCCAACAGCATAGAGCGGCAATGGGTCCGCCACCTGTCACGCTGAGCACATGTGCAATCGCTTTTTGGTGAAAAGTGGACTATGGTAGTGCTAGTGCTAGTCTCTGACTAACACTTCGGGGATAATAGTCGTGATTATATGTATTTGTTGCAAGTGTTATAATATTTTGTCGTTAATTCAACGGCCTCTACACTAAGACAAGTTTGACATAAAGCAATACTTATAATGCCATTCATGTGTGCAATGAATAAATTTCGACTTACTTCCTCTTCTTCTTTCCTACAGTTGCATGCTGCATACCATAATGGATAAATACCTTTAATGCTGCGTGTTAACCATGTAGCGTAGCGGTGAAAGAATACTCCATCCCCTCTCTTCCCTTGGGTGCCGTAAAAGGCAACTAACGGACTAAAGACTGCACATACATCCAACAGCATAGAGCGGCGATGGGCTCACCACCTGTCACGCTGAGCAAATGTGCAGTCGCTATTTGGTGAAAAGTGGACTATGGTAGAAGACTACTTTTGCTGTCCTCATTGCCTAGTCTCTGACTTACCCTCCAGGGATAAATGTTGTGATTTTAGGTAAGTATGTATAGGTTAATGCTGCGTACTGCATCTGCATCAAAATATATTTGATACTCAACGACAACCAAAAACATAGTGTGATGATCCCTTTAATCATCATTCTAGTTAAGGTAACCATGATAGCATTAAAAATTATAATTTTACTAGAATAGATGCAACTGAAGATAGTAACAGCTTTTACTAATAAAGCCCCTTCATTGGCTGTGTGAAGTGCCGTAAAGGGTTTAGGTCCACGTGCCTCGCGACCACCGTGAAGTAGGAAGTACAACATTCAATGACAGTTTTTTTCATTCGACAGCTGTGTTATTTATAAGGCAAACTACTAGCTGATGTTACATTTTGTATGGAACATTTATAAGTCTGTAGGTGATAGAAGAAAAACCCCTTTTTTATTTAAAGGCCTTTGATTTGGAACCTCTTGTAACCTCTTGAAACAAAGAGTTATTATTTTGAGCCTTACATTTTTACATGGTTTAAAGTCAGTAGAGAGGCAGGGCACGTGGACACACGTAGAGTTGAAGCCTTTGAGCTTTTAGCCATCTAGGCATTAAAAGGGTCTAGCCTTAAGAAAAGGGCTATAGGCCTATAGTCTTTTGAAACACTACTTTTAGTATTCTTGACTAACCACATCACACCGAAACAACTTTCGTTAATGTGATCGAATTTTTATCAATTTGTTTAATATCTTATTAATACTCATGAAGGTAACATAATTATGAGTTAATAAAGAGCTATAAACCAGAACAACAACGTATTGACATGACCAACTCCGGCATCGTATGTTACCGTGAATACGAAGGATTTAATTTACCATCGCTTTCGCGAGAATGGACCCTCAATCTCATTGACGACACGGATTATGTTGGCCATTTGGACATAATTCCATGGAGAATTGCCCTTCCCGCCCTAGGTCAACACATCCACTTTGATCAAACTTCAAAAACAGAAGGTGAACACGTCCGTGTCGTTATTAAAATTAAACAGCACAAAAACAATTTTCTAGTCATTGTGCTGCATCCATTTTTGTAACATTACCAAGAACTTTTATTTTATCATAATCAGCTCGTGTCAATCCACTGATGGACAAATGCATGTAATGTCATCCTAATTATCCCGATCAAATTAAGCTTAACCATCATCATCATCATCATCAGCCTATTAACGTCCCACTACTGGGCACAGGCCTCCCACGTGGACAATAGCACGTGGGGATTTTGGGCTATGACCCACCACGCTGGCCCAATGCGGGTTGGTGGGTTTTAACGACTGTCATCTTACGACAACAACCGGGACCAACGGCTTAACGTGCCTTCCGAAGCACGGAGGAGCTCGAGATGTTTTTAATTTGGTCACCCATCAAGCGACCCGGCATTGCGAAAGAGGCTTAGCGAGCAAGATCGCAAGCCGAACGCGCTAGCCGCTGCGCCATCGAGCTCCTCAAGCTTAACCAATGTATTAAAATTATTTCTACATATTATTATACATATGCAGTGGTGGTCATATAATGAAGAACGCTTATGTGTTTAAGATCCATTTAATGCCGTATAGGTGTGGTACTTTGCCTACCAAAAATTGACGGGTAGGTAAAATAAAAAGGTGTCAATGTCATTTTGACATTCGCTGTCTGTCATCATTATTCGCTTTCGGTTTGTGCCATAATCCCAAGGATTATGGCGGTCGGTCTGTCTACGGTGTTCTGATTTTGATTTCCCATGGTTGGGACAGCCCAGACCTGATTATACGGTGTAAAAACAATCGCGATTAAGGTGCGCGCATTATTGTAGTCCTTTCGGCCGGACACGCGCTCGCGATAGTTTGGGAGACTTTGTTCATGTCGTTACATGGCCGTGTGGATTGGTTCTAATTTTTTTTTTTTTTTATAAAAGAGGGAGGCAAACGAGCAGGCGGGTCACCTGATGGAGAGTAATCACCGCCACCCATGGACACCCGCAAAACTAGAGGAATCGCAGGCGCGTTGCCGGCCTGTAAGGGAGGAATAGGTTTAAGGAAGGAATAGGAATGGGAGGGGGGGGGGCCTCCGGAACTCTCACTGGTCGGACGAAACACAACAGCACCAAGTGCCATTATTTCACGCCGAATTTTCGTGAGAGGGTGGTATTACGCCGGGCGAGCCGGCCCAATGCGTGCTGCAACGCAGCGTGGCTCTACCACTCAGTCAGTGTCACTCATTTAGCACCACCCAGGGATCACGTGTAGGGTCTCAAGGGTAAACCTACGGACGCGAGCAACTTTGACCCCCAAATTAACAAGAAATCGGATATCTTGTCAATCTCTTTGTAAACAGCCACCGGAGGCTGTATTGTATAATTAATTGGACGGACTAACGCTGACGGCAGCGTATATTGGAAATCCTTCGCGGGTCGGCACGCGTCATGGTGCGTGCTAGTGGTGGGTAAGAGGCCATCGGAGGCTTAGGACTAAGGGGACACTGGTCGGTGTAACTATCCTAGGGTTGCAAGGCAAACTGACATCGGACCAGTCGGTAAGTACCTAGGTTAAGTTAGGGATTAGTTTATAAGTATTTTACGCTGCGAAGCGCAGCTGCTTCAGGCAATCCTTGATCGGAGGCCTAACTAGGTCCAGGGTTTGTCTGAATCACTTATGTGTGATACAAGATTTTTTTAAACACACTTGCATAATTCCTCCTTACACATGTTTTATTCATTTTTGTGCCATTGCAAAATGTTTTCATACTATCGTTATATTCATTTATGCACGTGACTAATTCAAAAACAAAACGGATAAATTTTAGACATCCAGTAAACTATAGGTACACTGATTTTAACATGACTTACATGACTACTAACTGGCTGGCCACATAACTAGAACGCTGAACAGTTTTTTTTAATTATAATTTAAAAATCGAACTCTGTGTCTATGTCACTTCATCATTACATATTATTAAGTAAAGTCGCCGTTTTCTGTGGCACCGCACTATACTCCTAAACCACGCAATGGATTTTTATGCAGTTTTCACTAAAAGATAGAGCGTTAACTGAGGATGGTTTTTGTTTATATTTTATAGATACCTATATTTTTAAACGGCTGAACTATAACGGTCTTTCTAAGTTAGCGTGGACGAAGGCGCGGGCGGGCCGCTAATCTATTATAATATTGGCGCCATTTAGTTAATTAATATTATTGAAACGATATTTTTTCGTAAAACAACAATGGCGAAAAATAAAAATTGCGAGAAATCTATTACAGAAATCATAATAAAACTTCGAGCAAAGAATTGGTCGTATAAATAGATAGCTATTCATCTGCTTTGTTCGAAAACGATAGTTTACCATGTGAAGCATTTTAATATTATTATATATCAAACGACTTCAAATGTTCCGCGCGCATCTAAACAGAGAAAGACATCGCGACGAGATGATAGAAATATCGTTCGTTATTTGGCAAGACAAGATCCTTTTTTAAGGGGTCTAACGAGATAAGAAAATTATATTTTGTAGAAATGCCCCCCTTCAGCGATCTCAGCACTCACTATTCGGAGACGTTTGGTAGTAGAAAAGTTGGATGGATGGCACGGATGTATAGCAAGAAAGGTACCCATGTTGAAACAGTGCCATAGGCAAGCCCGTCTTGCATTTGCAAGAAAGTATGAAAACTGGGCAGCTCGGAAAAAATGTTCTTTTTTCGGTTCAACCAAAATAAACAGAGTGTGTTCTGATGGCAAACGTTACGTGTTTGACCCCAAATTCACAAAAAAGACCTTAAAGCATGGCGGTGGAAATGTGAAAATTTAGGGGGTGCTTTTCTGGTCACAGAATCAGACCTATTTATACTCGTAGAAGGTAACATGGATCAACTTCAGTAGGTACAAAAATATATTAGAAACAACAATGTTACCTTATGAGGTTCTTCCGGTAATTTAGATATTTCAGCACGATAATGATCCTAAACATACGGCACGCTCAGTAAAGGAATTTCTCGAATCACAATCAGTTTTTGTCTTAGACTGGCCAGCTAACAGCCCAGATCTAAATGAAATCGAACATCTTTGGTGCGAAGTCAAGAAAAGAGTGTTAAATCGACAATGCGGTAATTTGAGAGTTTAATGATATTTTTTTAGAAGAACGGAACTTAATTTTTTTTGAAAAATGTAAGAAATTAATTGAATCGATGCCTTGCCGCTGCAAAGCAGTTATTAAGAGCCGTTGACATGCCACGAAATATTAATTAGTTTAAACTTTATTTATTAAACTAATTTCACATAATATGTAATTCATATACTTACTTAAGTATTTTTACTTAGCCTATGTTTCATCAGAATAAATTCTCGAACAATTCAATGTTCGCGTTCTTTATTATTTGTCCAGCTTTGTTTGTAAAAAAAATTTGTTACTCTTCAGAAAAAAAAGTATTGTGAAATTCCATTATTATTTTACACATTCCAAATTCTTTTCAAATATAATAATTTCAGAGAGAAACACAAAAAAATATTACATGATTTGTTCAAAAACTTTCTGTTTTATAAATCGTTCTTAATTATTTGACTACTACCACCCCCTCTCCTTCTTTGGGTGATGTAAAAGGCGAGAAATGGACTAAAGACTGCACATCTAACAGCATAAAGCGGCGATGGGCTCACCACTTGTCACGCCGAGCACATGTGCAGTCGCTATTTGGTGAAAAGTGAACTATGGTAGAGGACTGCTTTTGCTGTCCTCATTGCCCAGTCTCTGACTAACCCTACGAGGATAAATAGTAGTAAACTAATAAAAATAAAATAAGGGGACTAACGGACTAAAGACTGCACATACATCCAACAGCATACAGCGGCGATAGGCTAACCACCACCTATCATGCTGAGCACATGTGCACGTGTAATTTGGTGAAACTTGGACTGCTTCTGCGGTCCTCTTTCCCTGACTAATCCTTTGGGAATAATAGTCACGAAACTATGTAACTATGTACTATATCTACCATCCATTAGTATTATTGCAAAATTTTAAAAATAAACTAGTTTTGCATATGGCTTACCAAAATCACGAATATATAAAAATGAGAGCAAATTGATTACCTAACATCTTTCATGTGACCTCAGTTCTTGCGTGTATAAGTTATCGGTGTCTGAATTCAAGTCCTCGTTAGCGTGAGAGGTCTAAATAATGCAAATCTTATAATAATCTACTGAATAATTCATGTTTGATATCAGACTAGACAGATATTAAATCTCAGAATATAATACGAGTATTTGTAATGAAATAACCCTTGTAACAAGCGACTGCCTCAAGTGAGACACGAACCTGTCACCTTGAGCTAACTAACCGGGCTATGCTTCCAATTGAGCTACCATGTCGGTTTTCCTATCGAATTTTTAATATGCTTGTTTTCCTCTCCAGCGTTATTTCATCAGGACCTGTGTGGTTAAGTGGTTAGCACGCCGGTTCTGGCGTCGCCATCTCTGAGGTTCGATTCCCGGTTGGGTCAAATTAGTAATTAGTATTAATAAATGTTTTTCTATTTTATTTTTTTGGGGTCTGTGTGTTTTCTTTGTAAAGTAAGTATGTTTATCCGTTATCTAATCAATAAAAACCAGTTCCAAAAGAAGCTTAACTTTGGCTAATTAAGTGGTGTGAGGTGAAAAAAGTTTATTAATTTAAAGTTATCAATATTTTATTTGGCACCTTGAGTACATCCGAAAGAATCATTTTTACAAACATCTAACAATCGAATGATTCGGATTAGCTGAATCAGCTATTCCTATTATTTTTAACCCACTTCAAAAAAAGGAGGAGGTTCTCAAGTCGTCTGAATTTTTGACTGCCAACTTGTTTTACCGACCTTGAATACAGTCTGAGGTGCTACAAAAAGAGCTTAAAATCACAAATGTGTCTACACTCAGCGGGATCACCTATCTGGGAGACTTATGAGTGATGCAGGGAATTAGATCTATATTTGTTCTATTGAATTATGCTAAAGACAGAATTTGTTCCGTAAAAATAACGGAAATATAGGCTTTTCTAACCGACCTCCAGCCAGCGGGATATTTACCAAAGTTACGTCTGATGAAGTATAAATTGGTACTAAAATTTAGATCTATCATAGTTCTGTTCACCAAAACAAAAAACATTCTTCTATCGTCCTTACTTCAGCCGCAAATCATCAAGCTGTAAAGAAACCTCCAGTCAGCGGACTTTTTCTATTAAGGCATTATTTTTATAACTTTTAAACTAAATTTATAAAATTAAAGCTATTTACGACTATAATTTTACTTAAGTAACCTATTACATTCATTATATATTACGTACATCTTGTGTTAAAATTAAAAGTATGGAATTTGTAAGCTATTAGGTATGTGGGTAGAATACAAAATAATATTAATATTATAATATTATTTTGTATTCTAGGCGAATGTTTGTAAGGAGGATGCATACTAGTATGTATACATGTATGTTTGTTACTCTTTGATGCAAAAGCTACTAAACGGATTTACATGTAACTTTACAGTAATATATCTTATAGGTACATCAGAATAACACATTGGCTACAATTTATAAAGATTCAACGCGTTTGAAGCCGCCGGCAAAAGCTAAGGGTGAAAACCCATCCTGGTCCGCGAACCCATTATATTTGAAAAATATATACTTAACTGAATAGGTAATTTAAGTAAAATTATAGTCGTAAATAGTTGACATTTTATGATATAAGTAGTTATAATTATAGTCGTAAATAGCTTTAATTTTATTAATTTAGTGTAATAGTTACAAAAAAAATGCCTTAATAGAAAAAGTCCGCTGACTGGAGGTTTCTTTGCAGCTTGATTGTGGCTGAAGTAAGGACGTTAGAAGAATGTTTTTTGTTTTGGTGAACAGAACTATGATAGATCTAAATGTTAGTACCAATTTATACTTCATCAGACGTAACTTTCTTAAATATCCCGCTGGCTGGACGTCGGTTAGAAAAGCCTATAATTCCGTTATTTTTACGGAACAAATTCTGTCTTCAGCATAATTCAATAGAACAAATATAGATCTAATTCCCTGCATCACTCATAGGTCTCCCAGATAGGTGATCCCGCTGGGTGTAGACACATAAATCACAAACAAAATACATTTTCATTTTGCTATAGGTTAACGGCAAAGTAGGTAAGTAGATACTACTTCTTGAAAAATGGTCCTGACACTTGAATGAGCTCACCAATATTTTATAGCAAATCGTACCAGCTACGTAAATTACATTCTTTGTAACATAGGAGCTGAGCTTGTTCCGTATTAACTAGGAGCAGAGACGGGCCCAGAGGAATGAGTGCCTCGAATAATCAGACCCTGTGTATTCCATTTAGTCTTAGAATATACATAAGCAAACCATTTAGTCCAAAAGGGATCACATGCTTTCAAATATGCACTTCATAAATAGTTCCTCGTAATATATTATGTATAATTATATTAAGTTTACTTAACAAGTATAGCAGTCATAAAAGATTTTTAGCTACAGAGAGGTGCTCGTCCTTTATCTCACATATATTACGTGACGATAAGGTCGAAGGACGTGTTTCACCCAGAAGAATCCTCAGTTACTGGAAGCTAGCTATCTTATCAATAACTGTCGAAAGACAGCAATAGATTAACATTGTCATTGTAGCAACTAAGCTTAGCCGAAATTGTGGTGGCTAATATAGGTCTTAATACACACTCCTTCACCAAACCGTGTACAACAATGACGAATCTCGAACCAGGGACCTCAAGCTCTGAAACTGACTATATACAAGACCGCATAGGCGGGTTACAACGGTATTTTTCTAATGCCCATTTTACAAACATTTCTAATGTTTAAGTTAACCCTATGCGATGTTAGATACGGCCGCCGATAGTTGTCTAGTAAAATCGTAAATTTTACTAGACAACTATCGGCGGCCGTTTGTGAAAATGGGTTCTTACAAGCAGAAAGCTCCACGACTCAGGATCATAGGAATATGGTTACAGAACACTTACCTTTTTGAGCCCAGTTAAAGGAAGGCAGCATTATGTGGGGCTATTAAATTGGTACTTATTTTGAAATATGTAAGATACAAAAAGGTAAGTAATTAATTTTATTACTTATGTAACCTACCTCAAATGGGATTGGGCTGGTCACGTAAGCCGCTGGGCAAGGATCACTACGCAATGGGTCCCTGGAGATGGACGACGCCGCCAAGGTCGGCCTAGAAAGAGACGGCGTGACGATCTGGACGCACACCAGACTGACTAGCATGAGATGGCTCAGGATAGAGATGGATGGAGAGACTTAGGGGAAGCCTTTGCCCTGGAGTGGGACAGTATAGACTAGCAAAAAAAAATGTACCCTACTTAATAGTAAATTATGGCCACAGTATTAGACAAGATCTTGGCTACCAGGCAGACTTTAAACCGAGTACAATAAATTTATACACCCTCCGCTGGGACGCGAAGGCTCTCCCAAAATCCGAACTAGGTAGATAGAACGCGGTAGATTAGTTAGGTAGGTAGGTAGCTGGGATGCAAATTTAGGAACCTCCTCGTAGTGCACCCTGGGATAAGGCCCTTCGACCCCTGGACCTAGGTAAAGGGGGCTTATGCTAATCCCTGGCGCCCCTTCTGGGCGTCGAATCTTAGGCGGGGCCCCTTCTGGGCCCTGCACCTCCGTGCGCGTGCCTACTTTGGGCCGTGCTACTCGCTGCTCCCTCTGAGCAGCTTTGAGAGGAGGAGAGGAGTATTGGCGGCGCTCCTTCTGAGCGATACGATTTTTTTGGATTATGATTTATTCACCCACATTCAGGCCCAGAACCAGGATTCTCCTTTTTTAAAAATTTTATAATTTGTTGAGATTTTGTACAAATTGGGTTAGCTTGGACCAAAGAGATTTAATAGTTTAATGTCTTTGGCTTGGACGAAGGCGCGGGCGGGCCGCTTGTAGGTACTATGTAATATATTTTTACTGTATTAACTATTTTAACGACTCTTATCTTCATTTCATATCGATCTTCTCCATCCCTAGATTAGCCTAGAAGATATCGCTTTAAGTAACAAAGCCGCCCTTAGTAGGTACGACTTCTAAAACTGTTTTCATTTAACTATTTTAGTGAATAATAATAAAGTATGGTATTCTATCCTATTATAGAGCACAGAGAAAGTGAGTTAACTTAAACACAAGTAATAAAACAAAAATTCAACTTAAACGTCCGTCGCATTTATAATGGAGGCGAGAGATTAAGAGTGGAATTCTTTCTAACGCCAGTGTTTGTCTAGTTTATACGTAATGGGAATAGTTTCGTGAGAGCGTGCACCCCACACTGCGAAAACATTACTATTGTACTTGTACCTACACGTATTCGTAGAATAGGTCCAGCGGGCTACAGTATTAAAAAAAATATTTATTACGGTTGAGTACTTGGCCTTCATCTCAACTGATGGTAAGTGACTATAAGGCCGAAGGTGGAAACGCACTTCACCCGGAATCCTCAACCACTGAGGTACTGGAATATCTTATCTCTAAACTGTCGAAATACAACAAAGCTATATCAACAAAGTTGTTATGGCGCCAGGCTTTAGATAAGATGGTGGTAGCTAGCCAGGCGGACTTGACAAGCCCTACCACAATCAAACCATAGACACGAAGATGTACTCCCGTTGGAAATCGAACCCGGGACCTCTGAGTCCCGAAGACCGGTGGCTTAGCCACTAGGTACTTACCTTAGTAGTACCACGTCATACCACCACATACGCACAGAATAACTAATACATTAGTATGTATCACGCTACTTTTGAAGCCGACCGTACCAGCCACACTCTGATGTTGTTCTTATTTAGCTTTTTAATCAATTGTTAAATTTTAATACAAACGCGTGTGTTCTGAGAAGTACTTTAAAAAAAAACGAAAGTTTGGCAGGTAGGTATCTTCCTTAATCCTTTACAATGTCTAAGAAATGTATACTTAATTGATCTGAAATTATCACAGAACAGAAGAAACGTTGCGTGGAAATTATGTAGTACCTACCACGACGCGTTTCGCTCTTCTACATAATAAATAAGTGAGTCTCAACAACGTTTAATTTTCAGATTACTAACCATAGCACGAGGTATTAATTACAACAACCTGCGATTAAAAGAACCAGAAAAACTACGAACATTTGACATTTAACAATAATTGTTAGAGCGTTCACACAAAATCACAAACAAAAAATTAGTTTATTCTACAGTCAGTTTTTTTTTTATAAAAGAAGGAGGCAAACAAGTAAGCGGGTTACCTGATGGAGAGTAATCACCGCCGCGCCGTCCATGGACACCCGCAAAACCAGAGGAAGGAATAGGCTCGTTTCTTGAAGATCTCTAAGTCGTAACGGTCCGGAAATACCGCCGCCAAGAGCTGGTTCCACAACACTGTAGTTCGAGGTAAGAAATTTCGTGAAAAACGCACAGTAGTAGACCGCCATCCATCAAGATGATGTGGATGGAATGAGTCGATTGCGTGAAGTGCGGTGAAGGAAATCAGCGGCAGGGATCAAGCCGAACAATTCCTTTGAACATTTCCCATGCTTATGCGGTACAATATACAGAGACGCAACGTCTCTCCGAAGAGCCAGTGGATCGAGCCGACCTGAAATAACCACGTCGTCGACAATTCGAGCAGCTCTACGTTGAATGCGGTCAAATGGAAGAAGTAGGTACTGGGGTGCTCCAGCCCCAAGATGGGAGCAGTGTTCCATATGCGGCCTGACCTGTGCTTTGTACAGTTGTAAGCAGTGGGCCGGCGTGAAATACTGACCCGCTCTATTAAGCACACCCAGCTTTTTCGAAGCTAATTTAGCTTTAGCGTCCAAGTGACTAAACTGAACGTCACTCGAAATATCGACGCCAAGGATCCCAATAGTCGGATTCGTATCAAGGAGAGCTCCCTCAAAGTTCAGAAGTACGACGAAGGGATGTTTTTTCGCGGTAAATTCGCAAACTTGTCTTTTTTAGGGGTTAAAGTGGACTAGGTTAAGTCGGCCCCAGTTCTCGGTGTCAATCACAATTTATTCCGGCTCTCGATGACGCTTTCCAGAGAAATTTTAGCTCGTCCGGTGTAGAGTGTATCCCCAGTACTGTCGTCCGCATAGCAATTTATGCTGTTGTTATGCAACATGTCATTGATATGTAGAAGAAACAGAGTAGGGGATAACACACACCCCTGCGGGACTCCAGCATTCACGGGCTTCATGTCAAAGCACTAACCGTCGACTACGACTCTGATGCTACGCCCAGAAAGAAAGCTCGTTGCTACTTCATTATCTGGCATGGCATGTTGTTCCGATTCCCGTAAATGTAATCGAATCTATATTAATTAAACTCAATTGCCGAATGCGTTAGTACGCATCACTTCAGAACGACTGCATCTGTTTGGCTAATTCTTTTTTTGTTGTATTTGTTAATTGTCATGTCAGGACCAGGTTTGTATGAAATGTTTTTGGAAACGTCACGGGGTACGGGGTCCACGCGGACGTAGTCGCGGAGCCGTTAGTTTGTAATAAAACTAGCACTCCGCACTCTTAAAGCCTTGTTCACAAGCAAGTAATTTAGTAAACGAGTACTTGCTTTGCTGCTTTGCTTAATCATAACGTATTTTAAAACAACCAAACTAATACTACGGCCAAATTCGATGAAGGATATCTAGTTTTACTGGGGTTTTACTGTTTTTTGAAATAAAACACCATTGCTGGCTAGCAATGGTGTTTTCTTTTCTCGTGAACCTCCCTCAAGAACAAGTAAATATCCGAGTGACACTTAGATAAGTATTTGCATAAAGAAATTACATTATTTTGTTTACAAACATAATTAATCGAATTTGGTCGTAATAAGAAGCAGTGTATTCGCTTCACTAAATTACTAGCAGTGCGGACAAGGCTATAGAGCTGCCGCTCCGCAGCCGTGTGTAGTATTTTAAAATTTGCGTACGTCCAACAAATCACGTATGCATCTTCGTTATCATTGTAATTTAATTTATTTGCCGCGAACATGCGCGCGTGACGTGCGAACGACGCCGCGTTGTATCGCGTCATTCAATGATCGGGACGAGACTGACAAGCAGGCCGAATACGGCTTGAGAGAAAAATTTCAAATAGTGATCATGATTGATGACGGATGTCGGGAGCTAGCGGACGTTATCGAAATATTTTGGTGTCGCCGCGGGCGTAGGCTTATCCCGAATGTTAATGCTTTTAGTTATTTTTTTTTTTTTTTTATACTAAGCCCGGCAAATGACCCCACTCCACCTGATGTTAAGTGGAAATGAGGTCCAGGCGCGAGGACAACTGGTGCAGCGTAAGAGACGTAGCATCAGTCATCCTCACTCTGCCGGCCCACAAAGTGCTTCTTCACGCCTCGTTTGAAGGACCCTTTGTCATAGGTAGGAGGGAATACGTGTGCTGGTAGACTATTCCATCTTTTGGAAGTGCGGCAAAGAAACGAGTCACCAAATTTCTTTGTGCGAGATGGAATGTTAGAGACTGTAAATTGGTGACTCCGGAGAGCAGCACGCGTACTCCTATGGAGGAAGGGAGAAAGAGGGATGAGGTCAAAGAGTTCTTCAGAGCACTCGCCATGGTATAAACGGTAAAAGACGCTGAGTGACGCAATATCTCTACGCAATTGCAAAGGCTCGAGAGTTTTAGTGACCTCTGCATTGCCGATAATGCGCACAGCGCGGCGCTGCAATCTGTCCAAGGCATCGAGAAGGTACTTTGCGGAGCCGTCCCAAAGGTGAGAGCAATACTCCACGCAAGACCGCACCTGTGTCTTGTATAATAGACACAACTGATCAGGCGTGAAGAATCGCCGCACCTTGTTCAGGACACCGAGTTTACGTGAGGCATTTTTAATCACGGTTTCGATGTAGTCCTTTTGGTTCAGATCGCAGCGGATATCCATACCGAGCATGTTAATACTGCTCTGCAGGCCTAGATTTATTCAACAACTAAGCTACTTCGAATTAAATGTCAGTCTCACTGTCCAGTAATGAACGCATGTGGTCGTCAAAGGCTGTGATTCTAGTCAAGCTTTCCTGACATTTTACTTTAGATTTTTCATCTAAATGATGAAAGAATAAGAAGACATTTTTTTCTTTGGCCAACACTTTCAGAAGGCCCAAAAATGTATGGGGGCTTAATGTTCTATTTTCCTGAGTGGACATTTTACTTTAGATTTTTCATCTAAAGTTTAGATGAAAGAATAAGATGACATTTTTTCTTTGGCCAGCACTTTCAGAAAATGCCCAAAAATGTATGGGGCTTATTTTCTATCTTGTCACAAATCAATTGTTATCATTGGCCTTCTTCATTTACGTAGTAAAAAATAAAAATTACTAATAATAATAGAAAAATAGGCACTACATCAGCCCGTGTTATAAAGATTTGTATAATAATTTCCCTGTTATTCCAAAACGTGGACTCAAGTTAATCCTGGTTTAAAACAAATGCTCTCACATTTTTGTTTAAAAACGAAAAAGAGCATTTTATCTCCAATTTCAAAAAAACAAAGGAACTCCATTTTCCGTTTAGTTTGCTTGATTATAAAGTCCGTAAATGATCAACACATATTTTGTAAAATATTTTTATTATTATTTGTTAATTGCGTGCCTATGCTTTAAAGTGCCGATAATCGGATTTATACGCGGCGGGAAACTTCATGTTTTCTTTTTGTAATAAAAGTGTCCTTCTAGGATAGGGAGGGCATTTTCCAACATTTTAAAAGAAGAAAAGAAATGCCCTTGCTAAGTTTTTTGCCGGTTCTGTAGTCTTAGAAACTGATTGCGTAGTGAGATTCCACTCCAATTTGTTTATTTGATCGGTCAGGAAACATTCCTGAAACAATGGGGCTAAAAAGCTCTGGAGCTTTTCTAGGTGTACCTATACCTTACTACATTATCCTGGGCTCTCCACAAATGTTGCCATGTTTTAGCGAGTAAAACAAATATGCAAATACATTAAACCAATGAGATCGAGGCATTATACTTTTATATATGTGTCCTATGTCCCTTTTTGTAAGGTTTATTGTTATTGTTGACTATGCACCGAGTTTATTTTATCTCCGTCTAAGTTGAATTTTACTATTTACTTTTACTTTTAGAAGCCTGTATGTACAGTTAGCAACATAATAATATGTTGAAGCTTAAAAATAAAGGTTCATAACTTTCATTAAACAAAGATCTTTAATTGACTAAGAAATTAAATAATATGTGAGTACGAAAATAGTAAGAAAAGAAGATTAGTTCTTCTTATTATTTTAGTACCTAAAACGAAATTGTTTGTAAAAATTTGACCTAATTTAGTTATTTTTACTGACTTAAGTACGTTTTGTCTGAACATAACATATTTTCAATACGTCTGCTGTTGTAGGTACCTACTGATATAACTTAGTTACAAATAGAGCTTCCAAATTCAGGTGTAACAGGTATAAAAGCGAATACTGCAAAGGTCATGGAATAATGATGAGCAACAGCCAAGACACGGGCTCACATAATATGCCTAAATAGATACCTACCTAAGTGCGTTTTTGACAAAAGACTAAAGGTCGCCGGCTTATATTCTGTTATTGTTCCGACCTAAGCAAGCAAGCACATGGCACTAGCTACCCAAACCCCAGACACTGCGGACACACCCACACACAAATATTTACTGCGAGAATATGTCATTTTAATACATTTATTTTTGTGTCATCATAAAAAGCCGGCAAATCAAACAAACTACATTATCTGGTAATCTTACACAAACCTAAAAATTCGGGTGAGCTCTCGGCAGTATTTAAAAATAAAATGAGAGCAACATTTTCGATAAAGCGAACCCGCAAGGTGCGCCTGGGCCGAGGTGCACTGCATTCTTCCAAGAGGGTCGGGAGGGAATGGGTTGCATTCTTAGTTATTCTTACCTTTCGGATCGAAAATCCCGGGACATACTACAACAACACACACTTAGCACATAATTAAAACACCACGTTACTGAACGAACATACAATCACAGAAGAATAAGTTATTTTGTTTACATCATTGACGGAAACAGATGATTCGTACAGAGACACAACCGAGATGCCGGCCTATAACAAGCAAACTGGATCCATTCGGTTAGTCCGTCTGTGACGCGGAATGCTATGCTCCATCTCTGTCCTGCCTATTGAAACAATCGGTTTGTCCTTATCGCTCGTTCGGAGAAAGGCGCCAATGTACGGCGCGGGCGCCGACTCCTTCCTTCGGGACTTGAAAAAAACAAAAGCTCTTTGGAAACAAGTTACTGTAATGGGGCTTTAGGTGCCTGTCAAGATATTGTATGATTTAACATTTATTTGAGATGAACGCACTACGGGCTCGGGACGAAGCGAAGAATTTTAAACAGGTTGTTCAACAGCAGTTTTTGCTGCGGACAATCATGCGGCTTCGAGATACTTAAGTACTTTGTTTGTATTTTTTCGCACCACTTAATTGCAGCCGTTTCGTTTTGTTAATATTTACCAAACATGTATTGGTCATATCATTTTACATGGAACTGGCAAAACAGCATTGAAGAAAAAGACTAAATCAGCTTTAGCCATTTTAGTGCAAGGCACAGTCTTTCTCTCATCTGAGAAAAGCGAGTGGGTAGGTAGGTAATGCATATTCTTGAGCCGCGCAACGCAATCCACTACTTAGTAATTATGGTACCGCTCAGATACTGCTTTAGGACAGCAACTACAATCAACAGCAACGAATCAACCGAAGCATGAAAGCCCTCATGATCGTTGTACCTAGTAAGTATAAGTTTTTGGCAATCATCCTACAAACAGCAATTGATTCGCAACTAAATTATTGCAACCGCCATCACCAGTGCATGCATCCCCCAAAGTTAAAAAAGGAATAGAAAATGATTGTTACATCAATCATTTTTACATGATCAACTTTCCTGCTCGAAGGAGCGATAGCTTCTTATTGAAGAGGAAACACTACGTGGAAGTGGCATGCAAAATTCTCATACGAAACACAGAAAAACGACGTTTTGTAGTCCCCTGTTTCTTCCTTCAGAACTGGATCAATTTTTATGTTTTTAAAGAGATTTTCTACGTCTGTATGTTTAATTTTTTTGAATTAAATCATTTATTTAACAATCAGGAGCCTTCAAAGTTTAGCAAATTCACCTTCAGAAACATTAGGTAACCGGTATAAAAATAAATCAAACCTACATAGAAAATCTTTCTTTAACCGATGCTGAAATAGTAATAAAAATTGGTCCAGTTCTGAAGGAGGAAACATGGGACTACAAAAGTCTTTTTCTGTGTTTCGCATGAGAATTTTGCATGACAAAAACGACGTTTCGTAGTCCCCTATTTCCTCCTTCAAAACTAGACCAATTTTATGCATTAAGTCATTTATTTAATAACCAGGAGCCTTCAAAATTTAGCGAAATTACTCCATTTTAAGGCGTCTTCAAAAACATGAAGTGGCTGGTTTAAAAAAATCAAACATACAGACATAGAAAATCTCTTTCTTTAACCGATGCTGAAATAGTAATAAAAATTGGTCCAGTTCTGAAGGAGGAAACAGGGGACTACAAAAGTCTTTTTCTGTGTTTCGCATGAGAATTTTGCATGACAAAAACGACGTTTCGTAGTCCCCTATTTCCTCCTTCAAAACTAGACCAATTTTATGCATTAAGTCATTTATTTAATAACCAGGAGCCTTCAAAATTTAGCGAAATTACTCCATTTTAAGGCGTCTTCAAAAACATGAAGTGGCTGGTTTAAAAAAATCAAACATACAGACATAGAAAATCTCTTTCTTTAACCGATGCTGAAATAGTAATAAAAATTGGTCCAGTTCTGAAGGAGGAAACAGGGGACTACAAAAGTCTTTTTCTGTGTTTCGCATGACAACTTTGCATGACACTTCCACGTAGTGTTTATGTTTTTCAAAACAGGTCTTACAACTAGATTACCACAATAGATAAAAACAATCGTAAACCAATCTGATTTTGCCTAATTAATAGCAGTCTCGCGCTTTGATATTCTTGAATGCAAATCTGTTATCATTAAAAGGCAATGACTTTGTCAATGATTTACTGTTAATTATTTATATTATTCTTTGAATGATTATGTTAGTTATAATTTTATTGTTCTGTTGCTTCTGAAACATTATCAATCCTTCTAAGGTTATTCTGCTTTACAGAGCTGACAGCAGAATAGTCCTAATATTAGTATTAGGACTATTAAGTAAGTTTCATAAGTTAGTAAAATAATCGATCTCGCAAAATAACTGCTGAGTACATAATACGAAAATCGCAAGCTTGCGGTGGCGTAGAGGTGGAAGTGCGAGATACTTAAAGATGGCTGGTCCAGGCACATTCCTCGATAAATGGCTCTCTTGAACTGAGCATTCTAGCTGAACAAAATCTGTTACTAATGCGTTATTAAGAATGTGCTGTGGATTTGACTCTGTTATGAGAATGTTTTAATAATGTTGTCTCCTTTACAAGATTCCTAATACTTTAAGGGGTCCCTGACGTTTGCATTACACAGTAACTCGAAAAAAAACTTGTCTTTAATTTTGTACTTTAAAATATTCTTATTCCACAAATTAAAACGCAATCTAGCGAAACGTAAAGTTAGGTAACTTTATGATAAAGGTTTATTATACGAGTAGCTCAGCTAAAACAACAGGTCATACGACAAACCAGTTTTAAGAAGATAACATTTTTTTCATTAACGTGAGAAGACAAACGAGCAGGCGTGTCACCAGATAGCAAATTATTACCGCCGCCAGCCGCAAAACCAGAGAAGTCGCAGTTGCATTTCCGGCCTTGCGTAAGAAGTAGGTTCTTTGAGGAAGGATTACGAATTGCGACGGTGGAAGGGGGAGAGACGGACCTCCGCTACTATCACCGACTAAACGAGGAGTGTCTGTTCAAAAGGGGACATTTACACTTTTGACAATTTTTGAGTTGGCGACGGAAATCAGTTTTTTGAAATATCTTAGTGTGGACTTCATGATAACCCATCAAAAGTAAGAAGTTTCTATACAAAATCTGCTTTGAATTGACCAGTCTCAATCAAAACAGGACATTTTTAAGAAAACTGAACAACAGGGGACATTTTTTATACTAAACCAGATAATTTTCAAAATAATTGTAGAAATAGAAATGTTTACGTCAGTGTATCCGAACCTAATCCAAACACTTCAACTATACGACCCGTGACAAGAAATTAAAAAAAAAATCGGTGGGAATTTCGTTAACATTTTACAAATAATTTCCTCCAAAACGGGATATTTACCAAATTTCTGCTCAAAATGGGACATATTTGAAATTGTTTCCTTTATAGCACAAATATTTATTTAAGCTGTTGTATGTGATGTACTTTGATCTATTGTTACCTAACATTCAAAATTCACTAATATTATGTATAAAATTAAGTATCAGTTTTTCAGACACTCCTCAAACGAAACACAGCAACGAGTGCCATTGTTTCACGCTGATATTCCAAAGAGGGTGGTATTACGCCGGGCGAGCCGGCCCAATTCGTGCTGCAGCGTAGCGTAGCATGCAGTCTACCACTTAGACAAAATATACATTGTTCTTCTTATTAATTAACGATCTATTTGTTAACCTATAATTGTCTATCGGTGCACAGAACAGTTTAAGAAGATTGTGTGTGCTTATGTTTATTTAAGACAGAGCTTTATCTAAGTACTAGCGGCCGCTCGCGGTTTCACCCGCGTGGTTCCCGTTCCCGTGGGAATATCGGGATAAAAAGTATCCTATGTGTTAATCCAGGTTATAAACTATCTGTATGCCGAATTTCATTCAAATCCATTTAGTAGTTTTTACGTGAAAGAGTAACAAATATCCATCCATACTTACAAACTTTCGCGTTTATAATATTAGTAGGATAAAGTAGTAAAAGAACATAGATAATAATATATCCAACGGTGTCTCTCCGCACTTGAAAACTACAAAAAACCCTCAAAACCTTTCAAAACTCCTTTTATTTACTTCGAAAGTCAATATAAAGCCCTAACAGTTGTAGTGCAATTTAGTTTTTTATACAATAACTAGTATTATTATTATATATTTTTGGACAACAAATTAAAATATACAATTCCAGTGTAACAACATAGCTCCTGCCCTTGGGATATTTGAGATATACCTATAAAGTAGAAACACGTATGTAATCACGTGTCTGCCAATTTACCGCCAGCCTCCATGTTCGGGAGTAAGTATAATAGCACCACAATCATATTATCTCAGCACTTTTCCTTGAAAGACCAGGTTTTCGTTATTAATTTCCTAAAATACATTTCGGTGTTTTTAATTCGAACAGAAACGTAACAAGTCAACCATGGGTAGCGCAAAAAATACACTAATTTGTTCATTCTACAGCTTGCTTCGAAGAAACACTGCATTCCTTCCAGCCGACTAAGAAGTTTGCGACCAATGGGCATATTACGAAAACTACATAGAGAATTGAGGAAATTTATTTTGTCTTGTATGTACAATGCAAGTAGGTACGTACAACAGCTGCTCTTTTGTGGATTATGAATGAAAAGTATTATGAAAAGTTTAGAACAAAAAAATAAAAAAAACGTGTAGCGTAGCGGTGAAAGAATACTACTCTCTTCCCTAGGGTGTCGTACAAGGCGACTAACAGAATAAAGACTGCACATACATCTATCAGCGGCGATAGGCTCACCACCTGTCACGCTGAGCACATGTGCAGTCGCTATTTGGTGAAAAGTGGACTATGGTAGAGTACTGCTTTTGATGTTCTCATTGCCTGCTCTCTGACTGACCCTTCGGGGATAATAGTAGTAATTAGTATGTATGTATGTAAGTAATAAAAAATATAATCACAATATTCTCTCACGTAATCAAATAAAGCAATTAATATAAATTAATAAAGAAAATCCCTACACAAATCGTGTTAAAATAATAAGAATAAGAATAAAAAGTTACATTATAAATTATAAGTATTGATTGAGGTTTCTATTCTATCAATGCCACTCATTGATTTTTCCAAAATCTGCGAAATTCGATGTTCGTATTTCGTATTTTCTTAGCCTCGGGCCGAATAAATGTTGAGTCGTCTCCAATTCGTCCAGTTTTTACGCGGCGCCGACTACAGCGACATTACTTTTTAATTGCCAATGTTAATAGCAAGAAGATTAACATCATTTCTCGAGTAGGTACCTTCAGGTTTATTCCACTGTAAAATCTTTAAAAAGACGCTGTTCAGAAGTTGATGCAAGCTTTTCGGTAAAAATAACATGAATATCTATTAGAATGGAAGTAAGAAACTTTTTTATCTTTAATGTAAGTATAAAAATAGTACACTAATATGTTTTCGTACTTTTCATACAAACATAATTAAATTGGTACCTACAAGAATATCTAATAGAATAGAATATCTAGAATATCTAATAGAATCTATAGAATATCTAATAGAGCTAAATTATCGAATAGACTTAGCTCTGCGGCCTATGCAGTAATGTAGATCCGTCAGTTAACTGACGTTGATACATCTAGATTAGTTTATTTCAGTTGCTTTCATAGTGTAATGTCGTATGGCATTTTATCTACTGTGGGGAAATGCTGCCGACATTCAAACTATCTTTGTGCTGCAGAAGAGGGCTATTCGAGCAATCTACAACCTAAAGGCTGGTGACTCTCTCAGTGAGAGATTTAAGGATATAAATATAATGACTGTTGCATCACAATACATATATGAAAATTTGATTTATGTTCATAAAAATATTGAAATGTTTTCAAAAAACAGTGATATTCACTAGAAGTAAGAACAAATTAGCAGTACCTTATACTAGGCTCCATAAACTAGATAATTCTTTTAAGGGTCTGTGTGTAAGATTTTACAACAAAGTACCAAATGATATTCATAAATTACATCTTAATAAATTTAAAATCAAAATCAAAGAAAAGCTTTATAAAAAAGCTTATTATAAAGTGTCAGATTACACAGAAGTCAAAATAGCTTGGATCTGAAATGCTCCAATGACTCCAACAGCTATTTCTAATTGTCTATAATTAATGGATACTTACATTGTATTGTAGTTTTGTATTGCTTAATTTATTATTTTTTAAATTCATATTTTGTATTTTATGACCTGGTAACGACATACTTATTCTTTTTTTTTTGTAAATGTCGTTTGCTTCTATGCGCTGTGGATTCTTGCGCCCGTTCATTGCCACAGTTTAAAAATGACGTCCTGAATGGGTGGTAGGTTAAAAAGATTTGGACGATTCAAAGTACTTATTAATTGAGTTTATTGAATAAATATATTTTGACTTGACTTGACTTGACTATCCCAAAACCCTCCTAAACTTTCTGCTGCCTCAATCGTGCATATTTTGCCCGTTTTTGGTTCTTTAGCATTTTTGTTACATAGATATTTTTCATTACCTAGGTACATCACTGTGTACATTAACCGTGTCGCGAAACGGTGAAAGAATACTACCACCCCTCTCTTTCCTTGGGTGTCGTAAAAAGCGACTAACGGACTAAAGACTCCACATACATTCAACAGCATAGAGCGGCGATGGGCTCACCACCTGTCACGCTGACCACATGTGCTGTCGCTATTTGGTGAAAAGTGGACTCTGGCAGAGGACTGCTTTTGCGGTCCTTATTGCCTAGTATCTGACTAACCCTGCGGGGATAATAGTCGTAATTATATGTATGTATGTCCATATAATCACAACTAGGTATCTTACATCACAAATTATCAACATGTCATTAACATCGAGTTTATTTGAGTGTTATTAACGCAAATAATAAAATATTACGAACTATTAATCTATAAATTCTACATAATACTTAAATAACACATACTTACCTACTCTTTGACTTGTAGATTTCAGAAATTACATAGAAACATTGGCCAATCAAACATTTGCATAAGAAAGAATCCCAACACAAACAACATATCAGAAAAGAAGTGAGGATCTTTACCCAGCAGTGAAACAACATGGGCCAAAAATAATTAATTTGCAAATCATAAAATGATAGAAAAGTATGCTTCCTATTTGCCAATTCTTCGTAAGACCGGTACGTAGGTAGTTGTATGTAGATATGTACATTACGTACCTACTAATAAAGCAAATTAATCTGGTAACTCGATAACGTATCCAGCTGATCGAGTTGCGATTGCGGAATTAAATTAATCCAAATGATTCAACATTACTCAGGCTCTCAGAACTAGTTATAGGATATGGGTGCGGAACCAAAACGGGTGCACATCCGTAACGAAATTGGCGTCCGTACGTGTTGGACAATTCAGAAACTAAGACAATAACCGAGCGGAGCTTTATTCGTCGTACATAGCGTAAAAAGTATAGCGTGCCGCACCGTCGATGTAGCTCGCACAGCAATGTAGAAAGCTAATGCGATAATTCAGTAATACGTTTGCCTCTCGACGTACCATGGGAGGCACCTCCAGCCACGTTATGCGCATAACCCAGCATAATTCCCTATAAATCTTGATTGACTTGGACGCTTATTCACGGGCGTTTAGAGCGGATCGAATTTGCTTCTATTAAACTTTGCTATCGGGGTTGTAACTATACGTTATAGTCCAAAGCTAATTCCTCGTAGTTATGGAAATGAGAACTATCGAACTGTTGAACTAAAATTTTAACAGCGTACCGATATTGAAAATCTATAACAGAACTACGAAGGTAAGATATGTTCCTGGGTTTTAACGACTGCCATCTTACGAGTTACGACAACCAACGGCTTTACGTGACTTCTGCTTCCGAAGCACGTAGGAGTTCGAGCTGTTTTTAATCTGATCACCCAATCAGTGACCCGTATTGCGAAAGTTATCGTGGATCGCAAACCAAACGCCTTAGGTAGGTAAGCCCTTTACACACTTTTAGGCATTGTTCAGACCAAACGTATTGTCCGCCGCGGACTGTGAGTATGCTTACTGGCAGCCCCAGTGTGAACTTGGACTCAATCTGCAGCATGTTCTCATCAAGCCGACAATACGCTACGGCTACGTAGAAATCCGCGTCCGCCGTACATAGACGCGTACCTAGTTCAAAAATCGGCCACCGAGAGTCGGCGACAACGCACTTCGTAATAGCGTATATATTATCTGTTAGCTGTGAACGAGAAGTTAACTAAATATACGCGCTCACAGTCAGCGGCAGACAATACGTTTGGTCTGAACAATTCCTTAGCTACGCACGAAATACACTCGCGTTTGAAAAGAGCAGTGACAGTCATGCAGCAGCTGCAGCAACAGCGATGCTGCTGTGAGATTCTCTAAGTTAAAGCCTTGGTAGCAGCGGCTGCCGCAGCGCTGACAATTGACTCTGTCTCTTTCATATTCATAGAATTGGAAAGAGACAGCAGATCACAGCCATGCGCGCAGCGTCTATGTGTTGCTTAGAGAATCGCATAGCTGTATCGATACTAAGGCGCTTTTGCAGCGATTCATGCGTGCGTTTGTAGCGATGCACACTACTGTATGTACTACTGAATCTTGTACTGTTTGCATCATTTCTGTATCACATTAGCACCGATACTGTATATCGTTTGCATCGATGCTACTGTTTAAATTTGTAACTGTACTTAATGCAATTGGTTAAATACTCGTACATAAACTGGCTACTATCTTCCATATGAAAACCATTTTACTGAGATGGTCTGTGTAGTTACTTATTTAAATACACTCAACGTCACAAAAATCACACCTTTTAAAAATATTCTTAAAAAATTCTAAAACCTTATTTAGAATCAACTAAGAGAAATTTTAGAATCAACATAGTATTGGGTATCGTTAGAAAGCTAAAGAAAAGGAGTATCCAAAAACAATTAAATACAATTTTATTTTATTGGAATTATACAGAAAAAGAAATAATATTCAAGAAGCAATAAAAATCCTTAATACGTCTTATTTGCCACAGATAATTTTACAACAAAAATATACAAAAATCTAGTGTTACCCCACTTGCCCTGATGACGGCTTCCATACGGCCCTTCATCGACCTAACCAATTTCAGGACTTCTTCTTGAGGGATATTGGCCCATTCTTCAATAACAGCCTCTTCAAGCTCCTGAAGAGACGTAGGAGCGGGATTCCTAGATCGCACCTTCCGTTTAAGATGGTCCCAGAGATGCTCTATCGGGTTCAGGTCCGGACTTCTCGCTGGCCACTGCATGACAGAGATTTGGGATCTTTGAAGGAAGTCCCGTACAATTGCTGCAGTGTGAGCGCGAGCATTGTCATGCATTAAAGTGAACCCCTCGCTAATTAAATCGGCATAAGGGACCACTTCCACAATCTCTGCCACATAGCGGCGAGCAGTCAGTGATCCTTGCCCACGAGCTCCTCCAGTCCGGAAGACGCAGACAAGGTCGGTTTTGCTGTCAGCCGAAATTCCGCCCCAGAACATGCAGGTTCCGCCCCCATATTCCACAGTCTCCTGGATGCAGGCTCGGGCAAAGCGTTCACCCTGTTTTCTGTACACTCTTCTGCGTGTATCGTTTCAGAAGAGGCACACTCTCGTCTCGTCATAGAAGAGAACAGTCCTCCATTGGTCAAGAGTCCAATTGACGTGGTCATGAGCGAACTGCAAGCGGGCTCTACGATGCGCTGCAGTCAATTTTGGATCCGTAGCAGCTCTATGGGCCGCCATTTTCTTCTCCCTTAGTCTTCGTCTAACTGTAGAGACGCTCACGGTGGTTCTGCGAACTGCCTGGAGCTGCTGTTACAACTCAACAGCATTGGAGAATCGATTTCTCAAAGAATTTGAGACGATGAACTTTGGACCCGTAGCAGCTCTATGGGCCGCTATTTTCCTCTCCCTCAGTCTTCGTCTAACCGTAGAGACGCTCACGGTGGTTCTGCGAACTGCCTGGAGCTGCTGTTGCAACTCAACAGCATTGGAGAACCGATTTCTCAAAGAATTTGAGACTATGAACCGGTCGTCTCTCTCCGAGGTGCAGCGACGTCTACCGGATCCATGTTTCCGGCTGTAGCCACCGGTCTCTATGAACCGCTGGTACACTCTTCGAAACGAAAAACGGCTCAAATTCAGTCGCCGAGCTACATCACACTGCTGCATCCCTGATTGCAATAGTGCAACCACTTGGGCGGCTTCGTCAGCAGTGGTATCCATTTCCTAGGTGCTTTTTCTTCTGAAAAATCTTTGCGTGTGTCCTCTTCGACGGCTAGCGCAAATGACGCACATTGAACCTGTATGGGCCCTTTTATACCCAAAAAGGTAGCGCAACTAGCGCCCTTCGCGAGTAGTAAAAATTACATTGTTTTTTCAAAGTCACATTATTAGTGGTTATCATTTTTTTTATCAATAAAATGATACGTTTTCTTAAAGTTTATTTATTGGTCTTTTGGATAACATCAATATTTGTGGTGGTATACGCGTATGTCAAGAGTTAATAACGCTTGAAAGTTATTTTAGAGGTGCGATTTTTTTTTACGCCGAGTGTACTCGTGTGTATCGGCACAGTATAAATATGAGCTAAAGCAGTACGGAAGCTGGGCCTGTTTCTTGTTTTATATACCTACGCGCCAATTGAGCGTTAGGGTTGTCCTCTTATTTTTTGTAAAATTGATAAAGTTTTTGTTTAGTTAGCGATGTATCTCAGCTAGTTAGCGCTTTTTTTGAGATAACTAGCAAAGCTTATGGGTTGTCACTTTTAATTTTTATAAAATTAAAAGGTGATTTTTCTATTATTTTTCAAAACGTTTGGTGGGTTCTTTAATGATCAAATAATCGAATGAATTGACTAGTTTACAAACAAAATTGTGTAATTAAAAAATCTTTAATATTTTAAGAAGTCTTTATTTTTCGTTTTAGTTATTATAAATTACTCACTGAAAAATACTTTCGCCTGCTACGACACGTTCGAAAAGCTTTATTATTAAATTTTATAGTGTAAAAAAATCTCATTCTAATGAATAGCTTTTTTAAATAAATAATCGGTAAACATGGACACGGCACTATAAAACTGATTTTGTCTACTTCTTTATAAATTAATACAGCTACTTTACAATTAATGTGTTCTCTTTGAAAACAACAGCGAAAACTTTCGTCCATTTTCTCGATATATTCAACGAAATCATCCGGTGGTACAATTAGTAAACTCCGCTTAGACACACAGATCTGATATCGATATTTAGAGCAATCGGTCGAATAACTAAAAAGTTCAAGATGGAGGCTATTTTGTCTCATACTAATAACGGAGTCGTTGTCAAAAACCACACAGATCCCCAGATATCGATTTTCAAAGCAATCGGTTAAATAACTAAAAAGTTTAATATGGCGGCTACTTTTTCTCATTCTAATAACGGATTCATTGTCAGAAACCACACAGATCCTTAGATATCGATTTTTAAAGCAAAGTTTATTAACGATGAAGTTTCATAGTATCAATTCTTATTATTTTTAACCATTAAAATAACGCGCGCTCAAAAAATATACGTAAATACTCCAAATATCACCTAAACAACCAAACGATTTATTTAAAAGAAAAAGCTATTTATTTATTAATAATAAATCATTCTTCTTTCAACATCAGCAGGAAATTTAAAAAACGAAAACTCCGGTTTTGAAGCAGCCGAGTTCAAGCAGCCGTATACTACGCAATACACTCGCGGCATTTTTAAAAATCGCGCGCACAGTGCTCTCAAAATGCAACAGTGAACACTCGGTTCGACGCCACACGCGCTACTGAGAGCACTGCGATGTCCGCTTATGGGCCCTATAAAGACGTGCGTCTGTGGGCGTGCGTCGATTCGAGCGTTTGTACGTAGCTTCCTTACTGCTTTAGCTCATATTTATACTGTGGTATCGGCCTCCGGTTAAACTAAATACGAAAATTTTTAATCGATTTAGCTGGGAACCACTTTTTTATTCATTTACTATTATGTCACCTGATGTTAAGTGATGTGATGTGATGACCGAAGATGAAAGCGTCATCCGGATTCCTCAACTACTGAAGATCTGGCTATCTTATCTCCAACTGCTGGATCACGAAAACTATAACCTTGATAATGGATGAAAATATTTTAAAAATCGAGTGTATCTTTTAATTAGCATTTTAGGTCATATCTGGCTGCGTCACTTATACCAAATACTATAGAAGTATTTGCTTGTACCTATCTGTACAGATGTCATGTCATACTATTTATACTTACCAACCTCTTTTAATCTAAATCATCGTAAGTAGAACAACGACCGAAAGCTTTGTTGGAGATATGAAAATTAAAAACTTCTATTAATATACATTAAAAACAAAACTAATTTCTTTAGATAAGTACATTAATTGCAGATAGGTATATATAGATTTTCATGATAGGATATAGGCAAGGTTCCATTTAAAATTCAGAGGAACCCTTAAACTACTGCGCTATAAGTATGGTGGTATTGTATGGGTGAATATAATGAAACGTCAATACTTTATTCATTGTATAATTTATTTTCTTTTGCGACTGGGTATTGAACGGAACTCACTTGAGTTACATTTCTCGAGTCCCTCGCTACAGATCACGCATTTTATAGAACCAACCGTGGCACTCGCAATAAAATTATCATTTTTACAACTTTTTGCCGTAGGCTGCCTTCAATTTTAGCGTTTAGAGCAGGACCAACATGGTTCAAGTTACACTTGAAACAGACTATTTATTAGTTAACGACCAGGGTATTCTGGCCTACGTACGACAAACGGACCGCAGTCGTGCGTGTGTCTTAATAGTGTAGACTCTAATAGTGTAAACTCTAAGTGAATCAAGGGACAGCAAATATAACATGATCCGTTCCGGTGCCCCAACGTTCTGCTAAATTGAAAGCGCCCTTATGCTCGACTGTGTGCTACTTTTAGATGTAATTTCACATAACTAGTTTAATGAAATCTATGCTGCAAATTAAAATAAAACACTTGATAACTAAGTTATTAATTTATTTATATACTACGGGTAAGCACTTGGCCTTCATCTCACCTAATAGAAAGTGAATATAAGGCCGAAGGTGGAAGCAAACTTTACCCGGTATCCTCAAATAAGGCTGAAGGTGGAAGCAAGATTTACCCGATATCCTCAAATAAGGCCGAAGGTGGTAGGGTTGCGCCGCTCCGATCCGATCCTTTGAAAGATCGAATCGGCAGGCATACGATCCAGCGATTTTCGGATCGGATCGAGGTCATACGAGTTTTTGCTGGATCGATACAAAACTTGAAAGATCGGATCGCTTGGATCGTATGCATTAAAACGCGGTTTGTTTAAAAAAAATGGGCATATACTTAGGTTTATTTGTTACGAACGTGTTCTATCTTTGTTTACATTTTGATTTTGGCGGCAATCTTTGCGGGTAGATTGACATAGCTGTTAAATTATTATAAACGAATGTTGTGGGTAGGTATATAAGCATAAAATGTGTGTATCCAGTCACATGCATACTTCTTTATAAGGTTTACATGGGTTTACCTAATAAAGATCGAAAATTAATTGTGTCTTACAATTTGCATCCGAACCGGATCGATTTTTTGAAGATCGGATCCACGGCATGCGATCCGCGGGTGGCGTTACGATCCATTACGATCCGAAAAATCGGATCGACGACCCGGATCGCGCATCCCTAGAAGGTTTACCCGGTATCCTCAAATAAGGCTGAAGGTGGAAGCAAGCTTTACCCGGAACGGGAGGATCTGGAATTTAGTGGATCATGATCAAGAAGATTCCTGTCTTCCCGTGACCACGCACCCAGAAAAACTTGAAACTTCAGGCTAAAATAATAAGTAAAATAAACACACACAGCTCCGTAAAAAAGGATCATTTCAATCACTGGTACGAGTTAACTATTCGACATTACTACCATTTTTGCGTGTGCCTTATTCGGTTCTCATATAACGAATGTCTGTAGCGAGGAACTATTTAATACTCTCACGAACTTATAGCCATTTACATATCACAAGTTAACTACAATAAATATTATATTATTCTCGCGTCCTTCGGGTCAGGGGCCACTGCCAAACCATAGAAAACGTAGAGAGAAGCCGCTCTCATTACAAAAAAGTAAACATAACAATAATATTACATTTGCTGATGGAATCAAGACGTGAAAGGCGGCCATAGTATGATTTGAGATTTTAAGTATTTTGACGTGTTCGCTTTTCGCACTTTTCGAAACATTACGTTGTGCATTTCGAATAATCATCAAAGAATGCCTAGCTACTTCATTATTATAATATTATTAAATTCACTAAAATTTTATTAGATACTTATAAATAAATTGAACTAGAATTCTACTTGCAATACACACAAAGAACTTTGAATATAATAATAGAATGTATAAGGTTATAATCTTTCCAGTTCACAACTGTTATGTTACAATCCTAGCGCAAAACTAAGCCACATCTATTCAACGCCCTGTAAATCTCGTTTAGGTATACAAATTCTCTAAGTGCACGGAAAACCACTCGTCGAACATACAGTTTCACATCTACATCAGTACGAAATGCGAACAGATCACAGACTTTCAAATAAAAAATAAATTAAACTAATATAAGTTACTCCCACGCATTAACATTATAATTCGGAATGTTCATCTTTGCCGTCTCCTATTTGAAGTGGCGGCTCGGTACTCTCTCCACCGGAATCCTTCTCTGATTCGTCTTCAACTATCGTCTCTGCTTCGGCGTCTGGAGTCGCTTCTACAGTCTCCGCTTTCTCAGATTCCGGATCGATAACAGTCTCTTCAGTTTTATTATCTGACTCCTTCTTAACCGGCTTCTTGGGACGCCATATCTTCATCTTATTCAAAAGATACTTCACCTCCCTGTCCAAAAGAGACATCTTTTCTCTTATACTATCAATAGTCAGTTTTATATCTGCATTCTTCTTCAAAGCATCTTGTTCAGCAATAGATTTGTTGAGCCAAGTTTCAGTTTCAACTATCTTCTTTTCGAGAACTTCAATTTCTACCTCAGTAAATATATCTCTTTCAGAGTTTGATTCCTTTGTAAAGTTTTTGGCCATTTTTAAGAATTCTTGGGAACTATTAAGCATATTACGAATGGCGCTTACAGCGTCAGGCCTCTCTCTATGTTCCCAATTTTTGTACCATATCGGATTGGTCTTCTCTTTGAGTGCGGCTAGTTTTTCTTCAAACAATTCAGTTGCGGCGTCGTAGCCATCATCGTATAACCACTCGGATGTCTCACTGCATATTTTTGTTATTTCTTCAATTTCCTCTGGAGTTGCACATTCAGCGTATTCTTCCATAGCGACCTTCATTTGAGCATCCACAACGAAAGCCTCCAAATTGTTTAAAGCCGTCTCTCTCTCGACACGTTTCTTATCTATCGAATTCAATTCATTGATCTTAGCTTTAGATGACTTATATTGTTCTGGAGAGAGAGGTGGGAGGTTCAAAATCTCCTCCTCTGTCTTTATTGGTTCCTTTAGCACAACAATTTTCGGTTTAGGCTTTTCTGTCTCAGTGGCATTTTGTTTCTCTGTTAGTGTTTCATTGGCTTTGGCTGTGTCATTCTTTCCGTCTTCCTGAGGTTTTTCTTCAAGTTTCTCTTCAGACTTGTCAGGCGTTTCTGAGTCCGAACTAAACAATTTACTGATGGTGCTGCCTATTTTGGACAACGTGCTGTCTTTATCCTCATCATCGGTGACGGTCTTTTCAGCGACGAATTCAACGTTCACTAGATTTAGAATACCAGAATCATCCATGTTGAAGTGAGCTTTGATTCCCTTGTGCTCAACATTTTCGCCGGTGTGTTTAGACAACGCTGCGCTAACTCCGTTCAAGACTACGTGTGTAAGGTTCGGGGATCCGACGTAAACTAGCTCGTTTGACGGAATGTGGTCTAACTCCGCATAGTTGACATTGAAGGTGAAGTCAGTAGTGTGTTTATTGAAAGTGATTACCTTTTTTTGTGGGTAGGGATTCATGGGGCCGAAGAGGGTTCTCTTGATCTGTAACAAGTAGTTTTTTTTTTTACTTTAAATGTATCAAATAAGTAAGTCAAAATGTTATGTAAGACAACGCGTATGTATCTCATATATCTCTTACGACCGTTTTACTATACTGTCGAAAAGTACTAAGCAGGTGATAATGACATCAAATATGTATTTTTTAAGTTGCTGGATCAAAAAAAATATGGATGTAATATTTATGGAATGATTTAAATGGATAGGAAGTAACTGTTCAGATTGCGGCTGATCGATAAGAATGAAATAAACAGAAATTTTACGCCGACCCCGTAAATTAGACCCCAGAGCAGACAGAAGTATAGCAAATTTGTTCATAGACCATAAATTAGGTAGGTAATAAAAACGTACCTCTTCCTGTAATCAAGCGAAAACCATCATATTAATTAATAATGAAAAAGGTCATTATAACTACTGCAGAAATAAAGGAAAATAAAAAAAATTTGGAAATGATAGTTTTACTTTCAGCTTTATGTAAGGAAGGTCTATGTCCTTATCTAATGTATATTCTAAGTAATATGATAAATAAATTAAAAAATTGTATGTTACGCTCTGACGCTTCAACAGCTAATGAATTTTGTTAGGTATAGAAATAGCTGGAGCCCTAGAGACAGTGAAATAAGGAGGGTTTTGTATGAAGCTTTAAATTGAGTCGTCCGATTTGCTTAAAACTTTGCAGAAATATTAATAATAAAAAATAATAAAACATTTATTTCATAAAATTAGACACCAATGTTATGGGGCGGGGGGCGGGGTTAATCAATGGAATTGATTGATAAAATCTAAACTTACCAGTTTGTCAGTTCCGTCGACGTGTCTGGAGAAAGTGACTTGAATGGGCAGTAACACTGCGTCGCGGACATTCAACACGGCCACCTTGTAGCCTGTAGCAAGCGACGCCGCCCTAAGAACATACAGAAAAGGTTTTTTCTTTAGACCAAAGAACAATAGACTTTATATGACGCTTGTCCTATCGGGAAAATTATTTAAAGGTAACTAGAAATCTATAACTTATTGTATTTTGACCATAAAGTAACTATAGGTATAGTAACTTCATGATTTTGACACTCTCCCCTTTCAAATTACACTAATTTCAATGCTGGTCGCTCAAATGACAAAATGCCCATTGTTTTAATTGGCAGTATGTAGCAGGTGTTGCGCAATATCTTTGCGGATGTGGAAATCGTTTAAATAGCGAGAACTTGTGCCTTGAGAGCCTCGTGCGTATCTAATTGGTAACAAGTTTTGAATTAATAAAAATATTAACTTTTTTACATCAAGTTCACAGGCTTTAAGCAATTTAGTTTACATTAAAATCTCAAATTCCTTTATCTGAATTTCAATTTAGTGACTCGTTTTTTTTGTAGCACCTTCAAAAGATAGTAAGGGATGATTTATATTAGAGCGGGACGTGCACGGGGCGTGTCCCGTCCGGGCCGTTGGGACCCGGACGGGACACGGATCATGCACGGTGTAATATGAACTGCTTCATACAAAATGTATGCAACGTCTCAAATCAGTGGCGCCGTCCGGGCCCCGTGCGGGCCCGGACGGGACACGCTCCGTGCACGTCCCGCTCTAATATAAATCATCCCTTACTATCTTTTGAAGGTGCTACAAAAAAAACGTTTTCTTATCGTTCTGTGATATGGGGTAATTCAGACGAGGCGTAAGGCTCATTCGCAAAATTCTATTTCGCAAAATGTCTACCGTTCGCAAAAAAACGTCTCTTTCACAATAATGTCTCTTTCGCAGAATGTCGCTATCGCAGAATGTCTCTTTCGCAGAATTTCTCTTTCGCAAAATGTCGCGAATATACTGAGAATGAAATTTCGATTTTAAAAGATAATCATATAAGTATTGAAGTTATAATGTAAACAAACCATAAAAGCCTTCATCGCTGAAACAGAATTACCTATTAAATTATTTTATAATAACTAAATATGGTTATTTTCATTATAATTGTAAGAAATGATTTTCATTTAAAAATCGAAATTTTATTCTAAGTATAATTGCGACATTTTGCGAAAGTGACATTCTGCGAAAGAGACATTCTGCGAAAGCGACACTCTGCGAAAGAGACATTAAGAGAAAAAGACGTTTTGCGAACGGTAGACATTTTGCGAAATAGCCATTGCAAATGAGCCGGCGTAAAGAGGCACCTTGTAGGCCGGCTGGGTAAGAGTGACTGAAACTAGGGTCTTTATAACGCTGCAGGTTGTCTTTGCGTCTGGACTCCATTTTCACCTACCCATACCGTGACCGTGTTGTGTAGCGGTGAAAGAATTTTAGGTGTCGTAAAAGGCGACTAACGTACTAAAGACTGCACATACATCCAACAGCATAGAGCGGCGACGGGCTCACCACCTGTCACGCTGAGCACATGCTTTGATGTCCTCATTGCCTAGTCTCTGGCTAACGTAGTAACCTCGTCCGCATTAGTAGACCTGGCAGGTTCATGCCCTACGGCGGTAGTGAGCTCATGAGGCCATGAGCACCGCGCTTATGGCCTACTGCGGGACACTTCACGAAGAATTGAGGCCCCAGTCACAGCCAATGGACGAAGGCATTCACAAAATTATGGCCACTTGGAGCATTAAGGCAACCAGGTAGGCTACTCTTGAAACAGAATTGCATTAATCAATTTCCAATCACAAATTTTAAAAATGTCAAATGGCACATTTGTAAGCGACAATAGCGCCACATTGGAATTAAATTGCGTGAAAATTTATTGAACAAATTATTATCGAGATGGCGTTCCGGAATTATCTTTACTTATCCCAATATCGATACATATTAATAGCATTGGAATTGTATTAAGATTGAGTTTGCGTTCGAGAGTAACCCCCCAGTTCGATGGGTGGACGACGTAGACAGTCTTGACGGGAAGCAACGGTCAGGATGGCGTAGGACAGAGATGGCATGAGAAAAAAGGTGGCTTATACTCAGCAATGGCTGATTAAATAGAAATTTTTAATAATTAAAAGTGACAACCCTAATGCTTTGTTAATCACAGTAGCATCGAATAGTTACCTGTACACCGCGCCCATAGTAGCAGCTTCATTCGCATTAATAGAACTGGCAGGCTCAGTACGAGGCGAGCGCCGCCGCCTGCGCCACCCGCCGCGTTTATGGCCCGCTGGATTAAGGCTAGTACTAAGACGCGGGGCCACAAGTCGCTTTCACGTCACGACAGCGACTTGACGCGTCATTTGAGGAGTCACGGTCGATGGACGAAGGCAGTCACAAAATAGTGGCCACTTGAAGCATGCAGACAACCAGTTCGGTGGGTGGACGACGTTGACAGACTTGTCGAAAAACACCGGATCAGGATGATACAGGACAAAGATCAATGGCGTGGAAAAGAGGTGGCGGCTACTCAGCAGTGGGTAGTAGGCTAATTAGATGGATGAATCACAGTATAGCATCGAATAGTTACCTATACACCGCGCCCATAGTAGCAGCCTCGTCCGCATTGATAGACCTGGCAGGCTCATGGCCCACGGCGGTAGTGAGAGCGTTTCTGACAGCGGGCGCGCGCGCCGCCCCGCCCGCTAGTATGAGGCGAGCGCCGACGCCCGCGCCGCCCGCCGCGCTTATGGCCCGCTGCACCACGCCCGACACGCGGGGCCATAGATCGCTGCAGAGCTCTTCGAACTCCGTGCGAGTGACCTAACAATGGAAGAAGCGAATGCTTTTGTTGGGTTTTGTGCTATTGTAAAGTAGTGCTATACTTGGCCTAAATTCTATAAAGATAGTTTGTAAACCAATTGTTGTGCAATTGTCTTAATGTTAGTCGGATTTAAACTTTTTGTTGAAAGAGACTCACGAGAAAACCACTAACAATGGTGTATTTCTCCTAAAAAAACAGCAAAAATACCCGAGTGACACTAGATATTTCCTGCGCCGCCCGCCACGCTTATGGCCCGCTCTGCGCCCGAGACGCGAGTGATCTAACAATGGATAAACAAATGCTTGACGAACCGGTGGCATAATGACATTCATAAGTGCTGTAACCTTAACATGGCCTAACCTGAATAAATTATATTGATTCTTATTGATTCCTCTTGATTCTTTTGTTGGGTTTTTGTCAAAGTGACTAGTGCTAATATACTTGAGCCTAATTCGATAAAGAAAAGCCCTTGCAAAAAAAGCTTGCTTTTCATTTTTTTCGCGGATCAAACATATAATTTCGATTAGGATATAATTAATTGAATAAAGCTTGCTATGGGTACTTTGCCCTAAACTCAGTCTGAACTGAGATAAGAAGCCGAAACATGTATGTTTATTGAAAGTTAAAAAAGGGTATATTACTAATATTATGAATGTGTATACATACAAAAAATAATTATTTAAATAAGTGAAAAATTATTATTTAAACACATAATAACGACGTTTACAATGCGGCGGATTTCATTTAGCCATTATGCAATCCGGCTGAACGTTGAGCCGTTGTAATGCAAAACGGCTCTGTTTTGTATAACGGCTAGCCGGAATGTAATCCGGTGGATTATATAATCCGTCTGCGTATTAATAATACTTATAGTATGTCTAGTATCAGTAAATAAAAATGAAATAATATTTGTGAATTTATATGACCAACAAGTAGTATTAGAGCAAGTACAAAAGTCCTAAACACATTACAGTTTTTAAAGGTTTAGGCCTCTGTATCTCGGTACTGACTGAGTTTAGAACAATGTGTGCATTACAATTTTTACAAGATATAATAAATACTAATCGAAATTCAGCAACTTATTACTGGCCGCGAGAAAAAAAAAGGCAAGTAACCCCTATACATAATGGTCATTGTCTTTGTAAACAAATTATTAAAAATTCTTTGTGCAGTTTATCTAGTGTCCGTCTGATTAAAAATTACGCTTAAGAAGATTCACGACAAAATCACTAACAGTGTCTACCATTGTTAGTGATTTTGACGTGAATCTTCTTTTAAAAAACAGCAAAAAAAAAACTATAATAAAATCTAGATTTATTTACACATTATGGGCCATATGGGAGAGCCACATGGACGACAGCAAATGGGGAGATTAGGCAATAACCACCACGCTGGCTCTATGTGGTTTACTTATATTGACCCACCATGTTGACTGTGTGTATCCTACTAATATTATAAACGCGAAAGTTTGTAAGTATGGATGGATGTTTGTTACTCTTTCACGTAAAAACTACTGAATGGATTTGGATGAAATTCGGCATACAGATAGTTTATAACCTTGAGTAACACATAGGATACTTTTTATCCCGATATACCCACGGGAACGGGAACCACGCGGGTGAAACCGCGAGCGGCCGCTAGTATGTAATATGTGTGACTTATAATCCATCTATCTATTTAAAATCTAAAGATTTAGAGATTAAAAAAATTAGATAATAGATCTAGGTACAAACCAGGTGCTTAAAGTCCTTGTCATCGAGCAAGCTTTCTATTTGGGCATAAAATTCTGTGTTGGCCGATAGCACAACTTTCAACCTCTCAGCTTCCCGAAGTAGTTTCTCCATAGAGCGGGGTGAGGCTCTTACATTTCCACCACCATTCGCTTCCCATGCCTTGATGAGATGCTCACGAAGACGGAGTGTCATCTCGTGACCGCCAAGAGTTCTAAAGTCATAATAAAATATTCAGTACTAAGATGATTATGTGTGTACAGACAGATAGGAAAAAGCTATTTCTTATTTCGTAGTAATATTTAAAATAATTCGTTTGCGTTAAGTGTAGTGACGTCATACTTGTCCGCCGGCTTAGCCACGCTCCATAACCAATCAAATTGTTCCTAATTAGAAAGTCAAGTTCACAGTGACCGGTAGAACGCATACTTTCGAACACAACGTTTGTCTCCTGTGCTTTGTGTGTAACTAAATTATAAAAAAAAATTAACAAGTCAAGCACTGTTACACAGATTATTCTTTTACCTCACCTATTCATAAAAAAGTAGTTCGGTAATTCATAGCAGAGCAGAAAAGTAATTTATAACGTTTTTAAGTTTAAACAGTGATTTAAATAGACTCTGGACATTATAGCACAGCAACTACATGCGGTGTGTCCAATATTAAAATAAAAAAATAATCAAAACTTACTGTAAGTACATGTATTTAAAATTATAAATTACGGACTACATTTTGATTTTAGACAGTTACGTGTATTTTTATAAATCCATTAAAATTAATCTATAAAATATAATTTATTTGTATTATGAACACCTTACCGCACATTATTTCTTATTTCAACATAGATTTACATTTGCTGTATATTCCTATAATAGGTGTACATATCAGACCATGGCCATATATTATTTTTACGCTGTATGTAATATATACACTGTTGGTATGTCTAATATAATAAAATAAATAAATTAACACCATGGTGAATAAATAACCACCTGCAGTTGCACTGATGACGTAACTTACAAATTTATCATAACATAAATAATAATTATGTAGGTACTATCGTGTTCACCGTCGCTTTACTAGTTTACAGAAATTTTCGTATGAAGCGCACCGCCCCACACTGTTCTACGTAGAATGGGAAGCTTGGCCATAAGTCAAAATTTTAAAAATCAGATTTATTTACATTGGTCGGTATCTGAGGGTAGTTGGATATCATCATCATCATCACCAGCCTGAAGACGTCCACTGCTGAACATAGGCCTCCCCCTTTGACCTCCATCCTGACCGACAACTCGCCACTCGCATCCACCGGTTGCCTGCGACTCTCACGATGTCGTCGGTCCACCTAGTGGGAGGCCTACCAACACTGCGTCTTCCAGTGCGTGGTCTCCACTCGAGAACCTTTCTTCCCCAACGGTTGTCGGTTCGTCGAGCGATGTGGCCTGCCCATTGCCACTTCAGCTTGCAAATCTTACGAGCTATGTCGGCAACTCCGGTTCTTTGGCGAATATCCTCGTTTCGGATTCTATCGCGCAAAGAAACTCCGAGCATAGCTCTCTCCATTGCTCGCTGTGTGACTCTGAGCTTTTCTAAAAGGCCAACAGTTAAGGACCACGTTTCGGTGCCATATGTCATCACCGGCAACACACATTGGTTAAAGACCTTTGTCTTTAGGCACTGCGGAATCTTCGATGCAAAGATATCTCGTAATTTCCCGAACGCTGCCCATCCGAGTTGGATTCTCCGGGCGACCTCTTTGTCGAGGTTGGACCTACCTAACTGGACAATCTGTCCTAAGTAGGTGTAGTGGTCGACAACTTCGATAGTATCGCTCCCAACAATTACCGGTACGGGTTCAACATGGACATTCGACATGATCTTCGTCTTGTCCATGTTCATTTTAAGACCCACCTGTTGGGATACGATATTGAGGTCGCTGAGCATGGTGTTGAGGTTCTCCAGCGACTCCGCCATTATGACTATATCATCGGCAAAACGAAGGTGAGTGATGTATTCGCCATTAATGTTGATGCCGAATCCGTTCCAATTCAAGAGCTTGAAAACGTCCTCCAACGCATTTGTGAACAGTTTCGGAGATATGACGTCTCCCTGTCTCACACCTTTCTGCAATTGGATTGGTTTCGTACTCTCGTCTTGTAATCGGATCGACATAGTAGCGTTTCTATACAAACATTTCAACACTTCGATATACCTATAGTCGATATGGCAACGCTGGAGGGACTGCAACACAGCCCAGGTTTCGATAGAATCGAAGGCTTTCTCGTAGTCCACAAACGCTAAACATAAGGGCCGATTATACTCCTCAGTCTTCTGTATAATCTGGCGGAGCGTATGTATGTGGTCTATGGTACTAAAGCCTTTTCGGAAACCGGCTTGTTCGGGAGGCTGGAAGTCGTCAAACCTGCGTTCGAGACGGTTCGTAATGACTCTCGAAAACAGCTTGTACACATGGCTCAGGAGTGAGATGGGTCTATAATTCTTCAATAAGGTGTTATCGCCTTTCTTGAAGAAGAGCACCACCGCACTCCTGTGCCATGCTTCTGGCGTAGTACCTTCGAGCATGACGGAATTAAACAACTTCTGGAGGACTACGAGTATCGGTTTTCCACCCGCTCGCAGAAGTTCAGTGGTAATTCCGTCATCACCCGGCGCCTTGTTGTTTTTAAGCTGTTTAAGAGCCATACTAATCTCATACAGGCTGATGTCAGGGATATCTTCGGTATAGTGTCGGGTTAACTTAGCTCTGGTGTCCTGAGCTGTACCAACAGCGGGCTCTTGTGTTGAGGTGTACAACTGTCCATAAAACCTCTCGAGCTCTCCCAGAATCTCCGGCTTCGACGAAATGACACTGCCGTCCTCGATCTTCAGCTTAGTCATTTGGCTCTGACCAATAGACGAATTCTTTGCGAACACTTTGGCGCCTTGGTTCCGCGCAATTGCGTCCCTAATGCATTTAGCACTATAGGAGCGCAGGTCGTGTCGCACAGATTTCGAGATTCGTCTATTGAGTTTGCCATATTCCGACATATCAGCTGAAGATTGCAGTATCATTTCTTTCCGGTCTTCCATTAACTTAATGGTTCCGTCTGAGAGCTTTTGAGGCTTTTTCCGGCGTGGGGTCTTAAAGAACTTAGACCCCACAGCTTGGACAGTTTCCACAAGCCCGCTGCTGATCTCGTCCACAGTTTCGCACTCGGCTAGGCACTGGAAGCGATTTTGGAGTTCGAGTTGAAAGTGTTCCGGGCTCTGGATCTGGGCAGGGCCAGGACGGAGTGTGGACTTCACCAGACGTGACCTCTCGAGCTTGATGTTGATATTCAGTGTGCCTCTAACAATCCGGTGATCGCTACCGGTTTTCACCCTACTGATCACGGAGACATCACTGAATATACGCTTCTTGGTCGTCATGATGAAGTCGATCTCATTTCTGGTTGAACCATCGGGGCTTATCCACGTCCACTTCCTGGTTGGTCGCTTCCGGAAGAAAGAGTTCATCAAAAAGAGTTCCTCCTTCTCCATAAAGTCGACCAACCGTTGGCCCCTTTGGTTCCGCTGTCCATATCCATATTGCCCCACTCTCAACTCATCGCCGTTCCTTGTGCCTACCTTTGCATTGAAGTCCCCCATAACAACGGTGAAGTACGTTTCGGAGGAATGTATGGCTTCAGATATCTCCTCATACAGAGCCTCTACTTCTTCGTCAGGGTGTGTCGAGGTTGGTACATATACCTGTATGACCTTCAGCGAATACCGATCGGTGATTCTGAGTATAAGGTACGCAACTCTACCTGACACACTATCGACCTTGATAACGTTGTTAACAAGGGACTTGCGGACGAGAAACCCAACACCACCCTGGGATTTTCGTTCTCCTTCCCGGAAGAAGAGCATGTTGCCAGAATCAAGGACTACCATATCCTGCCCCTCTCGTCGGATTTCTGATAGTCCCATGATGTCCCACCGCAATCTGCTCAATTCTTCCTCCAGCTCTACAATCTTTGCATCGGTCCTCAACGTGCGGATGTTGTGTGTTGCCAGGGCCAAGGTTCGTTGGTGGGTGTGTGGGTAGCCGAGCAACTGCCGGTGATTCTTCGCACCCCCTGCTCCTCCGTTACCTGACCAGCTACCCGTTGGGCCAGGGATAAAGGAGCTGCCGGGGACTGGGGGCCGTGGGCAAATATTGTCTGTCATGGGGGGGGGGGGGGGGGGGTTTGCCATAATCCCCACGCTTGGCAGGCGGCTTGGGGATCGCAGCGGGTCACCGTTTAGCTAGAGGACGCTGCGGCCCGTCCTCCGGTGGCTGGTCGTAGTTTTAGGACATACCCGGGTCCCATTTAAACGAGCATTAAACAATACTAATATAAGGTATGTATAATTTATGTTCTGTCGTAACGAGCACAGTTTCACGAGACGTTAGTTGCAGTGCAATAAAACAAACAAAATTTTGTGTTTATTCGTGTCCCATTTTTCTGTAATATAGATAAGATTTATAATTATTCATAATGGATTCTGTTACTGCAGGTATGTGTTGTTTAGTATGTGATATTGATATCATAAGTTTCAAATAAAATAAAATGTTACTTGACTTCGCACAAAACGAGGTAAAATGTATTACAATTTCTTAAAGACGAGCGTTTTAGTTGATGTTCTGTACATTTCTGCGCTATAGTTTGTTTCGAGAAAACGTAGCTTAGTATGTCTGTTATATATTTCTGTTAAAAAATCTACCGCCTTTTACCGCCACTCATACAAGTTGTGCTAGAACACGAACATTTAATTAACTGAATATTATGTACCATTTCATGTTTACTGTGATCTTTACGTTTATTTAACACTGTAGTTTTCCTGTTTTTAAACTTGGTGACTTATTTGTAACTTATAAGTACCATGTTGGTTACATACATTCACGAAACGTATTTACTATTGATTGACATGTAACTGTATTTCGTTGATTTTTTGTCATTTTGCTTTTAGGTACTTTATCAATGACTAGGTTGGAGTTGGTCGAATATTGTTTTTCACGTCCAGAGAAGTTGTTTGTTAGCAAATTTAAACACCTTACACAACATATACTCATTAGAAAAAACTCAATGTCCACCTTAAAATTCATGGAACTAAACACATTCTAAGTAATTTTAAAGCTGGATTCCAAGTACGCTTTTCTGCTGATATTTATCAAAGAAATTGCTATTTCACCAGAATCTTACAAGTTAAAAACGTCTGCAAAACCAGTAGAAATACATCAGCTGACCCCAGAGAAAGCCTTAGCCATAGAATAACACGCATGATAAATGAGGCCTGTAAAACCAAGCCATACTGGCTTGGTACCGAAACGGCCCGCGTCAGTACTAATAATTAAACTTATCTATCTATCAACAGTGGAACTGTTTCCTTACTTTTGGGGCAAATCTGATTCCTCTAGCAACATTACTTGTACACTTGTGTGCGTGTCACCGAGATAGTACGCGTAACTTACTCCTACATCCATTTTTTTCTTGCCTCACGCCATGATAGTTTTCTAATACGAGACTATCGTTCTATGCGTTATTATTCTAAGGCCTTAGCATTCTTTATTAATGGTCGATTTTCGGTTAATCAGTATAAATTGATAAGGAAAACTTGTGTTTATTGAACTGAAACTGAACTTGAAAATTTAACTTGTGTAACTTGAAAAACCTTTTTAACATTATATTTTAACAAAAACTAATCGTGTGTATCGTAATTCGTATATAAACATTGGTAAATAATTTTGGCCAAGCTTCTCATACTACATAGAACAGTGTGCGCCCGCCCGGGTACGTGCCCGTACCAAATAGACGACGCGGTGTGCAAGGGATTTTGGCCTTTAGACTGGTAAAGCGACGGAGTCCGTGATAGTACATAATCGTATGGTAAATAATCGTAAACATTTCTCTAGTTACGGAAGTGTGTGGGCTCAACAAACCTGTCAAAGCCAACTCCCAGGACCTGCAACTGAGGGACAGTCTCAACGTAACCCCTGTCCTTTATCTTGACAGTTTTGTACTCGACAAGAGCAGCCTTTGTTGATGCAGCACCCATGTCAAAGAACAAGGCGTGCCATGCCGTTTCATTGATTTCCTGGAAAAAAGATAAATGTCTTACAACAGTCAAAATAATGATCAATATAATTATCTTAAGATAATGACACGTTGAAAAAGTGACTACCTCAGGTGGGAATCGAACCCAAGTAACACGTCTTTACTAACTATAAGTATAAGGTTGCACAAAAGATCCCAATGGGTCAACGTACTGCTTCGAGAGGGAGACCTTTGCAGGCCCCACTAGATAGGATAAGATAACTAATAAGTATATTTTGAGCGTTATTAACTCCAATCGCATTTAAAAAAAAGATGTCTGACATCCAGTGTACCCATTAGGGCATGCTCCCGGGAATTCCCGGTACCGATTTTTCCCGGTATTTTCCGGGAAATTGACTTTTTACGCAGTACCGGTACTGAGAATTTGTTTCCCGGGAAATTCGGTACTTTCGGTACTATTGTTATAATTTAAAATTACGCCAATATTAGGCTTCGCGTTTGCGGTAGTCTACTTTGCGGTAACCTCGGACTAATGCTCTTAGTTGCAAACCAGGCAAATTTCGTAGCGTTATCAGATTTTTATTTCCTGAGTTCTCAACCGTGACGTCACTGGTACTATTTACAGGGGAAAATATTGTAAATAATGTACCCGTACCCTAAACCGTACGGTTTCATCGTCATCGCACTCCAATGATTTGATAATTCCATTAAAATAATTTCTTTTTTGTTTGCTAATTTACCTTTACCTTCCAAATGACCTCGTTCGTACCTCTAGAGAGATGTTTTTTCGCGGTGAATGCGCAAACTTGTGTTTTAGAGGGGTTAAAGTGGACTAGGTTATGTCAGAACAAACTCAGGAAGCCCGTACGATGGAAGTTTAGAGAGAAGAGCCCTGTGCTATACCCTGTTAAAGGATTTCGCTACTTCCAAGCTAACTGCTAGAGTCTCCCCTTTACTCTCGACTGTCTCCGTTCATCGGAGAGTAAGGTACACTAAAAGATCACCAGCCGAACGACCGCGACGAAAACCATACTGGCGATCGCTTAGTAGCTAGTTTTCTTTTAGGTACCTTAAGAGCTGGCGGTTTGTAATGGACTCCATTACTTTGGAGAGCAAAGAGGTGATGGCTATTGGCCTGTAGTTGGACAGATCTCAGCGATCGCCTTTTTTGAGAATCGGGTGGACAAGGGCTGTCTTCCAAGAGCTCGGGACAACGCCAGTAGTGTAAGTGAGCCGGAAAAGGCGCGTTAGAACCAGCGCCAACTAAGGAGCACACGTCCGAAGCACAATGGGTGGAACTGCATCAGGCCCACTCGACTTATGGATATCAAGGGAAAAAAGAGCCTTACGAACTGACCTTTGTAGGAACCGGATGTTTGGCATTGAACAAGCGCAATGCGGTATGGTTGGTGGAGTTTTCCCCATCGTCCTAGGTTGAGTTAGATGCGAAAAGAATGCCCAAGAAATCAGCTTTCTCCTTTGCAGTATGGATGGCCCAGGCAATCAACGGTCTTGTTCAATGGTGGTGGGGACGGCTGACAAAAATTCCCTAAGATAGCTTTGGCGAGAGACCAGAACACACGCGTACCCGTTTTGGGGGTTAAAGTTACTCGCGTCCGTAGGTTTACCCTTGAGACCCTACACGTGACCCCTGTGCTAAATGAGTGACACTGACTGAGTGGTAGAGCCACGCTGCGTTGCAGCACGCATTGGGCCGGCTCCCCCGGCGTAATACCACCCTCTCACGAATATCTGGCGTGAAATAACAGCACTTGGTGCTGTAGTGTTTCGTCTGGCCAGTGAGGGTTCCGGAGGCCCATGCCCCCCCTCCTCACAATTCCTATTCATTTCTAAACCCTATTCCTTCCTTAAAGGCCGGCAACACACCTGCGATTCCTCTGATTTTGCGGGTGTCCATGGGCGACGGTGATTACTCTCCATCAGGTGACCCGCCTGCTCGTTTGCCTCCTTCTACAATAAAAAAAACCCGAAGGAAGACGCACTAGCCTCTCGCCAATTACACTTATGAATGATGACTTCGCCTTGGCAATGTCCTTCTTGAAGGACCTGGCGGCAAAGTTGTACCTCTTTCTGAACACACTGGTGTTTGGATCCTTTGATGACACCGCATTAGCCCAGGCTTGGTAATGTTGTCGCTTTTGGCGAGACGCCATTTCGCAGCAACGACCAAACCATGGTTAGGACCTGCCGCCAATGGGAACCACAGAGTTTGGATTGAAAAGTTCCATTCCCTGCAGTATCACATCAACGACAAAGTCGGCGACGACATCAAGATCATCCAGCGAGAAGCAAACTCGCCACCATGAGTAGGACGCAAAGAAACTTCACATCCCATCCCAGTCCGCTGACCAATAATCAGACAGTGCTCTGATGAGCCTAGTGGTGCATCAACAGAAACTTAATAGCCGTCTGGGTGCGAGGTCAGCAGAAGGTCCAATAAGGAAGGTGCATGGCCCTCCACATCTGGAACCCGTGTAGGCTCGGTTACCAATTGGGACAGACTGTAGGCCAAAGCGAAGTCATGAACGGCTCTACCCGCGTGGTCTGTTGTGCGTGAACCAAGCCGTTTGACGTGGTGGGCATTGAAGTCTCCCAATACCACAATCTCGGCTGAGGGAAGGGGATCCGTTGGAGAAGGGTCTGTCGCCGTTTAAACGGTCTCGGTTTGGACGAATTTATATTATTTGCCTGCTCACCTTAAAACACTCATGATAAAAATCCATTGTATGTAGACCCTTTTAAATTTAAAACATTCAACTCGGATGACCTCTAACCAATTCCATTCGATAAAGTGATTCCACAGCTAGTACAACAATTGACAAAACCATTTTTTGTGTAATATTTTATTTTGCTCAATGATCCATATATCAAACGTTAGTTACATCTGGGTTAAAAAAATCTCAGTACCGAAATTTACCGAAATTTCCCGGTTTTCCCGGTACCAGAGTTAGCGCAGTACCGGGAATCCCGTTTTCTCCACAGTACCGGGACTGCAACCCCTAGTACCCATGTATGTTCCGCGATTTTTTTTAGTTTTCGAGCTATGATTTTTTTTTAATTTTGTGAATTTTCGACATTGTATAATATATTTTTTGGAAATTATGCAATTTTCAAAAAAAGATGCATAATTAAAAAAAAAAGATGCATAAGTAATTTTAAAAAAAAGATGCATAATTTTAAAAAAAAGATGCATAATTTCCGAAAAAATTGTATACTTATTTAAAAAAAAACTCAAAAAAAAAGTATTTCCGGATAAAGCTAAAAAAGCTAAGGAATCTAAAAAAAGTTTTAGTGTCACCGTTTGGGCCATTCTGTATAAATGTCAAATGAAATGTCAATGCTTTTGTCAAACTTTTCCGCTGCGATTTAGTATGAGATTAATTAGAGATAGGTCATTAGAGGAAGGTTGAGATATTAACTTCGATCATCTGAACACTAGATACACAATCCCATATAAAATATGTTCGAAAAGTGGTTCTCATTTATTCTATACAATTTTGTTTTCGAATAATCACAACTAATTTTGATACTCGGCGCTATCATCACCACAATAGGTAATAAACTTGGACGGCAATTTCAAATGACAACTGTCAGCAACCCAATGCTCTTGACTGTCTTATTAATAAAAATGGCCAAACGTTACACCTCGGTTTAAAGTGACGCTGTCTCGTTTTTGTTAAAGAAGACAGATAGAGGCAGCGTCAATTTAATCCTAAGTATAACTTTAATCAACATTTATTAATAACAGGGTAAGAGTGCTAATTGTGTATCTAGTGTTTAAATGATCATAGGTTATTAAAAAAATATATCAAATATTACAAATCAATCTATTTGTTGTTTTGCCTATTACAGTTAAAAGTTTCACGAGCTTAATTCTAGATAGATTGAATTAAAAAAAAAAATATTAAATCTGTTGATTTGAGTTTTACTTAGTTTTACATGACTACAAAGTTTTTGTTAGAAAACTGTGTACAAAGTGTGCTGATGATAGCTATGTGTTAAGATTTATATATTAAGTCTCACCTTTCGCCTAAATATGCCATAATTAATGGCAATGCCAGTGTAATCATTGATTAATTGTAAAACATTGAGTCCAGCCAGTGCAGCGGCCTCCTTCATTGCTCGGCGTTCAGCTTGGTTGAAAAATCCAGGCACTGTGATCACACACTCACTAATTTGTTGACCTGAAATAAATGGTTAAACTGAAATGCACTGAACAAGTCTAACAATTTTTTTATTTAAAAAATTGTAAGTATAGGTACAGTTTGATTGAATTAGGATGCGATTGTGAATTTAGCTGCGAGTGCCGGTGCGCGCAGGTACATCGCGTGACCGATCGGCGGGAGGGCAACCGCGGAATGCAGTCTGCTAGCGGGCGGAGGTGCATCGCCCTCCCAGCGCTGTAACGCCCCGCTGACACCTAAAATTCGCAACTGCGACGCGACTTGTGACTATGTTCACGGTCGCCATTCTATTTGAATCGCACTTTATTTGTTTAAAAGATACAAAAATTAACATTATGTACACTGAGTGAATGAAGCAAAGAAAGTATGTCAGGATCGTAGCAAATGGAAGGCTATGATATTACCTAAAGTACTGAATACCTTACCACAAAATAAGCAAAATATTTACTTAAATAACCCTAATTTTAAAAAATCATTAAAGAAATATTATATAGATAAAAATGCATCTGATTTTATTATTTAGTTGTTTAGTGTGAGGAGCACTCGCAGGAACACCGGTCACTGCTTATCATCGTGCAAATTATATATAGCTATAAACACTGACCTCAGCTAGGTACGGCCGCTGTTGGTTAGGGTGGAGCGTCAATGTATGAAGAAAAAAAAAAGTTAACGAATCGTCTTCGAATACCTAGAAAAGGTTGCATATGTGTGAATTCTTAACAAATATATTTTTATTTATTTTTTTCGAGATATTTATTAGCCCTCTACCTTAGCCCAAAGATTTAAAATTCTTGACAAAAAGTGAAGTTTTTAATATCATTTTATAACGAAAAACAATTAAAAAATGTTTTTATTTTGTTTTATTAGTAATAATAAAACACCAAATTTATGAACAGTAAGTTTTATTTGTGAAAAAGAGATAAGTTTGTTTCAATAAAAAATATTGAAAATTATCAAAATTCGAGAAAAACATGAAAGTTTGACGATGTTAATTAATGACGTTTTTGTTTATTTTACAACTTTTTTTGGTCTCAAAGTGAGGCATTATTGCTCGTGATTCAGTTTTAGATCTAATAAAACCATACCTACCAACCTTGCCTTTTCACCAGCGACAGCCAATGACGCTTCACTCACCATTTTAACACATCGTTCTAGCGCTTGTGTGGCAAAGAAAATTTGGAAAACTCATAATGGTATGCGACTGTGTTTGAAGCAGGTTTTCTAATTCGTTGTCAGTAATTTTATTCAACATTGGATGTGGTGTGACTTGTGATTCGCCCAAAATAATTATATTAGTGTGTTGTCATTGGCACTAAAATTTAACTTTGGTATTTCGATTATTCTCACTCCTGGTTTTTCCATTTTTCATCATTTCATCATTCATCTTGCTGCAAATTATTCGTCTTAGCCCTATTTCTCTATGTGTTGTCATTTTATCGTATAACATTCCGAATAAAAGGTTCTCAGGGTGTGCAAAAAATGCATTTTGCTGTATAAACGGATCGATAATTTTTTGACATCAGAACTCAAAGATCTAGAAAATGTAATCAATTTGTAAACGTGAGGTAGCTCTTTTTTAAACGAACTTTTTTATACTGAACTACACAGGAGCGTATACTTTTATAATGATCTAGTTACTAGAAGGGCTTTGTGTACCAACGTAAAGTCACAAAATTCTATTGGCTGTTGTTAACCATCGAGAGTGAGCCATTTTTCCAGGATTTCTATGAGACAAATCTTGAGGACAAATACTTCTGATCTGTACTTAGATTATCCTCTATTTACTTAGATAAAACAGGCATGTTTGATGGGATTGCGATAAATTGAACAATAGGAAGATTAGTACAATTTTCTAATGCTTTTCCTATTGGACCAGAATAAAGTTGAGTTCCGGTTGTCGCCGGATATTTAATAAATAAATGCCGAAGAAGCAGCTCTATTGCATGTTGTTGACAAATAAACTATTGCAGTGATCTACGTAACTTTAGTTCGGATCACACCACTTTTCTAGCCAGTATTTGTTGCTGTAATACCATCGCATCCAACAATCGCATCTAACAACCACTACATTCTTTAATTCAAGTTCTTTTTTGGCGAAAAATTGATATATTTAGTCCACTATTGCTTTCCCCGTACCAGATAATGTTGTTATATGTCCCAAATAAAATGAGCCCGGTTTCCCAATTAAGGATATAATATGTTCCTTCGTAACTTTTTTTATGTAAACGTTGACCTCGCTTTTTGTAAACCAATCTTATCTTTTCTACATCTCTTTCGTTCTTGTTTTCTAGCTCTTCGGACTTAGCTTCGGTCTATCACATTTTCAGCGTTCTCCGAAGTCATGAAGCCAATATCGTACAATGCTGCGCTGCCACTGCTGCTGCCGAACGATTTGAGACACTAAACCGATCACACACTTGAGCTAAAGTAGGAAGCGACAGCATGTTTCTTTTAATCTGCATTATTGGAATAGAATCTGGTGTTTTTGCTGTCGAAGGATCGCTGGGAGCACTGAGTCCGTTTCGTTCCTCGTCACTCTTTTACGTAACTTTACTATGAACCTTTTATATTGAACTATAAATATACTTCAAATAACTGTTAAAATAATACAGGAGTAGGAACAATAAAAAAATATACATCAAAAGCAAGAACTCAAATAACAAACCTACCCGCGGCAGTGTCGTTTCTTTATCGCAAAATTTATTTATAATTAACGTTTTTGACGTTTTTGTATTATGAGATCATGCTTAATTATCATGATAAATAATTTTTTAATTAAACTTCTTTATATCTAGAGTAAGATGAGATACTTTTAATAAGATTTGGATAAATAATTTGTTTTTTATAAACTTCCAAAATATACTCTATTTTGCATATTTTTTTAAACTTTGAGGGGTGGTAGAGGGCTAAAAGTATATTCCAATAATTTTATTATTATTTTTCTTGTATTACCTATCACCAACTGCAACTTTTTTTAACTATTCCATTTCAAAAATCTAAAAATAAAAATGACGCTCCACCCTACTGTTGGTGCGAGTACTCCGACAGACTATGTTGATTTTGTTTTATAATATATAATTTAATTAATTTAATTTAATAATTTAATTTCAAACTCTCCAAGGCACATAAACCCACGAAGTTTTTGCTGAGGATCGATGATGTTAAAATTTGTATTTTAAATGTTTTGAACAATAAATAAAAAATAAAAAAAATAAAAAATATCTGCCTACTGCTTTGGGAAAACAGCATAATGTATGTTAGTGTGTTGTATAATAAGTATCATCATCAGCCCAAGTATGTCCACTGTTGGACAAAGGCCTCAGGTCATGTATTTATACAATCCTACTAATATTATAAACGCGAAAGTTTGTAAGTATGGATGGATGTTTGTTACTCTTTCACGTAAAATCTACTGAATGGATTTGGATGAAATTCGGCATACAGATAGTTTATAACCTGGATTAACACATAGGATACTTTTTATCCCGATATTCCCACGGGAACTGAAACCACGCGGGTGAAACCGCGAGCGGCTGCTAGTTTTTAATACATTTTTTTCTTACCATGATTGACCTCTGCAAACTCTTTGGCCTTAGCCAGTAGCTGTGCCACTAACTCTTCAGGTGTGAACCTAGTCTTCTCATCATGGATGAACTCTGGTGTTCCACGCTCTGACGCCACTATTTCATAGTAAGGGTACCTTTCTCTGCAATCAATTAATAAGAATGTGTTAGCTACTGGTGTAGTTTATCAACAATTTTGAGATGAACAGTTTCATAGCAACTTCAGTATTGGTGCAATATAGTAAACTATGTATGTCTCCATGATATCTTAGTGAAGCACTCTTTTGTGTAAGAACACTAAAATGTACCCAAGCACACAAGTAAAATAATTTACTTTACTGTCTGCAACATGCAGTGAAACCAGACAATAGACATACAATTGTTAGTAAATATCAATGGATGTTGCGGTCAGTAACGTGTTAAAGACCATTCTGCCTCGTAAATGAAAACACAGTAACTCCGAAAAACCCGTTTTGTGAAAAACGCAATTGAAGTTCCATAGTTAAATCGTTTCGTTAAAAACAAAATATTTAAGTTATGTTGAAAATTACATTTTTAAATGTTAAAAAATGCTTATAGCTTCAATTCTGTATACAAGGCGACTGCTAGAAACTGCAAGAAACTTCAAGGACTGGTCAGATTAAGTGTTTTAAACATGATAAAAATTACACAAAAGAAATTCGTCCTTTTTTCATTTTTAATTAAATAATTCATTTTGCGAATTTTAATTGGATAGTCTTTGAGTATCTGATATAGATAACTAAGATTTAATTATCAAATAAATAATAAAATCAGGTAATATAATAAATAACAAAATAATTTATTAAATTTCATTTTATTAAGCTAAAACCCAGTAACTACATGGTTACTGTGGTCTAACTTAGTTTTACATGTTACTGTGTTTTGCCCATTTAAAGACACTAACTCTAGTGTTTCTCAAGTAATCTTAACACAGTAACTGTACACATAATGGGTTCAAACCTAATAATATGAAGCTTCAATTACTTAGCTAAATGCCTCGTAAGTGAAGATGAAGTATTCATCCAAATTTATTTAATCGCCTTCAAAGTATGCTCCTTCAGAAACGATACACTTACGCCAACGAATAATAGCTAAATGCCTCGTAAGTGAAGATGAAGTATTCATCCAAATTTATTTAATCGCCTTCAAAGTATGCTCCTTCAGAAACGATACACTTACGCCAACGAATAATCCAATCACCAAAACATTAACGCTTTTTCCGGAATTGAGTTCAGTTCTCGCCGCGAATTCGTCTTCTACCGAATGAAAACGGGTGCCACGTAGTGCTAATTTGAGTTTAGGAAAAAGAAAGGTGTCGACTGGAGCCATATCTTGTGAATAAGGTGGTTGCTAGATGGTATTTGTTGAGATTTTGGTCAAAAATTCGTTTACAATGATGGCCTTGTGCGAAGGCACATTATCGTGGTGCAAAATTCAAGAATTTGTTTTCAACAAATTTGGCCTTATTTATCAAATTTGCTCTCTTAAACTCCGCAAATTGCTCAAATAATATTCTTTATTTACCGTTTGACCTTCCGGCAAGAATTCCGAGTGCACAACACCGCGATAGTCAAAGAAAACAGTCAACATGACTTTGACTTTTGATCGACTTTGGCGTGATTTTTTCGGTTTCGGTTCAGTCGGAAGGCGCCACTCCCGAACTAACTAAAAACAGCACTGTTTTTAATCTAAATAACAGATGCAACTCAAACTCCGCGCCAAAATGGATAACAGTTGTGCCAATCTAACAACAAAAAAAAACAAAATTGAAATTGGAATCTTATACAAATCATCCGTTCCCGAAACTTTTTTGACAGAATGTATTGTGAGACTGGTTGTTTATTGTTTTTGTTTAAGTGATTTTTTACAGATGTGATTTAATATTGGTTGATTTTATACCAAGAGTTGTAAAACTGATTTTAAACAAAATATCTCGTTAGTTTTTTTTAACTCTGAAAAAGACTAAGTCCGGATTTAGCTCCGAAACTCCGGAATTGAACTGCCAACACCGGAAGCCAGATCCGGAGTTGAGAAGCTTCCGGTTTTACATGCCCTAGTCGCGAGTTTCTACCCATAAGCCGTTCCAGGGATCTAATCTGTAATTTAGCTCATCACGTTTCTTCTGAATATGTGTTTTCCAGGTTTGTCTTCTGTCAAGGTAAAAGTCAAGGTGTTGTGTGACCTTTTGGCCAAGTTTAACAGGAGGGCAATCTTTTTTTCTCAAGGTAAATGTGATGTGATTTGACTTAGTACCAGTAGCTTTTATTCTCCAGGACTGCATCTAGGAAAGCACATTATTCAAATGTTCTTGCAGTTTTCTTGATGCTATTTCAGGATCTGCGTCATTTGATAGTATGGCTGTGTCATCTGCAAAAGTGGCCGTAATAACATTTTCTGACTCTGGTACGTCAGCTGTATAGATGAGATACAGTGAGGGCCCCAGCACAGATCCTTGAGGTACTCCTGCTTTTATGTCGTTAAAATCAGAGGTAGAGTTGTGGATTTTAACATAAAAGATACGACTGTCCAAGTGGGACTTCAATAGAAGGTAAAGATTATTAGATAATATTTTTTTAGTTTATAAAGCAAACCATTATGCCAGACTTTGTTGAAAGCTTGTTGCACATCCAAGAAAACTGCCGAGCTGTACTTCTTATTTTCAAGGTTCCTTGTGTGCTCACACACCCTGTGTACTTGCTCGATGGTTGAATGATTCCTCCAAAATCAAAACTGGTGCTCGGGAATAATAGACTCATCAGTTAATGTCTCATTGAGGAGTGACAGGATGATTTTCTCAAGCCCCTTTGATAATACAGGTAAGAGGCTTCTCGGTCTATAAGAGGATGTTTAATGCGGTGTCTTTCCTGGCTTTGAAATCATCATTATTTGGGAGACCTTTCATATACTCGGGAAGTGAGCAACTCGTAATACAGCATTAAAGAGTGATGCAATAAGAGTGCGTGTTTGCCCATGTTTCATTGTCCATATTAAGTGGATGCCGGGCAAGTTGTGGCTTTTCGCGGAATTTTACTGTTTTCCATGGTGAATATTCGGTCTTAGCTGGAGCTGTAGGGGTTAAACTTTGCAAATGTTGCTGTAATGTTTTGTTTTCTATATTAACCAGAAACTGTTTAAGACTAGGGGCTGCTTTGTTGAAGTCTCTTATATCCGCTGGATGACCACTGCTGTGCCACACTCTTCTAAGGCGTCGTTTCTCTAGGACTTTTTCTTTAATAATGTTTGGCACATTTTGTTCTTTTGCTATATTTGACGATTCCTGAAGTGGCGTGAGAAGAGTGGTGTGAGTACAGGTCCAAGCAGCTTATTGTACCATCTTAGTTAGATACTTAGTTAGCAGTGACGAAGGTTCCATACAACTCGATTCCCACCGGCTTCCCTTCAGAAGTTTAGAACACAACCACTCTCTACTTGAATTGAGAAATGGCACAATCAGTAATTATAAAAGTAAATATATAAAAGAAACATTACAAAACGCCTACACTATGGACAACAAAATTTGCTTTTCAACAACATATTGCTATAAAATAAGCCGCAGGCGCGATCGGCTTTTTGGCAGTTAAACTTCTGTACAAAATATACGTCATGACGTCACATAAAGGTCAATAAACCCGCCCGCGTATTAGCAGCCGGTAAGCCGTCTTTATCCAAGTTACTTGATAGAGAAAGTAATACAATTTGCGTGCGCGTGAGCGGGATGGAGGAATATGGTTTTCGGTTTGTGTTCTGTTGACAGATAATTTGACGTAATTGCAATTCATCATTGAATGCATGACTGTGTTTTATTAGTATTTTAATTTATTAGTTAGTTTCACCTATAAGAATGATTAGTATTGTAGTTGGACTTTGTTTATTTGTGTTGTGTGTAGTGATGAAAGTAGTTACGAAAACGTACATTGTAATTAGGTATTTGCAGTAAGTAGATATTGTAATAATTTGAAATTACGTATTTAGAGTAAGTAGATTTGCAAAGTAATCAGTAGAATTGTAAGATGTCGGCATTAATAGCTTTAGATTCTTCCCAGCTTTTATGATAATGTCTTAGGCAGAAAACTGATTTAGCGGTCCTCATTGCCTGGTCCGAACGCAACATTTCTTTGTGCGTTTAAACGATTTTGTTGGACATATTCAGCAATTAGGTTAGGTCTGACTTTGTAAGAAAGAATAGACGAATAGCTTTAGAGTATAAGTAGTATTATTAGTACTTAGTCGATTAAGTTTTGTTTAATTTACATCATATCATCATTTCACCACAAACGGCTTTTATCAAAGCCACTTCTATTATGCTTGCAAGACACTGTTTCAATATCTCAGTGCTTACACGTATAGTAAAAGTGGACTGAAGATACATCTGCCTATACAAGACTGAAGCTAGGATGCCAATCACAGATTTTCGGTAAGGACTCAAGACTGCATGCCCGTGCTCGGAGTAGGTAAGCATTTTTTTTTGCTCCGGCTTACCTCTCTCAATATTTCACGCTTCGCCACTGTTAGGTCTCATAATTATAAAGAACCAAAACAAGTATGTATACAACTTGTTACACAGTTTAAGCAATAAAGGAATTCTATTCTATTCTATTCTATTCTAAACACAGTAACAGAAGTTATTGCGTTTTCATATACAGCAGCATTGTCATTACTTAATGAGTCAAATGCACATCAAAAGATATCAATTAGGTCACTATTTATGATTCTTTGATGGAGATTAAATAAAAAAATGGTAGTATTGTACATTATATGTTGCTTAAAAGGTTAAAGACAACAAAAAATTACAAAATCAGAATGTACATACCTGTATGCTTGTACTATAGGATGATCAAACGGTTTTCCAAGCAAATCTAATAAATATTTATAAGAAAATTTCGGGAATTTGACACCAACGGTGACAGCGTCTTCCCCGAAGGTTCGCACGCCGTCTCTGAACGCCACAACAGCTGGCGTCTTCCTTTTTGACTCCTTATTCAACACAATTTCCATCGGAATACCTGGTGACACGATGCCGATTTTCATCCATTCTGAACCCAGATCGATAGAAATTACTGCAGCTGCATCGGCTCGTTGAGTCAAAAGTAGAGGCAATAAAACAGCACACAACACCCCGTACATTTTCTGTAACGAATGGAAAACCGGGATAACGCAAACACTATACACATCAGCGATACGATACGAGAAAAGGGTTGACACATCGATCACTGATCTATGAAAATATATGCACTTACAATATTTATGGCCATTTTATTTCAAGGAATTGAACATCTAGGCTTATAGCAATGAATTCAACGACTCTGAATGTGCGGAAAATAACAAATCCTAAAGTATTTTCTAGTCAAAGTGGGCCAGCTACTTTAGTCCACGTCAAGTTTAACGTGTTTTCTTCTTTTTGGTCAATGACGTTGTTGCCAGTGTAAAGAAAAAAAGTCAATAAACTCCTTTTCATGCATTATTTTATTGTAGTTAGTATCGTAGCCACAGACGTATACTTCTTATTATACGTCTGTGATCGTAGCAAACTATTTTAATAAAAGTATTTTTAAACAAATTATCCTAAGAAATTATCGGATTATGTCATATATTTTAGATAAATTATTTACTAAAAAGCACAGACATATATAAATGTCTGTGCTAAAAAGTAATTTTCAATGCTGGTATAATGCTGGATTTACACGAAGCCAATACTTGTGACAATCCACTAAGCCAGTCCAATAAGCCAATGCCCATGCTAAAGCAAAAATGCCTTGAGGACAATCCAATGTAGTGGACCTCAGAACAATAACTAAAGCATAGAAACCACGCTAAAAGACGAGCTAGACAACAGCTATCTTACTCATATGACTTCATTTAATTTTTGTAACGAGAGTGAATGAAACCTTCTAATCCACATTCGTTTCTATTTTTTCTAGGTTGTCACAAGGTAAATGTCAAATAGATGTAATTGGATGTCTTTAGAACACCATCAGATTAAATGTGTCGTTATTTTCTTTTTGTTGCTGTGTAAATAAGTGGCAACCTAACTTGGTTACATTATAATGACGGATTGTTTTCAAGCTAAGTTGTAGCTCCTCTGAGATAAATTTAATTATTTGCAAGGTATCCTTCCGAAGAAACCTATAAACTAGCCATAGCATTGTTAGTTATATATATGCGTTACGTGTGACAAAATGTCTTGTGTGATTGAGGGTTGTAAATCCCATATAATAAGAAAAGAAAATAATTAAGAGACAATAACCTTATATCGGTAAGCTCAGACTGTTTTCGTTTTACCTAAACATAATTAATGGCATAAATCTATTAGAACACACTAATAGTTTGTCTAAATAGTCATCGTGTCCAGTTCAATTTTGTTCAAATGTTGAAGGTTATGTTTTCGACTAGTGACGTGCATTTCTATATCGATAAATCAGTATTTTGTGTAAGTGGTTAGCACATCTATCTTTAAATTATGATATATGTATACGCCTCATTTACAACTTGTTTTACTCTTAACATGATATTAATAATTTATAACTTTAAAAGTTACCTATTGATAATTTAAAAAATATGCATAAATGAATGGTCTTCTTGATTACTAATACTACCATTTATCTGCATTTTCACTAATTTTAAAAATTCTTCATTTTGGTTACAGGTTTCCAAAAAATGATGATATAAATAAAGAATGGCTAGGGCCGGCGTGTAAGAAGACTAAATTGGATATGGAATAAACGCAGTCATATATGTTCTAAACATTTTACGATCAATCAATCATGAACAATGTCTGCGACACATTTGTACCAACAAGCATTTTGAGCAATCTTGTTAATCATTCTCTAAAACAAAGTTTCGATGACAATCACAGAATCCTATTGATAAAAGCCGTGCCTAAGTTATATTTGACAATACGAATGCCAAACTGGAATTACAAGAATGTGCGCCTCGTGACAAATTATAAAGCTTTTTAACCAAAACCTTCTTATTTAAGAGGCAGTGATTTAATAAAAATGTTTTAAATGTTTATTTATAAGTTTTTTATTTCCTTAGTAATCCTTCATATTTATATTTTCCTCGTATCAATTTTCAGATTTACTTTCAAAGCATAAAGTTCAATATCCATCTAGTTAATTTGACAGATAAGGGTAGGCCGATGTGACACTGCTGTACCTACAGTGATTCAATATAATATTGTAGGTGTTTTTCTTGTGCACCATAATGTAGGTTTTGAAAATTTGTCCGATTTAGTTTATATCGTTTCCAAGGCAAGCGAAAAAGCCGACAATGACCAAATTATTATGTTAGCGTCGAGAAGACAGGATTTGTATCGCTCTCCATACATATTCTGTCATTCTGTATCATTTTCTCGTGGAAGTGCATTTTGTGAGTTGTGAGATGTAGTGCGTGTAGTGAAACGCAACGAAATATACAGAATGACAATAGTGCATGGAAAGCAAATACAAATTCTGTCTCCTCGATGCTAACATAATACTTCGGTCATTGACGGCGCGCTTATCCTTCGCCTTCATATTTATTTACATGTTCAATATATAGTTTTATTTTTGTCGATATAAAATGCCGAGAAATGACGTCCCTAGTGTGGAATAAACTAGTGACCACCTACACAAATTAGGACAAGTCAATCATTCTCCATCTCTTTCTAACTCATTAGCATGACTCGTAAGAAGAAGAAGTATAATTATATGTCTTTGCTTGCTATTTTAGCTTGGTTTCTATGCTTGTTATTGTTCTGAGTAGTGGACTGTCTCTATTTACACGATGCCAATATTGGACTGGCTTATTGGATTGTCTCAAGTATTGGCTCCGTGTAAATCCAGCAGCCCTTCGAGTGGCAGATGTCCCGCTCCGGGACATTTTGGTAAAATATTATAAGTAGGTCGCCATTTTGAAAATAGGAGGTTATGTGCATTATTCAATGGGCGATTTTCCGAGATCAAAAAAAAAAAGAAATTGGTTTGTAAATGACTTCATAGATGGCGCTTAGCATAGATTAGTATGGCGCATGGTAAAAGGCGGGTTCATGAAGAGCACGTGTATGGCTGCGTAATATTTATTCTATTCCAAAATAGAAATAGGTTCTGGATGTCCTGAATATAAATAGGTAAGGACTTACTATTTTTTTATTCTTTTGGTAGACAAGTAAAAGTGTAGAATTTATTACAGCCCTTATGTAGGTATGGCTTTGATAAAACGACATCTATCGGGTGTTTTTGAACTAATTTTTACTTTTTAATTTGGGCTGTCAGAAAATCGCCCATTGCCCCACCCTTTAGATTTAAAAAAACTGTAATTTTACTGATTTTTTTATATGAAACCTATACCTACCTTATGGTTGCATTTTTGTAATGAAAATAAAAAATTTAAAGAAAATAAATAAAAAAAATTATAATCAAAACTGCACCGTAGTGCAGAAATGGCCTTAAGATTCATGCCGATTTTCGGTGCAATAACTCTTATAATTATAAAATTATAGTATTTTTAGTTAATAAGTACCTTACTGTTAAATACAAAATTAATATGTTATTCTAAAACTTAAAGTAACAAAAAGATACATGCCCATATATTTTATTACAATTCTAGCTTTACACACCAGCCGGACGTAAACAACGCGAGTCGAGCTCGTCGAGAGCGAGACACTTTTATAAGCTACTGTCTCACGTTGCCATTTTCTGTTAACCCATAGTCTGTCTCTGTTTTATGATCTAACGTTCGTGTGAATTAAAAGAGTGCAGAACCTGTTTTGTTTACATTTATTCAGCCAAAACCGACGCACTACGTCATAGTCCCGGAGCGGGACAAATGCACATGAGTGCCTAAAAATGTCACCCCGGAGCGGGACAAAATGCACATGTCCGACAAATGCGAAATGGCGTTTGCCACTCGAAGGGCAGGAATCAAGTTTGTTTTTAAATTCTTACACACATGGGGGCGATCACGCGAAATCTCACCAAACAAAACCACAACTGAACCGCAGCTGTTATGGTGGCTCCACACATGGCTATTTGTAAAGGCGGCACTTCACTTGGCTTAGCGTGTTCATGTCGCGGAGTCGCGATATCGTTGTGTTTGCCCAAATAAACTGGCACTTCACTTGGCGTCAAACATGAGCCCATTGAAAACCAGCGTCAGGCTCTATTGGACCTGACAAAATGCTGAATTGGCTACCTTTTTAGCTGCGGCCGTGAGTGTTATTGCTATACTTTTATTAAGTGTTATTATATTAATCTGTTTTTTTACTATGTTTTGTTAAACTGTTATTGTTGTAACTGTCTTGTCTGTTGTAGCTAAATAAACTAGTTTTTATTTCATTTCATTTATTTTATTTTACATGGACTGTACGGGCAAACAACTCAAATATTACACAATATTTGCTTGTTCACAAACAAATTGAATGCAACAGTGAAGGACGTGGCAGTGTACCCCTGGTTTTTATTTTGCATAGCACGGTTCTCCTTAGTTATTTTGAATATCGATCCATGCATCGTTCAGTCGTTTTTTGTTTTTATGAGAGGCATTTTTGGGGTCCCAAATACAAGGATGCATTTGGTATAATTCCAAAAATCGCAAAACCTACGGTTTCGTTTGTCCAATTCATTTTACTACGTTTTCGTAAAAAAAATTAACACGTCTGAACAGGACAGCCGCACGCGCGCTTCTGCTCAGAAGTGTGGGTGGACGGTCGACGCAAATATTTGCCTCATTTGATTCCTTTGATGTGTTAATTATCAAAAACCGACAAGTGGACGGAAACCATACACGTATAATTATACGTCTGTGATGCCGGCACTTCACTTGGCGTATCGTGTTCGTTTGGCGATATCGTTGTGTTTTCCCAAATAATCTGGCACATCACTTGGCGTCAAACAAGCCATCCACACATGGACTATACGGGCAAACAACGCAAATATTCACAATATTTGCTTGTTCACAAACAAATTGAATGCAACAGTGATGGACGTGTCAGTGGCAGCAGCTTATTACATTTACCTGAATGCGGCTTGCTAACACCTATTTCTTTATTGTGCAGGGTTCTCTTAAGTTATTTTGAATATCGGCCCATGCAACGTTGTCGGTTTTTGTTTTTATGAGAGGCATTTTTGGGGTCCCAAACACTAGGATGCATTTGGTATAATTCCAAAAATCGCAATACGGTTTCGTTTGTCCAATCCATTTTACTATGTTTACGTATAAAAAACTGAACACGTCTGAACAGGACAGCCGCACGCGCGCTTCTGAACAGAACCAAGTGTGGACGGCCGACGCAAATATTTGCCGTATTTGATTCCTTTGATGTGTGATCAAAAACTGACAAGTGGACGGAAACCAAATTCGCTATTTGCGTTGTTTGCCTTATTCGTGCAAATAAAGCAAATATATTCAAATAGGCCGTCTACACATTGCCGTGTTCGGACAAATAATGCAAATACGCGAACACGATACGCCAAGTGAAGTGCCGCCATTAGATAGACTAACTTTTATAGTGCTTAGACCTTGTCCAGAAGTGGCGAATTCGCCGCGAATCGTCTCGCGCGAACGCATACGCGCGTTGTAGAGGTACAGGCTGCCCATACATTGCGTCCACAAGCATCGCGCGAGTTGAATATTCACTTGAGATACTAGGGGCCTCTTGGTTGCGTTTGCGTCCAGTTTACGCGCGAATGTAATAGCGAGTGCACGGATTTAGGGAAATGGAGCGGAAAATTTTTGATACAGAATTGTTCATAGATGAAATAGAGAAAAGACCGGCGATTTGGGATATAAAGTCGTTTGATTTTAATAATAGAATTACAAAACGGAGGGCTTAGGAAGAACTGGTGTTATTTTTTTTTTATAGTGACTCGTCATAGTGACTGCATCCTGCCTGATGGTAAGAAGCTGATGCAGTCCAAAATAATGAGAGCGCTCCCCACCGTGGAATAAACACGATAACGCGCGCTCCCATTCATGACGGCCGGCATAAATGCCGTTTCACGCCCCGCTTAAAAGACCCGGGCCCAGGACTGTAGGAGCTGGGAAACACATGCGCCGGCAAAGAATTCCAAAGCCGAATGGTCTTACAGAGGAACGACTTGCCAAATTTTTTGGTACGAGTATTGATAGTCTGTACAGTATGATGGTAGTTCCTAAGACCAGCACATGTAATCCGGGAGAGGAAAGGAGAGGGTGAAATAAGATCAAAAAAAATTTTGATACAGAATTGTTCATAGATGAAATAGAGAAAAGACCGGCGATTTGGGATATAAAGTCGTCTGATATTAATAATAGAATTACAAAACGGAGGGCTTAGAAAGAACTAGTGTTAATTTTTTCAAATAACGATGACTCCGTAGAAAAAAAGAAGGATATTGGTAAGTCACTATTTATTTATAAGTTAAAAAATACGATTAATCCTTACGAGCTAAGTACTTTCTAGTTTCCTTTCGTTTTGGTCTCTTCCAGCGCCGGTAAGCTAACCACAACTCAACCGCTTTGTCCAACTCCATGTTTTGTACTGAGTACTGACTGAATCCGTCCTCAAACGCTTCTTCTGGGTGCAGCAGTCGCGCGTACACGCGCGAGACAATTCGCGGTGAGTTCGCCCCTTCTGGACAAGGTCTTAGGGAAATGGAGTGGCATTGGTACAGAATTATTGTTCATAGATGAAATAGAGAAAAGACCGGCGATGTGGCATATGAAGTCGTCTGATTACAATAATAGAATTTAAAAACGGAGGGCTTAGGAAGAACTGGTGTTAATTTTTTCAAATAACGATGACTCCGAAGAAAAAAAGAAGAATATTGGTAAGTCACTATTTAAAAAATACGATTAATCCTTACGAGCTAAGAACTTTCTTGTTTCCCTTCGTTTTCGTCTCTTCCAGCACCGGTAAGCTAACCACAACTCGACCGCTTCGTCCAACTCCATGTTTTGTACTGACTGACTGAATCCGTCCTCAAACGCTCGCGCGTCAAACGCTTCTTCTGGGCGCAGCACTCGCGCTTATACGCGCGAGACAAACCACTGCAAATTCGCCCTTTCTGGACAAGGTCTTAGAGCATTCAGTTGGTTGAATGCTCTAAGGCTACACAAAGTCGGCAGAATGGCTGCGGTTCATTTGTGGTTTAGTTATTATTTAGCGTGATCGCCCCCAGATCCAGATTCATTCATCGTTTTAGAAACATTAAAAAGGTAACCACTGTAGAATAATATTAGGTAGATACCTATTGTAAATATAATAAATTCTCTGTCTTCGCCTGTTACCTACACTACAAATTCGACAAAACACATCAAAAGAAACAGACAGAACTCTTCAATGTAATGGGCGATTTTCTGACAATCCAAATTAAAAAGTAAAAATTAGTTCAAAAACACCCGATAGATGTCGTTTTATAAAAGCCGTACCTACCTAAGGGCTGTAATAAATTCTACACTTTTACTTGTCTACCAAAATAATAAAAAAATAGTAAGTGCCTTCGCACACGGCGGCGTATCGTAAGCGTATCGTAAATCGTAATACGCGCGTAGGACGAGAGCAATACGAGCACGTACATTTTCAAACAAGTCCGCACACGAAGCGTTAGTAGTGTAATATTGGGCATTCTAGATCACTTTTCACTCCATTGATCTCACTGACGTTCGATCAATATCGTTAAAAGTGATCTAGAATGTCCCAATATTACTTTTGAAAATCACTGCCACTCGCTCAGTCAACGTCAAAAAGTGATTTAGATTGTCCAATCGACTTCTCGTGTTTTAGAATGTCTAATCGACTTCTCGTGATCTAGAATCCCATACAACGACTGCGATCTACTTTACACATTTTCAAGGTCTTTCGTTCATAGGATGCAGGAGCTTTTGACAATATGGAATTACAGCACAACTATAAATGAATGTGACTTAGTGAACTCTCAGTACGGAATAAGTGTTGTTTAGACGTAAGCGCCTACACGATTAAAATAGCAATATACCATTAACAGCTACGCTCCTCAGTCTTTCCGAAGGCGCTTGGTCAATTTATTCTATATTGTTTATAATGCCATTTTGTAATATAGTTTCGATTCATCATTGAGATCACATTATTAAACTTAAGTATCCGTCATATACGGTTTTTATTTGCCACCACGCTCCAAGGTGTATCATATAGTTGCATTTGTCAAATTTTATTCCTGACCCATAAGAAAACACTTGTGTATTTTAATCGAATTCATATTTCAATTTCTGTATACAACGACTTCGATCTACTAAACACATTTTCAAGGATTTCGTCTACTGAATGCGAAGGTTTTTGACAATATGGAATAACAGCACAACTTAAACTGGATGGGGCTTCCTGGTCTCCCAGGACTGGATCCCCGAATAAGTTAGTGCTATGAATAACATTTATCAAAGTAGTACCTCGACCCATAGGAAAACACTTGTGTATTTTGATCAGAATCCAGTATGTAATAGTTTAATTTCTGTATACAACGACTTCGATCTACTTAACACATTTTCAAGGATTTCGTCTAATGAATGCGAAGGTTTTTAACAATATGGAATTACAGCACAACTTAAGCTGGATGGGGCTTCCTGGTCTCCCAGGACTGGATCCCCGAATAAGTTGAACTATGAATAACATTTGCTAAAGTTGAACCTCGACCCATAGGAAAACACTTGTGTTTTTAAACCAAACTTCATTTCAGTATACGGTGACTCCGATCTACTCTACACATTTTCAAGGTTTTCAACAATTGGAAGAAAAGGTTTTATGCCGAAACACCTCAACCTCGATCCAAGGAAAACACTTGTGTATTTTGATTAGAATCAGTTGCCAATTGTCATTGTCGACTCTGATCTACTCAACACATTTTCAAGGTTCTCATAAAAAAAACACTTGTATTTTTTGATCTAAGTCAATGCAGACAACTGTGCAGGGAATTGTTAGTTACCTTATTTATATCAATCCCGCAAACAACAACGTATGCAATCACTACACACACACACAAACACACACACATACATTAACTACGAGTTCGACTTTGAAACTTCCCGTTTCAATGCTAACGAAAACAATTTTAATACGGGTTATTCCCAAGCGCCATCAAAAATTTGTTTGGAAAATATAAGAAATCCATACATCAATTCCTATACTCCTCCAAAGACCAAATATTATAAAAGATATTATCGAATCAGAAATGAGGGGATCCGTAGACGAACTAAGGCAGCCGATATAGCCCGAAGAATTGCTAAACATAAGTGGCAGTGGGCAGGGCATATCGCTCGAAGAACCGACGGCCGTTGGGGCAGATCGGAGTGGCAACCGCGCACCGGAAGACGCAGTGTGGGCAGGCCTCCAACAAGGTGGTCCGACGATCTGGTGAAGATTGCAGGTAGCAGCTGGATGCGTGCGGCGCAGGACCGGACGTGGTGGGGATCCTTGGGGGAGGTCTTTGTCCAGCAGTGAACGTCTTTTGGATGATGATGATGATGATGACCATTTTTTATCACGGAGGAGCATGAAAATTAATATATTTGTATTTTTTCTGGGGAGGACTTTGGGCCATTTTGTTGTGGGAGAATGGGAATAACCTTTAACATAAACACAATTAGAAAGATAAAGCTAAGTCTATACTGTTTTAATTGACAAACGCATTAAACATACATTTTCATAATACATACAAACACAAACATCACGGCGTATTCCCACAAGTGGGATAGACAGAGCAACAAGTAACAATTAATTACGTCATGCTGAAGTCACGTTTAGCAACAAGTGATCAGATAGGATTTTCATAACAGTACCTTTCAAATTATGGTTTAACTTATAAAGCAAATGTCGATTTGAATACGTACCCACTAAATATGGTTAGATTTAATTATTGTGGGAATAATATGAGTACATAAACACCGAAGTTATAAAAATAGACTGCCTCACGGTAATCGAACCCGCGTCTCTCGATATCCGAGCGGCTAACTTGTAACATACCGAGACATTTGTTTAATTTAGTACGTACATCAAAATGTTTAACTTTTACCGTCTCATTAATAAAAATGGCCAAATGTTACACCTCGGTTTAAAGTGACGCTGTCTCGTTTTTGTTAAAGAAGACAGATAGAGACAGCGTCAATTTAATCCTAAGTGTAACTTTAATCAACGTTTATTAATGACAGGGTTAGAGTGTGAGGAACTCGATGAGGTACCTAGTGGTGAACTCGATCTGTGATTGTGGTGGTTATGAAACTCTCGTTAAGACGATCATGAGATGAAATGTAATAGTAAATTTCATGCTTAGTGAAAACAGTCCTAATGTTGCACATCCGGACAATCGTCGTCAGCGCTTTATCGAAAGGTTAGCAATTACACAGGAAATGTAAAATACTTTCGCTGCAAGTTTTCGCACTAATCGATAAACTAAATATTTTGCTTAAAATTTAAAAAAAAACAGAGGTTACAAACATTGCTTCAATTTTGTAATTACTTCCTTTCTTGCTACTAATAACACATATTTATTTATAACATTGTAATACTTATTTAATTACTTTTGCTTAAACGTACACTCGTTAAAATATAACAGCTAATGTAGTGGTTAGGTAGGTACTTGACTATAACGCGAAAAAGGCTCAGGCTAATGGTTTGATGAATGCAAGCATTTATGTGTACATCGTATAGGTAACGGTTTGTAGTACAGAAGGTTACGCTACCGATTAAGCTTGCTTTACTTAGATAATGTATGTGTTTATAATAAGCCCAATATGTACCTATTTGGTTTGTAATAAAAGCAATAATAATAAAAAAAAAATTTGGAATTAACAGTTTTTACATACGGTGTTATTCTTGAAAGTAAAAACTAGCACTAATAGTTTAATTGTATACAAGCAAAAAAAAAAAAAAAAAGTTGATCACTCCTGCTTAGTAAAATTGCTGTTAAACACTTTTCTCCAATAAATACCCGAAAAATGGTAGTTGTCGTATCAGTGCTTCCTAAGTCAGATCGACCACTAGTACGCCTAAGCTACGCCTAAGTTTTTAATATTTAGTGCTTCGGTACTCTGAAATCGCTACGAGAATCATCCAGAAGATATACACCGAAACAATGTTCGTAAGTTTTAAATATTTTTATTTTTCTATTAGCAATGTTGTGTTTGCTCGACTTCGTATATGTTTTGTAAGGTATGTCAACGGTTGATCCCTTCTGCATCTGCAACCGTTAGCACCGCCAAACCGCAGTGGGTGTGCGTGGTGGGCTATGGTCCGTTCTCTCTATGTCATCATCATCATCATCATCAGCCTATAAACGTCCCACTGCTGGGCAGAGACCTCCCACGTGAATAATAGCACGGGGATATTAAGCCATAACCCACCACGCTGGTCCAATGCGGGTCGGTGGGTTTTAACGACTGTCATCTTACGACAACATCCGGGACCAACGGCTTAACATGCCTTCCGAAGCACGGATCTCTCTCTATGTGTAAAGAAGTTATTAAAGAAGGTCTGTAGAGGAGCAGTGACCTAGACCAGCAAATGTTATTATTTAATCGTACTAGTATTTACTGTCATATGTTAAATGTTAATGTCACTAATATTTATTGTTATTTTAGGTCTGAAAGCAAGCAAGTTAAACGCTCTGCCAAGAAAAGCTGTGTGTTAGCCAATTCATTTGACTCGGACAACGAAAGCATAAGGTAATTTGCGTTGATTACTTTTAAAACCTGTTAATATATTTTATGTTATTTCGTATATCGTCAATATTAATAATTAGTTTTTAATTACATTTCTTATCTTTCTAGCTCTAAGAAGAAATGCCTGTACTCGTCGTCGGTGCCTAAGACTTCAACAACGATTGTGAAAAAACAAGAAGGGTCTAGCTCCGCTTTAGACTGGTTAAATGATTCAGAGTCAGATAACGAAGTTTCGCCGCCTCCACGCAAGACAGACCAGACCTTCGACAGTGTACTAACGCGACGAGTACCAGGCGGGGTAACGCGTCGGACTGCGAAGCTCGACGGTGAACTGGTGGCGGAGCTGCGTCTCTACGACGCTGAGGAGGTGCGTAGCCTCACCGGTCTTGAAAGGTGTGAAAAGGCAATAATTTGGGTTCGACTACAAGGCGAAGCTGAGTCTCCTGAATTGTTGACTATAAAAAAATTCATAAAATTAGCCAAATCAAAATTTACTGAAGAGGGGGTATTCTTTAGTGATAAAAAGAAAAAATAGTCACAGTCAGCTAGGTACTACATATTAACTAGTTACACTCTCTTCGGTAAATTTTGACTTAACTAGTTTTACTTATATATTATATGTGTGTTAGGTTTTATACATTTTACTTAAAAACTACTTTAACCTCTTGTAATTTTTTAACACAGTGAAAACAAAATCATAATGGTTAAGACTATATTCTGTTCAACTTGCAACTTATCCGTTAAAAATAATGCTTTCTCTGCTCATTTAAAAAGTATTTTACACAAAAATAATAGTTCTGTAATTGAGAGCGAGGGTATCGAACAAGTGCATAGCGCTCTTCGCGGTCGCATAGCGTCGTACCGTGTTCAATGCGAGGACGCTGAAGAACGTATGCATGTGTTTGCTCCTGCAGATTTTTTATCGCAATTGCGCCTCCGCGTGAAACTTTTACTCTCAGCCCGAATTGAGGCTTATACAAACCTTAAAGTAAATTTCGAATTGTTTTCTGAATTTTTTCTGCATAAGGATGACTCGATTTCAACGAAATCTTTTGCTACTGAAAACATTATCTTACATAAAAGTTATAATTTTGATGCTATGTATACAAACATTAGCCATAAAATTTGTAAAAAAGTTGAAGAATTTGAGGAAAGAGATAGTGGTTGGGCTTACTTACGAAGCTTGTATCTAGAAGTAAATATAAACAAATATAACCCGTTGAGAGCCTCAGGTTACTTAGATTTACCTAACGCTATAAAAAACAAACGTGCATGTATCAACATTAAAAATTCGGATGATTACTGCTTTTTATGGTGTGTCATGGCATCACTTTTTCCTGCAAAAAATAACGCAAATCGAACCACCGCATATCCGCATTTTGAAAGTGTACTTAAAGTTAAAAATATGACATTTCCAGTAGGGTTCACAGATATAAGAATTTTTGAAAAGAATAATCCCAACATAAGTATTAATGTTTATGGCCTTAAAAATAGCAGTAAGGTTGTTGGACCTCTGTACAAATGCGAATTACGTAAAAGACATCACGTCAACATGCTTTTTCTCGAAAATGGAAAACGTACGCATTACTGTCTAATTAAAGATTTAGCTAAATTACTTCGCAAGCAGTTAACTAAACATCATTCCAAAATATTTTTATGTGAGGATTGTATGATATTTTTTGATAACAATCTTAAACTCGAAGCCCACGTTTGCAGTGGTGTAGCAACAATTTTACCTAATCAAGGAACTCGAATACAATTTGAACATTATGAACGCATGCAAGACATGCCTTTCGTTTTATACGCAGACTTTGAATCTTTGTTAGAGCCAGTTGAACCAAATTCTGAAACAAGTTGCACAACGATTACGCAAAAGCATGTACCAGCTGCATTTGCTTACTACGTTGTATGCTCCTACGACAGCTCCCTTAATAAATATGTGTCTTATCGAGGACCTGACTGTGTGAATAAATTTTTTGATAACCTTCTATCTGATATAACTGTAATTTATAATATTTTGCATTCATCGATCCCTATGTTCTTAACAGATAAAGATAGAACCAATTTTGCTCAAGCTAAAAACTGTTATCTTTGTAACAAAATATTATTTGACGACAAAGTAAAAGATCACTGTCATCTTACTGGACGATATCGTGGTGCAGCTCATTCTTATTGTAATATAAAATATTGTTTGCCTAAGTTCGTTCCCATATTTTTTCATAATTTAGCTGGTTACGACAGTCATCTTTTCATACGACAGTTAGGAGAATTATCAGGTAGGATACAAGTGATTGCAAAAAATAAAGAAAATTACATATCGTTTACCAAATTTTTTCGAATTAGTAACGAAGCTATCATACCTGTTCGTTTTGTCGATTCTTTTAAATTTTTAGGCACAAGCCTAGAGAAGCTAGTTGCAAATTTAAATACAAATGATTTTAAACATCTATCTTTTTTTTTTCCTTCTCAGGAACATTTTAATTTACTTAGACGTAAAGGGGTTTATCCTTACGAATACGTCACTACTTGGAGTTCTTATGATGAAGAAGAAATACCTCCTTATAAATGCTTTTTTAGTAAATTGCACAATTGCAACGTATCAATAGTAGATTATGAACACGCAAAAAGAGTATGGCAAACCTTTGAATTACGGAGCCTTGGAGAATACACTGATTTATATCTTAAGTCAGATGTACTCTTACTAGCGGACGTCTTCGAAAGTTTTCGAAAAACGTGTAAGACGAATTATAAACTGGATCCTTCTTTTTACTTAACAGCACCTAGCCTAAGTTTTGACGCTATGCTATTAAAAACAGATGTTAAATTAGAATTAATAAATGATTTGGAAATAATAAGAATGATACAAAAAGGCATACGCGGTGGTATATGTTTATGTTCTACAAGATATTCGAAAGCCAATAACAAGTACTTACAAACTTATGACCCCGCAAAAAGTGATAACTTCCTTGTTTATATTGATTGTAATAATCTTTATGGTTATGCTATGTGCGCTTATTTACCTCATTCAAATTTTAAGTTATTAAGTGAACTAGAAATTTCAAAAATTGATTTTCATAATATACCCATTGACGGGGACATTGGCTATATACTCGAAGTAGACTTAGAATACCCTTTCCATTTGCATAATTATCATAACGATTTTCCATTCTGTGCTCAAAAATTTGCTCCTCCAGGATCTAAAACTTCGAAATTGATACCAAACTTATACGATAAGTTTTTGTATGTCATTCATTTTTCCCATCTGAAAACATGTCTAAAACATGGTTTATTGCTAAAAAAAATACATAGAGTAATTCAATTCAATCAGAGTCCATACTTAAAACAGTACATTGATATGAACACTGAGTTACGAAAAAAGGCCAAATCTATATTTGAACAAGATTTCTTCAAACTTTTAAATAATAGTATATTTGGTAAAACACTAGAAGACACCGAGAAAAGGGTCAGCGTGAAGTTGGTTAATAAGTGGAATGATGAAAAGAATATAACAAAGAAAAGTTTCGGTGCTGAGCAACTAATAGCTCGACCAAATTTCCATAGTGCTACTATTTTTACAGAAAATTTTATAGCTGTTCAAATGAAACCCGAGACAATTACTTTAGACAAACCCATATATATTGGCTTTTCTGTATTAGAAATATCCAAAAGTCATATGTTTGATTTTCATTACTCTATTATGAAACCTTTTTATCGGGAAAAATTAAAGCTTTGTTATACGGATACTGACAGTTTTCTTTATTCAATAGAAAGCAAAGATTTTTATACAGATTTAAAGTTGAATTTCCTTAGATATTTTGATACTAGTAATTATCCATTAAATAACTGTTACGGTATACCTGGTCTTAACAAAAAAGTACCAGGTCTTTTCAAAGATGAACTAGGTGGAAATTTAATTTCTGAATTTGTTGGTTTACGATCAAAATTATACTGTATAAAAACAGTACAAGAGGAGTTACAAAGGGCTAAAGGTATACAGAAACAGGTTTTGAAAAACGTACATTTCGAAGATTACAATAACGTATTAAACAAAAATACTTTTTTAAGAAAGAAAAACATAATTTTTAAATCCTTAAAGCATGAAATATTTACCCAAGAACAGAACAAGATAGCTTTGTCAGGTAATGATGACAAACGCGTAATATTAAAAAATAAAATATCTACTATGTCTTGGGGCCACTGGGATTATATATTTTAGCAATTATTTTTTTTCACTGTGTTTTTAAATTCTATTATTTAGATATATGACTATGATTTAGATATATTATATTAGAGTTATATTATACTTAAGGCTTGAGAAATAAAAAAATGTATTATTATTTATTACCATTACTAAGATTCATTGGTTGAATTTAAAATAATATTAACTTTTTATAAACTATTGTAACCAGTTTTTCAATATACTTAAGTAGGTACATATAATGAATATTTTGATTTATAAAAATTGTTAAAAAATATGTAAGTTGTTGCTTTTGCTCAGATTCATTTATTGTTTGAATAGGAAATCTAACTTAGATTATGAAATGTAATGTAAAATTTACTCTACCCAGCTGTATTAATATACCTAATAAAATATAAAAGTAACCGACTAACTTGCATTTTTATTTAATTTATTATATATCTTTGTATAATAAAACATTGACGGTAAATAAGTAAGAAAATTCTAACGCAAACAAGTTTGAACAAGTCAAATTCAGAGTAGGTTGTACTCTTCTGATTATAAGGTAATATGAAACCTAATTAATACAAATCAGGTCACGTTATTGGCAAGTTAATCATTCTTTAATAATATCAATTCTTTCTTTTTATTTTGCTGAAATGTCCATTAATTACATGTTTTACTACCTATATTGTCTTGCTGTGTCATCATGTACATTAATATAAATGGGTTTCAAATTAGTTTCAATTTCAATTATTAAAGTGAAGGCGTCAGTAGTCCAGCTAGATAATATCAACATGGTAAGTTTAAATAATTTTGTATGATTATAAATTAATTTTATTTGTGTTGTAATTGTGTCGTTATTTGGTGAAAAGTGGGTTATGGTAAAGGACTGCTTTTGCTGTCCTCCTTGCGTAGTCGCTGACTAACCCTTCGGGGATAATAGTCGTGGTTTTATGTATGTAATAAACTATTTTATTTTATGTTTTAGAATACTCAAGAGAACCTGGTGTCGCTCAGCATCAACAAGGAGTTCGTACAACCGTCATCTCCCACTTTTGAACAGAACGCTCAAGATATGCTCGAGGGATTTACAGAGGAGTATCCGAATTGGAGAGCAGATGAACGGCGAGGCGATTCCCCGCTGTATAACAAGGTGGTGAATAATATCACCAAGAAGAGACTTCGAAAAAGAAGAAGTTATCTGAAGCATTCTCATTCTTACGTGATGAAAAGTACGCCGATTCAAGGTCGTCGATTAATTAAGATTGAAGTGGTGGACTTCGAAACAAATCATACTGATCCATTATTATCTGCGCAGTATGTGGTAACAGAGCATATTGACCCCATAATGGATCAAACAGAGGCTATCATTAGCAATATATCAAAAAAAGTTTGTGGATATAGTTATAGTTTTTAAGAAATTCTAAAATAAATATTATTGAATTGAATACTAAGATCGTTTCATTCACCCTTTTTACTTTTAGTAATTAAACAAAAAGATATTTATACACATTTGATTTATTGAGGAAAATACTTTATTACATTAATAACTCAATTAACATTTAAAGTGTACCACTTTTTTAGACACAGAACATTTTTTAAAGCACACATTTTTTTATGGTACTCACAATTAAATTTATTTACATCTACATGGTAATCACTATATAATTTTAAAAAGTTAGGACAACCTATTTCTTCCAACTCCATTATTTCACAATCTTGACATAGCTCGCGAACCCATATTCCTTTTTCCAATCCCTTTACTAATACCTTCTTACTGCTTAAATACGGAACTATTATTCGTCTAAATTCACGGTAATCAATGAATCCCTGACTCCATTTGAGCCCGCGATTCCTTTCTAACCACCGGATTTGCTTCTTTTCTTCATCTGTTAGGTTTTTAAAAGCATATGGTGGCTTAATTAAGAACGTCTGCGTATGGTTTTTAGTTGCTATTGATAACTCTTTTACAATAAAATTATTTTTCAAATCCTTAAATCCTTGCACATCCACTATAATAGTATCGTTATTCATGATAGCTTTTTCACAATGTTACTCAGTGGTTTATATTCAAATATGCAATCGTTCAGTATAAGGCAGTATGCAGCGGTCTGATCAGGTATCTCTTGATCTGTTTCGATTTCTACTCTTACGTCGATTGATCCCTTCAGCATTTCTTGTTGGCGAGAACAGTCAACAACGAATAAAGGAGCAATATCTTTAAACTCTTTTAAACTCGACAACGGTTCTGATCGACGTCCGTGATAATACTGCTGAAACCTTGCATACTGTTCGTATATTAATAAAAACTTGTTGTCAGAGAAATTTATGTTAAGTCCTTCGTAGGGGTAATATGATGAATTTAAAAACACTCTTACGTCACGAACATTGCAATGGTCGAACTCAGCCATTGACATTTGAGCATTATGTTTTCGGTTTGTTTGTAAGGCAATAATAACAAATCGAGGTTTCTCTGTTTGCGATGAAGTTTTAATAGCCCAAGTATGCTTACGTGTCTTGGGTAGTAACGGATATTCATACAAGTCCCAGTTACGAAACGCTAGTGTAATGGCTCGATCTTTTTCTAAATGCTTTAATAAATTAATTCTCTCTCGATCTGACACTTTAATATGTGGAACACGCCAAACGATTTTATTTATTGTTATATTTTCCACTATTTGCTCTTTACTCAATTTTATTGCATTGACATTTGTGTTGCTCCTCAACAGTACTAACTCATGTTTACAGTTAATTAAAACTTTTTCATAATCTTCTGCAAATCCTAATATTTTATTTAATGGTATGGAGACAGAGAAAACTCCGTTTGTAACATTGGTTATTCCTGCAGGAGACCAACCCCAAACTTTTGCACTTTTGGATTCATTTTCATTCAAAGACAAATAAGACTTCATTGTCGTTGTGATACCTGCATTTTTTATTTTATCTATTTCTATTCCATTTAACTCATATCGAATATCTTGGAATAGAAATAACGCAGGATTGTTTACAAAATGCACACTTGTTACCTTTTCTTTAGTGGTACTGTTATATACATCAGCTTTACCTTCAATATACAAAGTGCTGCGTGACGGCAACACATACAAATCTTGCTGATTGATTGGTATTCTTATTTCATCATTATTGTTGAAACTTGTTACATACGGCTTATACGAATGATATTCAAAACTCTCGATACTGTTATCGTATGACGTTGGCTGAGATATATTTAATATGTTCATTTTAACAAGCCTACTAGCTTTAGAAATTCTTTATTATTTTTAGTAACCTTCTTTTTTAAGTCAAACGGTGTTCTTTTACTTATTGCTCTTTTGGAACTGACTTGAACACCTGATGAGGTAGGGTTTTTATTAAAATTAATCATTTTTTTCTAAAATGTAAATAAAGTTGTACGTCTTCTCCACGTAAATTAATCTGTCTATTATCAGCGTCTAACAACCTAATATTAATTGCACTAATTGAACTTTGATTGACTGGAAAATAGATTAAGTTTTTAGGAATTTCAATAATTCTATAACCGGGTGGTACATTAGGCACAAACTCATAAATAATATGGCTTGCTTTCCCATTCACGAATGATCCGCTAACTACGTCACATTCGATGCGTACGATGGTTGTTGCTAAAATACTGACTGGGTACTGAGACTCACAACTTATATTTGCCTTAATTGTGTCGTTAGCAAAACCTAAAATTCTACCAATGGAATTATTTTTCTCGAAATGAACATCTTCTGAACAAAATATTTTGGTTTTGAGAGTATTATTATTACAAGTCAATTTTAATGCAGTGTTCTTAATGTTGCTTTTTAAAAATTCGCAAATATCTTGAAGTTCATATGATCCTTCAGGAATTTCGATGAACTCATTGATACCGTAATAAAACTTATTGTTCCTTTCGTCTATATTAGGAATAGAATTAAAAGTAGAAAAGTATATAAGTCCGCACTCATATTGCCCACGTAATTCTAAAGTTGGTGAATAGTTAGTTATTAATGAGGCTCCTTGCCCAGTTATGGATACAGTGAAAGACATTTTTATACTGTCAAGTTATTTTAATTGTAACCTATATAAATGATTTTTCCAATACTTTCTTAAAAATAATAAACAAAGATGACCACAGTTTACAGTACCGAAAGATTGATACTGTTTGTAATTATAATTTATGTGCCTATCTTTCAAATATTTTATTAATTCTAATGGAGGTTTTAAGTTACCAAAACTGTTAAAATATTCACAGTAATTATTTTCTTTTACATAGGCTACCCAATGAGTTCCAGGATTTGAAGAACTATCTAAATTAAGAATAGCACACTCAATTTTTCTTGGTTTTGAGGGTAACGTATCTCTCATAAAAACGCCACGAAAATATGGAATATCAACTGAGTGCTTTAATATATCTAAATTAGTAAGTGCTCGTTTGGGTAACCGTTTAATTAGTTTTTTGGAGGTTGCAAGTACAAGCCCGCTCCTTTTTTGTGAGACTTCAAATACAACCCTTTTCCAAGTGCAACAGCTTCCATCATCTTGTTATGTCGTTCTGATTCTTGAAGATTTTTTTGAGCGACCTTGTAATCGTTAACAGCCTTTGTTATACCTGCAGCACCCCCAGCGAGTGAACCAAGAGCTGATAAACCAGCAAAGATTGGTATGAGGGGTAACAACCCACCAGTTTTCGGAACAGGAATGCAGCGTGGGAAGCGTATTCCTTTTATATTAGAAAACACTTTTTTTGCAGCTGCATGCGCATATTTTATAGCCGTGCGGTTATCATTACATTTTATTTTTTTCATTTGCTTTTGAATTTTTTTAACACCTTTCATGAATGACCGCACTCCTGCTCCGGCTTTAAGTTTTGCTTTCATTGCATTTTTTACTATCCATGATGCAATCTTTTCTCCTTTCCCAGCATCTTTCGATTTCAATCTTTTCTTTGCCATATTTAAAAGTTCTAAATCGGCGTTTTGTCTAACGTTCCAATCTTTATTATTGTAAGCAATATCGTGATACAAGCAAGCTTCATCCAATTTATTTATTCCTCGTTCACCTCTTAGTAAGCGTTTTTTAAGTTTTGTTCCTGGACCACAAAACTGATATCCAGGTAAGTGTAACTCGAACGGAATGTTATCTATTAAATTGTTGACAATGCCGCTTCCTTCCTTCATTGATGTTCGTAAAGTGACTGTACAACATAATCAGGCGATATTTATATTAAGTCATTAATAATTTTCTGTCAACCCAACTGTTTTCACCATCACTGAGACCCAACCATTTGACAAAGAGTTTGTTTCCTTTTTTCTTTAAAACTTTTTCAATAAGATATATATCGGGAAATTGGGTTCTTTGCAGTTCGTATCCGTAAAAAGATCCTAAAATGATTTGCTTATGTTTGTCTTCTAAGTGGTATGTGACAGGATTTGTATGGTTAACTTTCACAACGTTGAAGATTTCTGTTGACCAGTTGGGAGTATAACCTTTGTAGAATTCACCTTTGTATTTACTAATCCGAACATGATCACCAACACGGTACTTATTTTTTTTCGTTATGTTATTATTTTGTGATTTGATGATGTTGTACTTTACAGTTGTCTGATTTCTTTTGTCAACATCAATAGGTTTAAATTTTGTTATACGATGAACAGTGTTATTATAGCTTTGTACCACGTTTTTCAAATTTTTATTTATCCACTGGTATTGACCGCATAAGCTAAATAGCTTATAAAGGTGACCTTTTAGCGTTCTAATTACTCTTTCAACAATTGCTGCTTTTTTCACAGAATAAGTGGAATAATGGTTAATGTCATATTTTTTCATCAACTCTTTAAAGTTTTCATTATAAAACTCTTTACCTAAATCTGTTTGCAAATTTTTTGGTTTCCGAGACGAATTCAATAATATATTTTCCATTGCGTTGGTGACATTAATTTTATCTTTACTCTTCAAAGGATTTGTCCAAACGTATTTCGATAAAGTGTCAATAACTACTAAAACATATTTATATCCTTTATTAAATTGTGAATACTTTTGAAAATCCATAAGGTCAGCTTGCCATGAATCATCTACTCCTTTTATAATTGTACATCGGCGAGGAAAATTTCTTCTCGCCGCTCTGTGAATTTCTTCTACTATATCTCTTTTACTCATTTTTGTTTGACTTTGCTTGAATCATACGGTCTATTTCTGTTTTTGAGTAAAACATAGTAGACAAGCGATTGGAAGTAGCTGATTCTAAGTTCTGGATGTAAATTTTTACACGACTATTAACTTTATTTATTTCATTCCTTAGATCTTGTACAGTTTTATCCAAATATGCCTTATTTACAGCTTCATCGTCCTTGTCTGGAGATGATAAACCTTTAAGTTTTGATGATTTTAAGTCGTATTCGCCCGTTTCGCACTTTTTTAACGTATCGTTTATGGTATCGATGTATTCAGATAACCTCAAACGTTTATGAATGTGATGACCGAATTTATCTATATTCATTATAATCTCGAAGCTTTGCTTACTGCGAGTATACTGCTTAATTTTCCCCGTGCTATTTGTTTATATTCCATATTTATGATGCCCGCTTCGCGCAGTTCTTCAATTATTGCAACGATTTCATTATCCAAACCCGTGTTACCAGCAGCTTTTGACGCAAGCAGTAATTTCAATCGTTCTATTAATTCATTTGGATCATCCCAATAAACTAAATCTGTATTTGTTTTAACTTTTTTAAAAAGATTGATACCTTTTCCCTGTGGAGGACTCTCAGTACTAGTAGGTTGTTTAGAGAATTTAAATAATGGTTTTATAATACTCATGTATTTAAACCCTTTATTGCTGTTTATTGGTTTGGCAGGATCAAAGTTACGTCTGTGTGCATTAGTATTGATAAGTAGTAGCTTGTAGTTTTCAAGGTCGTCATCTGTAATAACATCTAGATTTGGTACCTTTTTATATAATAGTTCTTTTAAGCCAAGAGTCTTTTCAAAAGTAATGTTTCCAACTTTAAGAATTCTACCGTCATCATGAACGCGAGTGTTTCCAAGCTCAAGTTTCCCTCGCTCATTTCTAATTCCAAAAGGTATGGCATTAAATACTTCAGATGACGTAGACCATGAGGAAGACTCATCTTGATTTATAATGTTTGGTGATGATTGGAGGGACTTAAAAGAACCTTTACTTACATCATGGTTCTTAAAAGGTGACGTAGTTAGGATTTTGTCTGATTTTTGTGGTGTGTCTTGATATTCCTCTTCATCTACACTATTAGAATCAATATATTCTTCACAAGAAGAATACGACTTCTCGCTTTCATTTTTCCTGTTTTTTTTTGATATGGGATCATAAAGCTTTACTTCCTGTAAGTTCTTTTCATCATTTCTATTCGCTAAAATGTTAAGAGGGTCAACAATAGGTTTAAATATTGTTTCCAGGGTAACATTGTTAGAATTTTTAGCATCCTTTATTAAGTCTACCTTCCTTTTAACAGCTGATGCTGATTTTACAATTTGTTCTTTTAAATCTCTTTCCATTTCAATAAATAGGTTTCCTTTCAGCTTTAAGTCACAAATGAAAGTGATTTTATGGCATAATTACAACTGCTTTTGTACATTAATCTAATTCTATAAACGTATCAAATGTCTTCCTATAACATCCTTTGTTTCGTTCACAATCCTTATTTATTACAAGATAATTAAATGGTTTCTTCCAAACAGTTGAGCACATTTCTCGAAATTGTGACCAAGTCATGTCCGACCCTACGTGTTCATCATATACGTGTTTCAAATTTACATCGTCCTGCTTAAATAATATAATTAGGTTAGAATTGTCCCTAATAAGTTGTTTTGGTACTTTTGTATAAGTTTGATTAATATAAAAACAATCGATATTTTTATGACGTCCCATAGCAAAATAATCTCGGATGTGGTTTTGGTTTTCACAAGCAACATCATCAAATATAATAATCGAGTCAGACAAAGCATCATGTGGACTCAAAACTTCGGTGTTGTCATTATATTTATGATACGATGTACCTGCAACCATATTTAATACTTTTTCTAAAAATATGTATTTAGGTTGATACAAAGATTTTGAATAAACATAAAGGTTGCGGAACCGTGGACCATCTGTATGTAGTAATAAACTAATTACTAAGTTTGTCTTTCCACAATTCGAAGGGCCGCAAACAATACAACGGATACTGTTCGGCAATAAGTTGCCATGACGTTTTAACTCATTTGATGATGGTGGGCAAATGCATTTTAATTTTAATGACTGTTTTTGTTTAACAAATCTCATAGCAGCTGTTTTCTTATTGACCACAGTGTTTCGGGAGTTTCAATAAAATGACTTTGAAGCATAGCGCTTAAACATATATACGAGCGAATGGCAGTGATTTTCAAAAGTAATATTGGGACATTCTAGATCACTTTTTAACGACATTGATCGAACGTCAGTGAGATCAATGGAGGAATATTGGGAATTTTCAAAAGTAATATTGGGACATTCTAGATCACTTTTAACGACATTGATCGAACGTCAGTGAGATCAATGGAGTGAAAAGTGATCTAGAATGCCCAATATTACACTACTAGCGTTGCTGCAGCGAATCGTAGGAGACACCGCTTCGTGTGCGGACTTGTTTGAAAATGTACGTGCTCGTATTGCTCTCGCCCTACGCGCGTATTACGATACGCTTACGTTACGATTACGATACGACGCCGTGTGCGAAGGCACTAAGTCCTTACCTATTTATATTCAGGACATCCAGAACCTATTTCTATTTTGGAATAAAATAAATATTACGCAACCATACACGTGCTCTTCATGAACCCGCCTTTTACCATGCGCCATACTAATCTATGCTAAGCGCCATCTATGAAGTCATTTACAAACCAATTTCTTTTTTTTTTTGATCTAGGAAAATCGCCCATTGATCGTCTCTTACCACTTAACTTTTTTGACAGATACTTTTATTACCTGTAACAAGTGGCACATGCACCTTTACATTGTGCTACAAACTGATAGCATCCGTGATGAGCTTGTACCATAAACAGTATTGTATACAGAACATGGATAAAAAATCAAGAGTAGACAATCCTAGAGCGGCATCCAGTTAACAAAATCATATGTTTATTTATGTAGGTTAGTCTTTAGTTTATGGTTTGATTGGGTGTTGAGAAAAGATGTTTGTTGCGTGTTGATTTGATTGCAAGTACTGAGGTCGCGGAATGCCGTTTGTTGATATAACATTATAGAAGTGCCTAATTAAAGTATCCTGAAAAAGGTAAGTGTTCTTCTGAAGCTTCACCTATATTACCGTTTTCGTGTTTACAAAAAAAGGTAAAAAGTGTCTAATGCGTGCAAGTGTTCCCAAACTAGGAATTTATTACGCATATTGGATTTTGCTCCCTAAATTTGAACTAATGAAGTATCTTATTGCGTCTACATGTGCCCCTCGCTGCAAGCGTTAAGCAGATATCGTTTACATGCGAATCTAAAAATGTGACAAGACGCGCATGGGGACAGCGAGACGCATTCGGTGGCGCTCCTTCTAATTTGGGAACGGGTGTTAGTCAACGTTTGTGGCGTCCTCCGCGTCGCAGCGGCGACCGTCCCTCCGTCCCTGCAGTTATGTAATGGCTAGCCCTTCGTCGGTATGAGCACGTGCTTAAGGGATTGATTGCACGCGGGCGCTTCCACGTCGGAAGCACGACGTGCGACGCAATCGCGCACGCGGTCCGTCGGTCGCGCTGGCCGGAACCACAGTTTCCTAGCAACACGTTGTTGACGCCACTGCTGACCCAATGAATACAAAAACATACCTAATCATGGTAAATAGTTATTACATCACCCCACGTTAGGTTTGCATCGCACTTTTTATGCTTACGTTGTTATGGAATCCAAACCATAACATAAAGAGGAAAAAAGGTGGTTCCTATATTACTTCCAAATAAAATTGATAAGTGTACTAGTGTCCTATTAATAGATTCTTAGTTGGGTTGAAAATGTGATCAATGTGTTTTTGCTTGTAACTATTAGTAACCTTGATCAATCAGCAATATCATATTACCAAAAGGTGACTTGTGATAATTTTTTACATAACTGCATGTATAAATGATGCTAGTATTAGTGTCTACTTAGATACTATAAATAGAATCTAGACCTTTGCATGACCTACATTTCTGTTCATGCTTCCTGTACAATTTCTAAATTTAATTATCACCCGGAGACAATGACATTTGAGCCTAATTATTGTTTATTTCCTCAATTCTATTTTACTACAGTAGCTGCATCTGAAGATAATAATGACATATAGTTTAAAAAAAAATGTTTTACAAACATAACATCCAAATAATGCTGGCCTATATCATATCTTAGAAATGAAGGCCATGTAATCTTCATTTATGATAAGTTTTGTAGCTAGTCTACAAGTCTATTGAGTATTTTACGCTAAGTAATCAATATTGTAGATGTAATTAATACTATACTTTACTTTGTATACCAGTATAGTATTAGTATTACATATTCTATAATAATATATTTATAGGTCTAGGTAATTTTGTCTTGTTTTTTGTTGCACTTTGTGTCACCCCTATAACATTTTCTCGCACACTCTCTGGGTTGACTGGAAGAGATCTCTTTTAGAGATAAGTCCACCTTTGCATACAATGTCTCTTGTCACTTTTGTTACTGTGTTTCTGTGCAATAAAGAATATAACAATACTTACAATTTTATTTCATTACCATTAATTACTGATAAAAATCTACAACATTTTTTCAACATTATACAATAATTAAGTACTTATTTATTCCATAAAAAATTATTAAAATTAAAATAGTGTTGTCACTATTTTAATTCTTAACAAACTATTTATTGTCAATGTGAATTTGTTTTCCTTTTGTTTAGAAATATATTAGCACTTAGTTATCAAATAACAATGAAGCTTATATGTTTACGTTTCCCAGATCACAGTGTTCATGATTTTCCTCAAACAGTTTAATTTAATTAATTTGTTAGTGTGGTCCATTTTGCATGCACTTCACATTATTTAAATGATAATTTTAAATTTGATATGAAAAGTCTGATTATCATAACTTAGGTAGGTAAATTTATGATACCTTCTTATTTCAATAAAATCCTGAATGCTCAATACTTAATTTTATGATTTCATGTACAATAATTTTTAGAAATAGCTTTAAATCTATAAAAATTCCTAATCATTCCATAATCATTCCATTAGGAATTTTACAGATGCGTAAATTCAAAATAAACACAAAAGCTCTACCATCAAGTTTGTATTGGCGTCACATAACGTTTCATTTAATTCAATTTGCCGTCTTACGCCATGCTAAAGACTGTTTCTATGTTGACTATCACATTTCTTCAAAAATATCACGCGACTATTTTTTATTTTGCGACGCTGCGCTGACGCCGAGATAACGCTACGCTGGCGTCTCATTCTTCTATATTTAGGGTTCCGTGCGGAATTGCTAACTATTTAATGAGAGCTCCTAAGATTCTAGTGTCAGAGAAGACCCCTATGTCTCTTTCGCCTCTTCGAGTTTTGTGCTACTGTGACTCTTAGTTAACGCATTCTAAACTTCGTTGGCGTTAAGTCTTCGTACACTGTGGTATATAATTACCTATGGTGCCAATCGCTATCGAAAAAACCGTAGCGCGCGCGCGCATTGTACAGTCACGAGCAAAAATATGTAAACAATTGTAACTCTTAATACAATGGAATAAGAGTCAAAGTGTATACATATTGGTGCTCGTGACTACGACAAATTACGAACAAACGAAGTTTCGGATGCGCCTAGAGCTTTAGAAAATCGTAACGACATCGCCATCGCTGTGTCATACCCACTTTCGATTTCTGAGTACTCTTTCCCGCTAACACCTTAGCCCTTACATAATAAATTGTTAAAACAGAGCCTGAAATATTGAAAGTAGAATAGAAATGTAAAATTAAATTTTGATAGGGTGTAGGAATTTGAGGGGTTTTGCGCGATGGCGAACCATAACGAAATCTACTAATTACTCAATTGTTTTGTTTAACTTTTTAACTGCAGCCGCTCACTGAGCAGTGCTCAATGAATTTTGTCTAGTAGCAGGCGCCCCACGTCCTTTTTTTGCACGACTGCCTCCCTAATTCCCTATAAACAAAAAAATTTCAAAATTTTTGCATTTTTTTATACGAATTTTGTTTCTTCTGTAGGTATCTGTGCGTACCGAATCCATGCAGTCGTTCTGTTTTGTGATTGGAAAACAAATATTCATAGTACATGCTTGAATATAAATTCCTAAGATACTTGTTTTTCTTCGAGTAGGCATGTTTATTCTAATATTGATAATAAACAATCTCAAACTAATGTTGTAGCCGGTCTTAGTTCATTTAGCGATTCTATGTCAAGGTCGCACATTAGGTGACTGTACTATCAACAAAACCGATGCAGTACCATTTTCAAAAAATTTTGCTTGCGCAAGATGACCATAGTCGTTCCGCCTATTGTTTAACATTGACCAATGACGACGAACCATTTATTTAAAAGAAAGAAAGTGTTGGCTTGGCATACCCCGTTCCGCCTTTTGTTTTCATTGATTAACGACAAACAAAATGACCCTTTTTTAACATCTTGACTGTCTTCACAATTTTATGATTTTTTAGTTAATAGGGATGTCGTAGCAAAAGTATAAAAAGGATGTTGGGACAGGACAAATGCAAATGAAAATAGCCCTTAAGGTGGTATACGGCAGATTTTGTTGATAGTACCAGTCGGTGCGACACGATAAATTATGCTAGAGTTTAGTCATTTCTACTTTAATATCCCAATAAGAATTTGTTCCGCGCTTTCGCAGTCGTAAAGTTGCGTAACTCATTTGTTTTTTTTAAACATTATTTCTATATCACAAGGTCGAATGTGTAGATGTGTGCATACTTATAGGAGTTTAAGAAAATGTTACGTTATGTAAGAGTTGTCTTAACATTTTTTCATACGATATCCTTTTCCCAGTTAATTTTTTATTTACCTTATCGCTATTTCATATTGACTGATATTTTTCTACTATTAACATGTAAATAATGTTTTAAACTAGTGGCCTGCTCGCGACTTCGTCCATGTGCACACCCCGTATCCCGTGATGAATTTTATATAGGTACCTAAATACTAGCGGCCCTCCCGCGCCTTCGTCCACGCTAACTTAGAATAAACGTCGTAGTTCAGCCATTTAAGAAAATATGTCTACAAAATATAAACAAAAAACCATCGTCAGTTAACGCTCTATCTTTTAGTGAAAACAGCATAAAAATCCATTGCGTAATAATAGCTCAATGGCGTGGTTTAGGAGAATAGTGCGGTGCCACAGTCAGAAGAAAACGGCGACTTTACTTTATAATATGTAATGATAATGATTGACCCGACAATTACAAACAAAGAAAAAGAAATAGTTATGGCAAATCGATAGAGCCCTTCTCCGTTCCGATGGCTCGATGCTCCATCAATTCCGTCATACATGTGGCAATTAATTTTTATAATTATCAATATAGATAAGGCTTGCAAACTTTACGGTTACAGCTTATATTTCTTAACGTGACAACAAAATAAGAATCTTTGCTAATACATTACTTGCATAGTATATACAGTGAGCTTTGTACTTTAGCCTACGTTTGATCCTCGTGCCGTGTGTGTGTAGCTCACTAAATTATCGCTCAACAGAAATATTTATTAGACCATAACTAAGCCTTTTAATAACAAATAAATTAAATGACTTTCAAAATGGATAAATGCTCACCAAATAATTTAAAACGTATTATTCAATTAAGTCATAGTTTTATAAAGCATAATCGAGGTTTTTTTTTTATTGGACAACAGAAATACTAGCTGCCCTAGTTTGCCCTGCCCTTAATTGAAACTCGAGGCGTTTTGGTAAGCGTTTTGAATTTTATTGGTAGTAAAATACATTTTAGTAGGCAAGGCAACTAAACACAAGCCAGTTAACCCCTCTCTTCCCTGGGGTGTAAAGTTGCCAGGTCGCCAAACCTAATAGCCGGACAGAGCAGCCATTTTAGCCGGACATTTGGGTAATAAGGCCGGACACCCTACATTATTGAAGACTAGCGGCCGCTCGCTGTTTCACCCGCGTGGTTCCCGTGATAATATGGGGATAAAAAGTATCCTATGTGTTAATCCAGCTTATAAACTATCTGTATGCCGAATTTTATCCAAATCCATTCAGTAGTTTTACGTGAAAGAGTACAAACATCCATCCATACTTACAAATTTTCGCGTTTATAATATTAGTAGGATTTGTGTCTCAGTATTATTAGGTAAGACAAAAAAATGTATTTTCGACCTTTTTTAATTATTACCATAAATATTGTTAAATTCTAATGACATATAAATAAATTCAAATACCAAATAAGCCTAACCACCGTCGCTTCATGTAACAATCGTTACATCTCAAGAATGCCCCCACGTGCTTCCTGTTACAATTGTTACATAATACAAAAGTAAAGCTAGACGCTCGAAATATCGCTAATCCGTGTCTCGCGGGACGTGTATGGGTGTCTTATTGAACGAACATGAACGATGCATCAGCAATAGGAGCCGATCTGTCAAAAATAAAAACAAATAAAGTCAATGTGATTATTTTATAGTGGACCTGTTTATGTTGTGTTTACGTGCTCATCATGTATTTTTTAAAACGCCGTATTTTTTTACTTATTGTTTCTTTCTAGAGGTGTTATATATATCAAAATACGCATAATTTCAGGTTCTAACTAATTATCTAGTTATTTGTTTTTAAACTGGATGGATATTCTGTTAAAATCTGACGAAATTAGGTCTTAATGTAAATTATTGCAGTGGCGGTGGTTTTCTAGTGATTTCCTTTTGTGATTATTATTGTTTACTTCATGAATTATATGTATTTACGGAGAATAATTACTAAATAGTGATTTAAAACATTAATCTCACTGTATTGTTGTTGTGTACATGCAGATTGACTCTCCAAAGGCGCAACGTAAGTCTAATTTATGGCATGTTCCTATATTACAGGAAGCAATAGAACTTTTTTTGGATTAGGTTGGTGGCACATATTTGTTTTTGGGCAGTTGCTTTTTTGTGGCAGTTAGCTTTGTTGTGGTGACTTTTGGGTTTGATGTTTATATTAGTACCTATATATTATTATTATTATATAGGTATTAATATAAAATATTCATTTTTATTCATTTGTTTTAATAATTTTCATTTATTATTACAGTGATTGTAAATAAAATAATCTAAACATCGTATATAACATTATATGTTTTATTACGTATCAAAGTCCTAATATATTTTAGAATTTAATATGTTTATTTTAATATACTTTAAACTGAAATAATTTGTAATAAAAAAAACATACTACGAAGAATATTTTTTTATTACATTTATTTAATAAATTAACACAAATAATTACTAAACCAAAAAACAATCTTTGTTCGCAAATAATAGCGACACACCCTATTCACAAACGTGTGTGCCCCGAACCTTATTTCGACGCCATATTGCCGTTATAGCGGTCGTCCGTGCGCTCTATAGCTGCATTTTGATGACTTTATTGCATAAAAACTTTGAGTATTCTTGAAACGTATTGTATACGGTTGTAAACTACAGGCTTTGCTCTTTCTGTATATTTAAGTTATATTTTAATAGCACCGTGTTGGTTTCGGCAATAAGACAACCAAAAACGTTCGATTTTTCTTTCAAAGCATTTGTTGTTTAACTTGTATGACTACAGTTTACTGGAAAGTTAATGTGTTTTTTACGAATTATAATAGACAAATACTGTATCTTTCTAAAACTGGCCATATTTTTGTTCTAGGCCTTCTAGATTTGGAGTAAAGTAGGTTATAATATCCAACCCGATTAACAAGCAGATTACGCAGCACGCGAATTTATGCGCGATTTTCTCGATTTTTTTCTGAATATTTTTTCAGATGAAACATACATGTACTTTATTTTTAATAGAAAGATAACTTAATGTAGTATACTTGTAAAATATAAAAAGACATCACAGGCCATCCGATTTTAAAATATAAAATAAAATAGGAAGTAATCCGTGATTTTTTTCGTCACTAAAGTATAAACCATGTTTTTTAAATTAAAACAACACTTTGTCACCAGGCATTCTATAAAAACAGATGCTCTATTCATCTAACTATTTAAAACAGTAATTGGTTTGGCTTAGATCGGCTCCAGCAGCTCACAGTCGATGTTTTTGTAACAATAGTCAGCAGGCGCCGGCCCGCTTCATAAATTTGGCGCCACTTAAGCACGTAAGGGTAAGGGGCCCGCTGGGTGCGAGCAACTGAGTGGCTAAGTACTTTATTATTAATCAGTGTAATAAAGTCATCAGTCAAAATTAAATTGTAGACCCAGAATAATAACTAAAGCATAAAAAGAATGCTATGACTAGAGAATGCAATCCCGATCTTGTGGGATCCTGATCTCGCGAGATGTCGTGTCATTTTTCGAGATCAATCCCGAGGCATAATATGACGAGATCTCGTTCGAGATTGGGCAGCGGTAGTCAGCGACAGCGATGCTATTCAGGCAAAGGATTTAACGCGCTGCTGCAATAACCAAGATGACTCTTCAAGAGGAATTAGATGATACTCTAAGAGTATCTAAAAGCCCTTTTTGCGTGTCTCTACTAGTTCTGATAGGCAGTGACCTATCAGTGGATAAAGAAAGAAATGGATATTTATGAGTGTGGGGAACAAGAGGTAGCCCTTTTCAGTTCGCTTATAATACTTACTGACGCTGGTGCCAACCACTGTCGAGTCAGGGAGGCATTTTCAGCTGCTAGGTACATCGCGACTGAACAAGAGGCCGTTTATCAGACAACATTCTCAACACTCTTTGTTGTTTTAAGAAGCTATTTCCAAAATGACCCCTAGAATTTTGAATATTTTGTCCTTATTTAACTGACGACAGTGTTATTATTTTTATTATGTTTTTTACAAATAATACGGGTAATTATTAAATAACTTAACGTAGTAAGTAAATTAGATATACTTTTGTGTTTTATTAACCACATAATGACTATCAAGCAGTTTTCAACGCTTTTTAAACGAATTAAACAATGTTTTTTCGAAAACTACTCGAAATCTCGAAAATACCGAGATCTCCCGCGAGATTGTCATTTCTAATCTCGCGAGATCTCGAATTTACGATCCGACTCGAGATTGCATTCCCTAGCTATGACATTTGAGTGTACTCTAAACGTCTCGCGCTCGCTCGTTTGCGAAATCTAAAAAGCCGGACAAGCCGGACACCGTTTATTTGGACCGGACACGCAATCAAAAAGCCTAACTATGTCCGGTTTTATCCGGGCGCCTGGCAACTCTACTTGGGTGTTGTAAGAGGCGACTAGAATAAAGACTGCACATACATCCAACAGCATGGAGCGGCGATGGATTCATCACCTGTCACCTTGAACACGTGCACTTGTAAATGGGTGGAACGTGGACAATGGGTGGCCTGCTTCTGCAGTCTTCATTGCCTGGTCTCCCTTTGGGGATAGAAGTCGTGAATCAGCCTGTCAGCACACACTCGGCAAATGCATGATTGGTTTTTTTCTCGTTAATTAATTGTAACTTTTTATATTGTTTGTATATTGTAATTACTTAACTTTATTTTATTTTATTTGTAACGTTTATTCGTTTCGATATTTATTTTTAAATAAACCCTAGCGACTTATTTTGCGATTGTTTAATGTGTATTGCTGTTGGTGTACCTTATCAATAAAATAAAATAAAATAAAAATAACAAAAGTAGAATCTGTTTATGTATGTACGTTTAATCTCGTAGTGATGAGCCGTGCGTGACAAACTGGCTTTTTGTATCTGCTATAGATTTTTTAATTTTTAGAATTAGGGTTAACAAACAGCCAAATGGTAACAATATAGTGCGATAAAAACATTTTGGCCCCTAGTACTTTGGCCAGATCAGTTATCCACAGGTTTACAAATAGTTAAATTACATAAAAAGTTAGTCTAGACTTATAGTAGGTAGGTACTTATATAGTGTAAATCTCCAAGTAGGTAACAAAAAATAAAAAAAGAAGCAGAGCTACTAATAATACATGAAGATGCAATATTTTTATTATTTTAGATAATCAGATTCTGTCTTCGCACTTCCGACAATGGTGGCGCGCGGTTATAAATAAACTGCGGCTTCGTTGCGAAATTAGCTGTGCACTAGTTCCGTGCTGTTGACACACTGATCGTTAAGATTATTTATACATTATGTATTACTTACGACAATCATCCCCGAAGGGTTAGTCAGAGACTGGTCGGTGAGGACCTCATGTAGTTCACTGCCACACTCCACGTTTCAACTGCAACATGTTCTTAGCGTGATACCTGGTGATCCCGTCGCCACTTTTTGCTGTTGTATGTGCAGTCTTTAGTAGTATTGTAATGAACCGCCATCGCCACCACAGCTTAATATATCGACATAATATCAATTAAGCATCTTTCAAGTGTCCAGTCCTGTGTGATGAGTTAGTCACTAAATTAAGAGATTAGTTCCTGATTCGCCGGATTCCTGATTCGCCGGATTCTTGTTTTGTCGGATTTTTTTGTTGAAAGAAAACTATAGAAATACCGCGGCTGTACTTATCTATTAAATAAAAGGCAGTCATTATGGTACATCAATAAAAATATTTATTTGTTCTTAATTTAATAACGTCTGTTACGTTAACAGATAAAAAATGTTTAAAGGAAAATCGTCATTTCTTTGAAAATATGAATCAAACCCATTTCTAAGTAGGTAATATAACTTATGTCCGATAGTGGCAACAAAATAATAATTCATACAATAATAAATATAACTAGGTACATGTTTTTTTTACTTAAGTGATATTATTGTATATTAATATTTCCGCCGAAACAAGAATCCGACGAAACAAGAATCCGGCGAATCAGGAACTAATCAATTAAGACCATCTCGAGCTCCGGAAGGCACGCAAAGCCGTTGGTCACGGTTGTTGTCGCAAAATGGCAGTTGTTAAACCCAAACAACCCGTCTTAGGCATTATCTCCTGGCACAAGTAGGGTTACCATCCGTCCGGATTAGTCCGGACATGTCCGGACTTTTAGACTAGTCCGGACTTTGTCCGGCTCTTTAATTTGTCCGGATTTTGGAATTTGAGTAACAAAACTACATATTAAGTAATATCAAATACCTAAGTCTTTAATCTTTAATATCTTCTTATTTAAATAGTTATCTAAAAACAAATAAGTCCGGACTTTTATCCAGATGTCAGGCTTTTTGTCAGGACTTTTCAAATTCCAAAATGGTAACCCTAGGCACAACGCACGAGGCCTGTGCCTTGCAATTGGACGTTTAAATGAGAATGATGTTTTTTTTAAATTTCAAATCACCGCCGTTATGTATGAATTATGAATTAAGACTACAATAAATCATAGGTGCTAAGGGATCGTTAAAATTAATTGACGTCTCTGCTAGAGAGTCGACATCGACAGTATGGCATAATGTTTAAGCAAGTCTAAATAGTTACCATAACTCCCAACGATGTTTTCAACAATGATCTTAATACGACTTTATTGTACTAGATGGCGCCAATGCGCAGTGAGCGCGGTGGCTCTCCTGCACGAGGCGCGCGCGCATCTCTGCCTCTGCCTCGCCGCCTCATACGCCAGATAGCACGGCATGTAGCATCCAGCGGCCGCTCGCTGCGACGCCTTGAGGTCTCCGGCCGCGTGATAGACAACTTCGACGATATTGAGGACGTCTCGGACGAGTCGGACATGGAGGTGCCACAGCCCGCGTAAGTATACAACACATCGCTGCCTCTGCCTCGCCGCGTCATCCGCCAGATAGCGTGGCATGTAGCCTCTAGCGACCGCTCGCTGCGACGCCTCGAGGTCTCCGGCCACGTGATAGACAACTTCGACGATATTGAGGACGTCTCGGACGAGTCGGATATGGAAGTGCCACAGCCCGCGTGAGTATACAGCGCATCCCTGCCTGGGTTTTTAGCTCCTCCGCGCTTCGGAAGTCACGAAAAGCCGTTGGTCCCGGTTGTTGACGTAAGATGGTCGTTAAGACGCACCAATTCTCATTGGACCATTAGTGGGTTATGATGACTCAATGTTCCCATGTATTGTCCATGTGAGAAGGCTTGTGCCAAGCAGTGGGACGTCTATGGGCTGATGATGATGTACGAATCAAATCTGTGACCCTTAAGATCTGTTCAGACTAAGGACAGTCCTCGACGTATTTACGTTGTCCTTTAAAAATAATACTTAGAACTGTATAGCGTTACAACACACACGACTTAAATTCCGCATCTATAGGACTGCCTCTGCGCAGAACTTTAGGTGCAAAATGATAATTATATTCGATCAAATTTGTAAATTCTTTCCAAGGTCTGGGTACTACACGTACGTACTACCATCAATCATGCCATGCACATATTTTTTCCGAAGATAAATTCTGATGATAAAGAATTTGTTATCATTTCGCTAGGTTAGTGGGTAAGACAACGTTTGATAACGCCACTGTTACGAAGCTTGATAAGCGTTTGATTACATAGCCGCTTGTATTGTTTGGCGCCAGATACTAACAATAAGTAAAACGTAAGACGCTAAAGTTGAGTTCACTTTAGTGACTTGGCTTCTGACTAATTTCAAAGTACATATTATTATTATCAATTATGTGCGTTGAGCTTTAGAGTTAACATGAAAATGTGGTGCACTTTAAGAGGTTTTACGAATTTCGGTTTCCCATACAAACTTCCAAGTCGTAATTTTTAAAAACCAATAAGCCAATTTTGATTAAACTTCGCATGTTAAAGTAAAACACAGGGATCTAAATAGTTTGTTGAAAACATTTTTAAAAACGTTTATTTAGCTGTGTTATTGTGATATAAAGTGCACTATAGAAAGTTTAAAATCGCAATAACTCAGTTAAGTAAACGTTTTTTAAAAATGTTGTCAACAAACTATTTAGATCCCTGTGTTTTACTTAAGCATGCAAAGTTTCATCAAAATTAGCTTACTGGTTTTTAAAAATTTCGACTTGGAAGTTTGTATGGAAAACAGAAATGCGTAAACCCTCTTAAACACTCCAAATGAAACATTACATTTTGTACTAATGAAAACTTGTAGTATCAAACAAATATAAGCTTTTCTTAGCTGATGATTAGATAGCTGTCACCATCTATTTCTGTCGCTAAGGAACTGATCAGCATTTTTTTTTCTTACCGTGTGTGCGTGTATAAGTAAGTAAAAATAAATTGCCGAATAGTAAGTGTACTATATGGCTAATTCTTTTGGGTGTGTGTGCAAGATTTTTTTTACAAATCCACGGCATAACTTTCAAAGTATATGGCAGTTCACGCGGACGAAGACGCGGTTGAGTTATGACTTAAACTTCTACTTTTAGGTGTGTGGATGGCCGTATGGCAATGCAAAGAACACTGATTATAGGCTTATCTTTTGTTTTGCTAACAGCGTGGCGTGTGGTGGTAACGCAGGCAACTTGCCCCCAGCGGAACACGACGACGACCTCACTAGCCTCAGTTGGCTGCAAGACAGGAATCTACTAAGAGGTACCCGCGGCATTGCATAATAATTTACACTACGACAGGTTTATCGCGCTCATTTTATTTATTGTAAAGAAGTCCTTAATGCGTCAGTATTAGAGCACTTTTTACATTAAACATCATTGAAACAATTTTTTTATTAATAAGATAATTGACATATTATTGTGCGACAGTTACTGCACGGCCAGAGTGCATACGCGGGCGCGGTGCGACGCCCCGCGCCCGCGTGTGCACTCTGGCCGAGCACTTAGACCCACAAACAATTTCTAATCATATTATTATAGTGACCATGACAGTTTAAAATATTAATTCATAATCAATCGTAATTTGAATCGAAAGTAATTAATTGAAAGATTTCTGATAACTTTGCCTACGTAATTAGGAAATACAAATATTTGTGCGATTTACTTTAAAAAAATATATAACCGGATGTCATCTTTTCAGGAATAAACTTAACCAAAGGCGATGTGGAGGACACAAAAATGATTGGCAGCCAAGTTGTAATAAAAGTAAGTGGATTCTTAAATGAGTAACTACACTATTTTTTTTTACTAGGTATGGGTTTGCTCTTGATCCCAATCAAGCCCAGGGGCTAAGACAGGATCCACGATGATGCGAGCTAACTCAGAAGGTGCCTATTTACTCTTGCTTTGAAGATGGACGTGTTATATGTACTCGGAAACACAGACGCAGGGAGGGAGTTCCACTCCTTTGCTGTACGCAGTATAAAAGATGTTGAGTAGCGCTTTGTGCGACATTTTGGAATATCCACCAAGAAAGGGTGGTTGGTAGCCCACAGTGCGTCTGGATGTCCGATGGAAGAAGGGGGATGGCGGTATGAGCTATACGTTTGAGTTTATCAGGGGGGTGTCACTCCGCAGTTTAGGTACGTTCGGCGGCCGCGCCTCGGGCAGGCGTATAGCACTAAAGGTTGCCGCTCGCGACGCACGCTACACGTCGCGAGTCGCCGCTTAAATCGTAATAGTATCCATGAGTGGAAACCCTACACTCCTGACGTCAAATCGATATCGAGACAGCGTTGCTTAACGGAATATGAACGCTCGGGTCACACGATAAGTTTCAATTTCGCGTGAAAGTCGATAGAAAGTGAACCTTCTGTACGAAAGTACTATTAGTTTATCTGTGGTTCGATTCCCAGCGGGGTGTACATCTTTGTATACTTGGTTTGGTTGGTGGTAGGGCTTGTTAAGCCCTGGCTAGCTACCACCATCTTATCTCTAAAGTCTGGCGCCTTAACATCAATGCTAACAGCATTGTTGAGTTCCAACAGTTTAGAGATAAGATAGCCAATTCCTCAGTGGTTGAGGATTCTGGGTAAAGCGCACTTCCACCTTAGGCCTTATCGTCATTACGATCAGGTGAGATAAAAGCCAAGTGCTTACCAGTGGTAGATAAAAAAAAAACTATAGGCTGTTTGGTAAATTCATACGTGACAGTTCCATGGGGCGGGGGACGAAAGATCGAGAAGGGGGGAAGAAGAACGCGGGCGGGGCTTCGCCCGCAAACAAAATATAGTATGGTAACTACTGCACAAAAGATCACGATACATCCTCTCTCCTTATTCACTAAGTTTTATTTGTACTGGCACCTCGAGACCAAGCGTTAAGTTATGCAAGAAGTGCCAGATGTCCCTGCGCCAGCAAAATACTCGCGCAAGGGACCATCTGCGTTAGGTCTTGACGCCAAATCAGTGCCTGACGAAGCGCGCTCTTCATTCGGTACTCATAAGACTAGTGTCTCGGGAGAGTTTCCCCGTGAACACGTGTAGTTCACTGCCTATTGTCCAGATAGGTAACCGGAGCTGTCAAGCTCGCTCATCTCTCGTTGGTTGGTCGTTAGTTGGTCTCGAGGTGCCAGTGCAAATAAAACTTAGTGAAAAGATCACGATACGTCGAAATTCTAGTGAGAGCAAAACCTCGACACTAATATGAGATATTACGATAGGCGTCAGTCAGGCAGGTCATTTCGTCACTACTGAAAAGTTGCCAAGGTGCTTAAGCTTATTTGTATTACATTCTATGATGATTTGCAAGTTCGTATCTGTTCAATCAAATGTTTAGCAATTATTGTTTTTGTAAAATAGTATGGAAAATTTATTAATTGTTTAATGGTTCATATTTCAATTGTCATTTGACGTGTATTACTTTCACTGTACTATTGTTTGCTCTGAACTTTACAGCTTGCTACCAATCTGTTTACACAAGTGCTAAACGTTTTTACGCTGTGTTATTCATATGTTGTTATTCTGGAAACAAAGGAGCTTAACATTTTTGTTCTGTTGTAATATTTTGCCTGAACTAACTTACAACTTGTACTTAAACAATTTATTTTAACTATTTTGCCTAATTAGTTTACTTTTATGTGACATATTTCGTATGAAAGTACTACAACGGAAAATATGGCAAGAACATTAATTGTAAAATGTGTTTCTTTTTACAAAGTTACATTGATGAATACTTTTAGCAATAGTTCGAGCGAGTGAACAGTATTTTATATAATGCATTATATATAATGCGAGCTTTATAAAACATACTTGGTGATAGATACACTGATGCTTCATTTAGACGCAATATACAATAATCAAATATATATATTTATTTATTCAACTTGCCTTAAAAGCTAACAGAAGTCTCCGTCCAAAGCGCTTAAAAGATTAGATTAATTTACACAACTTGTCTTACTTGATTCTTAACATTCACAGATAACATACAATATAGGGGTACACTTAAGATACTATATAATGCTTATGTTCGTAGTGTCCTGGAGTTCGGTAGCGTGGTTTGGAGCGCATTGAATTTTGTCCACAAAGACAGGATAGAAAGAGTGCAACATAAATTCTTAAAGTCACTAGACTATCGCACCGGTCTCTATCATAATTGCTATGAAGAGAGTGCAAAGGGACATAATGTATAATCCTCGGTTTGTAGACGCCAGTATTTGGATACTATATTTCTGTACAAAATAGTCAATAATCATATTGACTCCGCTGATCTCTTACAGAAAATTATGCTTAAAGTTCCTCGATTCTCCTCACGTTCTAAAGATACTTTTTATATACCGAACTGTCACACAAATTATGCAAGCAATACCTTTTTTAGGCGAGCATTGTAAACCTCTGTAATAAATGCTTAAATGAGGTGGATATTTTCTCAAATTCGATTT
>OY992518.1:11855444-11918923 GCA_963921215.1 Scoparia ambigualis
ATAAGTCCCCTTTGTTATTTTGATTCGTATTGCCTTAGCGACGTTGCTGCGTTGGTTCGTCGTAATCACCCTAAGCTTGTTTGTGTTTTGATGGGTACTTTCTACTATTTTTATCTCACTGATAGGTACGTCGTATGTTGAGTGAATGCACATAAAAGTAATCATTATTCTTTGGTAGATCTGCTAAAACTTTGTTACCTACCTTTGTTTTTAAGGTAAAATGATGATAGTGAATGACTAAGCACTTTTAAAATCTTAGACAGTGTTACCTCCTTTAACACAATCGAAGTATTGATTATTTAGGGACAGTAAAGCAAAATAATTATCTCTAGAAATTTCTTATAATATGGCTTAAAAATAGTTACTTACCTTTAATATATAGTGTCATGAGAGTTGTATCTAAATGTTTCTTTAAGAGTGCTATATAAAGAGATTATTTTAATAATAATCAAAAAGTAATAAGCTTATTAGTAAATATCAATTATTATTTTAGAAAAACCTCAGCCAATAACATTTTATCAGTATGATAATAAACTTACACACTTTATGATATTTTTGAGGCTTAGTCATGCATGTGGGTTTGTTATTACTCATCTGCAAAAGTGGATAGGTTACATTAAACCATATATTTTTCCAGTGTATCCCAGAAGTCCCCTCTGGCGTTTGTCCCCTTGGGGGACAACTGGGATTTTTTATAAAAATCTTCCAGTTGTCCCCCGTGTCACCGGTGGAGGGGACAATTGCGACTTACATTTTTAAATATCCCAGTCTCCCCCACTTAAAAATTATATGGCAACATCTCAAGTGGGGGAGACTGAGACATCTAAAAACTAAAGTCCCAGCTGTCACCCGTGTCGTTGGTAGAGGGGACAACTGGGAGGTTTTAAAAAATCACGGGTTTACTGGGATACACTGTATTTTTCTATATTTAATGCACAGTAGTATTGTTTTCTAATAAGAATTAATTTCTACTGTTTTTAGTTCTTCTTCTAATATCTCTCTTTTGATATTATCCATTAATCTAAATAGAGATATTTGTCATATCAACCTTATTGTTAAATTAAGATTAAATACACTTTGCCAACATTATAAACTAGGGCCAAATTTGTTAAAGAATGTTGAATGAATGTTGTTTACATTCACATATTCACAACTCTTTGTGGAAATATCTAATGTCACTCAGATTTGATGATTTTTTTGTTGTTTGGCCCTTCATTGAAAATTAAGAGTAAAGTAACTGTGATTGTGCTATTATTTTAATGTGTATTATTTTAAAATGTAATAAGATTAACTTTAATAAGTAAGTAAATAGTTTAAAGACAACTATTATGAAAACCATTGGTAGATTTTTGTGTCTAATTACAATAAATAATATTAATAAGGATGTTTATACCATTATCATTTAAAAAGTTAGAGTTAGAATAGAATACCTATAATGTATTTATTTGTAAAATGTAGATTCGGTAATTGTTTTATTGTGTCTGTTGTTTCCCTAAACTATATAGTTGTATTTAATAGGCATAGTAAGTTGCTTCTACTCTGCCTTATCAATAAGTTATTTACATAATCTGTGTGTAATAATACAACACAAACAACAACAACACTACCAAAATATAAAGGCACACTCAAGCTCAGCTCTTGAATTTGGACTCAACTCAAGAGCTTGAATGTGCCTACATCATTAATTTTATTTACAAATTACTATAATTCAGAAAATTACATTGATGAAAAATACTGCTTATCTTTGTTATTGAAGTTTTGCATTCACAATGCTTTAATAATATAGATATAGAATAAAATGTTTACTAGAAAAAAATCAGCCAGTCTCAGGAAAGCTTGAATGGGATTTGAACACTTTGGATTGCCGGTCTTAGTGCAGGATTCAAACCAAGGGCCCTACCAGCTCTACTGTCATATCTTAGAGCAGTATTACTTTAATCTTACTACACAAAGGGAATTGCATAGTAAGGTTAAAGTACCTAATACTGCTCTAAGATTTGATGATGAGGCCCCTGCATCCTCTGACATTGTTCTCTCTGAACTCTACATTGGTTCCAACAAAATTTTACAAAATTATATTGCTACCCATATTAAGAAGGAAGCTATATTTTGTTGAAAAAGCTTATATTATGGCTAGTTTGTATATTTTATTTTATAAATGAGAATTTCATAATACTATTTTACAACAATTAATAAATGGTACAAGTAATATATTGTATTTAGATTTAAAAAACTATAAATTATAAGGCATCAAAAAAGATAAAAATTATAAATTGTATTACCTACTTACTTGAATGTTGTGAGTAAGTTCCTAGGTGTTTAAAAAAATACTTTTAAAGTTACATTTTATCTTATCTTATCATAATAAGACCTGCAGAGTTTTAATCTCACTCTATTTCAAATGGCCTTTGGCACCCAAGGCATGATAGTGTGTAGCTGTACCCATTCCTCTGGTTGCAAGCGGCTAATAAGGCCACCCAATCCCAACCCAGCTCAAATAAATGTCCATGATGTCACTAATGTGTACAGCAGAATTCCAGTACAGCATCTCCTGCTTGCTGTGTATACTGAGCCGTGCTCAGTGTTGGCATCACAAAACAGGGTGCAATGTATCTGGTTATTATTTTCTTCTATTTTGTTAACTGTTGTATGTTTATTTGTGTGTTTGTTTGGCAATACCAATTTTTTTTTTCCGTCTTTCTTTCTAAAGAAAAGGGTCCATGTATTAATCTAAACTGTTTTATTGACAGACAACCCACCTCAATGACAGCCACCAGCAACTCATGGTGCACTGGGTCGGCGAAGGGTCGAATGTCATCATTTGCTTGGCGAGAGACTCCAGTCCCCGCTCTAAAGGCGGCATCTCACCATCAGCCCTCTTCATCTCGTACGACTATGGAAAGAACTTCACAAATAAAACTGACAGCTTCCGCTTGGGTGACACCCCTGACAGTGGTTATGCACAACTGGATAAATTCTTCAACCACCCCAAATATCCAGAATTTGTAAGTACACCAAAGTTATACAATCTATATTAATAAAAATTAATTGCCGAAATGTTTGTACGTACATCACTTCAGAACGGCTGCACCTATTTGGCTGATTCTGATTTTGTTGTTTTCGTAATTAATTGTCTGGACTAGGGTTTGAGTGAAATTTTTTTTTTGGAATTTCGTCACGGGACCAAAGAATACATCCCGATCTATTCTATTTGTCCCGACACAGGGTGTTCACGCAGACGAAGTCGCGGGCGGGCCGCTATTTTCTTATAATAATCAGCAATATTGTGACATATAATAATGGCAATTTATAAAATAAACAAAAGATGTTAAATTAATTAATGTAGTTGAATTTTCTTAAAATTATTAATTTTTCAGTGTGTTTTCGTGGATTCTACCAATAAAAAACTGTTCTACACAAGTGACAATGGCCGTAATATCCATAGATCAGACCTGACATTCCACCCAAGTGAATTGGCTTTTGATGAGGAGTTTCCTGACAAATATGTTATTCTAGACAAGGTTGACCTCAGTAGAAAGGTAAGGCCCAAAGAATTATTATCCAATTGTTATGTATAAAGCCTTAATACATAAATGATACTATGATATTAGTTATCTTCTATAAATCGTCCTAGGCTTTTCACTAACATTCGATTTTTTTCAATTATTCTACAACATATTCAGAAATAGGAACAGTAAGCCAATTTTTCCTGTTATGTTATAAGCGGATAATTGTTTTGTTATCACATAATTTTATTATGTTTTCAATAACAATGGCTATTCTTTTTTTATTAAGTATAAGTAACTAATTGATTACGTAATTATTAATTTTAAAAATAATTGTTCTAGCTATATCTCACTTTGGATGGTGGAAAGACTTTCAAAATGATCTACGGTTTCGTGAAGACATTCTTTTGGTCATCAGGCCCAGGCTTTTCGAAGGTGTTCTATGTGGAACGGTGGAAGCCAGATAAAACGAGCACAGTGTTTAGCGCAAGTGATCCCACAGATTTGAATAATGCTAATGTGCTTTTTGAAAATGCCAAAGATTTTCAAATAAAAGGCGAGTTCATGTTTGCGACCAAGCAGTCCAAGGAGGTAAGTGTATAAAGGTTTTATTAATTTATCCTTCCTCCTTTGTCTTAGCAACAAATGTAAGCACCCGTCTGGCTCTGAGTTATGAATAAAACCACAGATTAAGGAATAGTTACTGCGTGTAATAGTTCTAAAACTATGCATTGAAATATATACCTACCTACAACAACACATTCACAGTATTTACTATGTAAACATACATAAATACAATATAGCAATTGTTGTGTTATGTTTATGTAGGTATAGGATTATGATTGTGGATGAGGAAGGACGAGTCTAGAATGAGACTTACAAAAAACAGCAGTTGTTAGGATAAACTTGTCTTATTTTTTTATGATATTTTACTTATACTTGAACAACAAAAAAATAGATTAGAAATAATATTACCTATCCTTGATCAATGTCGGAGTCGAAAATATGTCATTGTAAGTAATAGAGTCATCTTAAAGTTGCCTGCCAATCTTTATTGTAAACATGAACATGAGTAGGTGTAAGTCAAATCAACAAAAATATGTTTGTTTGCATTGTATCGAATTTCTTTGTTCGCGGAAAGTACGTTGATATCCAATTGATGGCAACAACTTATCGGACGTTACATTTGGCAATGTTACCTACTTACAGATATATATTTTTATAAACATGTGCGTCAATAATTTTAGAGATAGTAGGTAGGTAAGTATTCGTTAGTCGTAGTTTCGCAAATCGCAATTGACTTATCAATTGAAACAAACTAGTTTTGCTTTCACTTTTATTGAAATTGGTTTTTAACATAACTGCTTAGGTACCTAAAAACACGAAATAATAAAAAATTACAATATTGCCACTGTACCTACGCCTAAAAAAACTTATATTTAAATGACAGGTTCATTGTCCAAAAAATATAAGAATAGCTTAAATAATACATTTTTATGGCCCATGTTGGCTGCGGGACTGTGAACCGGTTAAAATTGTTACAGAGCTGTCTATACTTCCTAATTACCTATACTTCCTTATACTTTCTATAGTTCGGTAATTCGAGGAGCGTTCCTGTTGCAATTTTGCAAATTAAAAATCTTTTGCAATGTCCTATCACCGGATGGTCCTGCTTCGAAAGACACGATAACCCGTTAATCGTTGTTGTTAGATATCGGTCCCCGTTGGCCCCGAGCTCCTTTAAAAAGGGCTTCAAAGAGCCATATCCCGTTGTCTGTCTCGAAGACTCTTAAATGTTGCTAGCAATTAAATTTCGATTGTGTCTGGTAGGTATGTGGTACCTATTGCGATAGCTGAGCTCCTATCTTGTTGTTGTTTTAAGACGATCTCCACATGTGCTATTTGTTCACCGGAGAATGCCAACAGTGGCTTGATTTTAATAGACTGATGATGATGATACTAATGTGTCACTAAGTAGGTATATTTTGAGATACTCTGGTGTTGTTGCAATAACACAATTCGCTGATGACTGAATCCACCTAAATGGAACGGGGAGTTACCTACCGACGAGGACGATAGGGCTGGGCTAAATTAAAATACTTACCTACTATAATTTATCACAATTTGCACACAAATTTAAGTTTTTTTTCGTGTTGGTTTACGAAAGCTATCTATTATCTTTATCAGCTTATGATTTATGTTTTTAATGTTTTCTGCGCATTAGCCTCCTTATAATGTTCATGTATGCTAAGTTTATTAACCCCTCTTCCCCACCCCCCCTTGGGTGGATCCCGTGGTTCAATTCCCTAGTGGACAGGCCCCGCGGCATCCACTTTACTCGAATTTGCTGTCCTCCAGTGTTTAGTGGGTAAACTTCCCTCCCTCTCATCCCTGATTGATTATTACGCTTTCAGTGTGAAAAAGGGGACGGATGGAGCCCCACATAACCTTGCCTCCCTTCTGGGGGTAGGGTATCCATAAGCTGGATTCGCTGGAAAAAAAAGAAGTTTATTAGCCCTTACTTATTATTCGTTTTCAAGAAACTAAGGGTGAGTTCCACCCATGAAACTGAACAACTTTCCCCAAGAAACTTATGTGCAAAAATGACAAAAAAAATCGACCTCCCATATTATTGTCGTCAGCTGATCGGACAGTTTTGTATGGGAGCCATGGGAGCTCGATTTTTTTTGCCATTTTTGCACATAGGTTTCTTAGCGAAAGTTGTTCAGTTTCATGGGTGGAACTCACCCCTTTTCTTTTAATTTCTTTTAAACGAATAAAAATTAAGGGTGTATGTGTATGGATGTATTATTATGTGTGTCTCACTGCTAGTCACAGGCTTTCCTACATAAACAGTGGCACCGCCACGTTGACCTAAAGCGGGTTGGGTTGGCTTACTTACTTAAAATTTCTTTAAAACTGTTTTAACGGGACTAAACACGATTAATTTTGTAAGTAAGTACATATCTACTGCCGCAGCATCGCGGCCGAAACGTCAAGCAGTAAGTAGATATGTACTTACTTACAAAATTAATCGTGTTTAGTCCCGTTAAAACAGTTTTAATGCAATGCAACGCGATAGTTTAAAGTCTTAATTTCTTTAAAATTTTAAATCCCGTTTTACCGGTTACACCTACCACTACCAGCCCTAACTACAAGTTGCGAACCTACTCCTTCCAAGGAAATGCTTTATCAAGTGAATAATACGAAGCCATTATGACCCGTCGCCGTTCGCCTCATAAGTGTTGAGTCTAGAGCGTTCGCTGGACGTTGTCATATCAACTGATTTGTGTGTGAGGGTTACATTCAGAGTACCTACTACCTTGAATGTGACTACGATTTAAATATGGTTGACTAGGATCAATATATTGTTTTCTAAATGTGAACAACGTATTGAAATGAAACACTACAGATCTGAGGGCCTAGAAAAGTAGCAAACGCTCACCTGTCCTATAAACATCAGCATATAAACGTCCTAATGCTGGCCACAGGCATTCCACATAGACAACGGCATATAGGGAGATAGACCAAAACCCACCACGCTGGCCCATTGCCCATTAGTGTAACATCTGAATGATCTACACAAGTAGATTTAGGTATGTTATAGTGCTTCATTATTACTTGGTTGTTCTTATCGGAAACTAAGTCTCAACGCGAGGACAGCTAATGCAGCATGGCGTGTAACATAAGTCGCCTTAGGCCTTGTTCGTGCACTAGGAGAGTAATTTAGTCGTAGTAGGACTACATTGATTAAAGTTGAAAATAAATATTTTTTAAATAACCCCGGCACACTGCACTCCACCTGATGTTAGGTGGGAATGGAGTTCAGTCGTGAAGACAACTTGGTGCAGCCTCAAAATTCCGTTGCATCAGTCATCCTCCACCCTGCCCCGGCCCACAATGCGTATCTTCTCGCCTCGTTTGCAGAATTTTGTAGGGCAGAATTTTAATGAAACCTACATAGGAGATTAGTTTTGGACCCCCCGCCAAAAGTAAATATGGGGTAAAAAAGTAATAATAAAATATTTGACGTAAAAGTGTTTTCTTTTTTAAATATAATTTTTTGCCTGCTTTTTATATCCTATAGTTCTAGGTGCGTGCGGTCAAAGCGACGGCGCGCTGTCATTGGTGCACGGGGTGAATAATAATAACGGTCACGCGCATGCGCTTTGATAACCGCGATAGGCCGCGCGTTAGGTGACAATACTAACTACGGACACTAAAACGGACATTATCGAGTTTATAAGATTGTACCGAAGCGTCGCTGATCCGCAGAGACCTTGTATCTCTACACTGATGGATGACTAACATTTTGCGAAACGTCATCACATTAAACTGGTGTTTCAAGTTAAAAAACTTGTTCCATAGGTTTTTCTTTCTTTTACACTCGAGGTTGTGAGAGTTATGTGATGTTTCCAGTGACAATAATATACCTATACTTAGGGCATTTTTTTATATTTTTATGCAGTAAGTAAACCAGCTTTGGTTGTCACATTTAAATAACTCAACAATTTAATGTCGTTCTTTTTTTTGTTTAATTTTAAAACCTGGCATTCGATAAGGCAGAAACTGGAAGCGCATTTCCCCGTACCCTTTAAACTACTGAAAGAGATATCTTATCATGTTCGTACTTGGTTTGTTTTAGCCAGTGGCTAGTGAGGCGGACCTTAAACAAACCCTAAGTGCCTAGTAGCCACCACCATTTTATCTAAATGTGTCGCCATAACATCAATGTTAGCATTGCTGTGTTCCGACATTTAGAGCTAAGATAGCAGTTGAGGAATCCGAGTGAAGCACCTATAACATCGAGTGAGATAAAGGCCAAGTAGGTACTCGGTAGAGGGTATTTGTTTTAGTCCCACTGAGTTGGGGGGGCTATTATGTATCTCAGTCAGCGCTGCCGCAGCGCTGAGAAGTTACTTTGTCTCTTTCATATTAATAGAATTGGAAAGAGACAGAGTCGATTCTCAGCGCTGTGTCAGCTCTGACTGGGATACAAAATTGGTCCTCTGGGCATAGGCTGAGACGTGAATGCGAATGACGACCTTAATTTTTTTGCCTGGGTGCTAATGAGATGGCTCGGGATAGGGACGAGTGGATAAAAAAAAATTAAACGTAAAGTAAAGCCCTCATACTCCTACTGCTAAGCAAAGGCCTCCATCATTGAAATCCAGTCTTTGCTACAATAGATGGGTATGGCTTAATCGCCACGCTTGCTAAATGCGGGTTGGCGATCACAAACCCGGACTAAGCATCGAAAAATCCGTAAGGCTAGCCGCATACACACAATAATATTGTCAATACAAGATTGTCAATAATATTGATCAATATGTGGTACCGCACACACACTACGCAATATTATTGTAAATTTTTCACTCAGTCGCTCAGCAGCTTGATTCGTGTACGCACGGTTTAAAATGGACAGAAAGAAAAAAGTCGTTGATTACTGCACTTATTTTAAATAGGTAGGTAATTAAAACAAAGATATCGAAACGTTAAAAAAATGTCTACCTCAGGTTGCGGGTTCGATACCCGCCTGAGGTAGACATATTTTTCAACGTTTCGTTAACTTTGAGTTTATTTGAGCGTTTTTTAATGCAAATAATCAAAAATTACGAATTAAAAACGATCAAGAAAGAAACTGATTATTATGAAAAGACTGGATTAGAAAAAAACTGAGTTAAATCATTTGAATCTAATAAATGAACTATTTATAGAAGAGCATGAATATAAAAATTACATGAGAATGAGAGAAAAAAAAACTATTATCTTTAGTATCACGATGGATGTTTTCCACAGCTCTGGATAAGTTTTCCATGTATTCATAATAAGAAATATCGCTTTTCTGTGAGATTAGTAATATTATTCACACTATTTTTGTCCTATTGTCCTTTTGGCGCGTAAACGTGAACAAAAAACAAACGTCCGCCTGTTTAGAAATCTTTTTTTCAACTAAAATATTGCCACGCTCCCGCACACGTCAATATTATTGTCAATATTCCTGGCTCCTCCTAATATTGATGTGCCCGTGATCAGAATTTTTGGAAATCTACAATAATATTGATCTATACCGCAATATGGGCCGCACACACACAATATTATTGACAATATGCACTTTATTGACAATATTGCGTGTGTGCGGCTAGCATTACACACTTTGCCCGATCTGGGAATTGAACCCGGCACCACAAGTGGATAATAAAATAAAAGTAACAAAACTGTCGCAACAATACGCGGTGTCACACATCACTGCATGTAACATCTAACATGTATTTTGGTATTATTCCGTAGACATCGTTATCAGCGAACACTACACCGGACACGCTCATGACTAAAAGTAACTGTTATTTTCACTATGTCGGACCGTTATGTCTCATTCGCAGAATGTTACATTAAAAATGTGCGTCGGCAGCCGCTCGCGGAGATACTTGGGTTGAATGAGAGAAATTGTGGGTCAATCCTCATAACTCCAAATATATTAGAAAAGCGAAAATAAGCTATTTGACCAGACAATTTATAAAGACTTGCTCCTTCAACCGATTTATTGTAGGATGATGCAACTCAATGGAGGAGCTCGATGACGCAGCGGCTAGCGCGTTCGGCTAGCGATAACCCACCAAACCGCATGGTTTTGCTGTGCCCAGCAATGGGACGTTTATAGGCTGATGATGATGATGCAACTCAAAGATAGGAATAGGAACAACGAATACAAAACTAACCATATTCATCCTCATTCGTTTGGTGCCTTAGTATGAAACGATAAAAGTATTTTTTGCTCCCTTTCACGGAATCTCGACGTGAAACTATGCCACTCGTTGCTGTTGTTTAGTCCGGTGAGTGAAAGCACCGGACCGGAGACAATGGAAACATTTGCCAAGTCGTTCCTCTGTAAGACCATTCGGCTTTGGAATCCTTTGCCGGTGCATGTGTTTCATACAAATTCGCACAAATGTCTCGATACTACAAGAACTGTGCATCACTCAGCGCCTATTCTCCGTAATACAATCTCGTATCATGGCTTTCTTCGGACACGTTTCCAAGCGAGACAACTGCTCCATATAACGCCTCGTCGTCCAGGGGAAGGTGGAGGGTACTAGGCCGCGCGGGAAGTCACCCATGCGATGGACCGACCAGATAAAGTCGGTTGTAGGCGGATTCTTAAATGAGTGCAGCCGGATGACCTCCAGCAGGGAGAGATGGCGCGACATCTTGAGGCGAATAACATCTGCCCCCTCCGATAGTACTACGTAACGAGCACGACCGCTCTGCCAAGAGCGTAACGACAAAAAAGAAGTGTTTCCCAGCTCCAGCTCTTGCATTTATGCAAGCCGTCATGAATGGGTGCGCTTATTACCGTGCTTTTCCCACGGGACCGCTCTCATTATTTTGGACTGCATCGGCTGCTTACCATCAGGCAGGATGCAGTCACTATGACAAGTTATTATAAAAAAGGCCTAGCGATCCGCGCTTCCCCCTTCCAAAATTCCTACTCCTGCCTCAAGGCCGGCATCGCATCTGCGACTCCTCTGGTCTTGCGGGTTGTCCATCGGCGGCGGTGATTACTTCCCATCAGGTGATGCTGATCCCGCCAGCTCGTTTACTTCCTTATCGCATTAAAAAAAACCTAAAGAATGCTACTGGATCGACCACCGGTCTTCGACCCAGAGCTCACAGTTTAAAATCCAGTGACTTGAGTTGGTACTCAAGTCACTGGATTTTAAACTAAAGGATTGTATCTCCTCATGATGGTTCATAAGTAAAATACATACATACAATACATACATACATACATACATACATACATACATACATACATACATACCTACATATAATTACGACTATTATCCCTGAAGGGTTAGTCAGAGGCTAGGCAATGAGGACAGCAAAAGCGGTCCTCTACCAAAGTCCACTTTTCACCAAATAGCTACTGCACATGAGCTCAGCGTGACAGGTGGTGAGCCCATCGCCGCTCTATGCTGTTGGATGAATGTGCAGTCTTTAGTCCGTTAGTCGCCTTTTATGACACCAAAGGGAAGAGAAAGGGTGGTAGTATTCTTTCACCGCTACCCGACACGGTTACTTCGTTCCTTGTCACTTAAAAATATGCCTACTATCTATCCGCACGTCCTGTAGTCTATTGGATCGACCACCGGTCTTTGACCCAGAGCTCTCAAGAGGCCTATTACATCTCGACTATGATTCTTGCGTAAAATGGACAATTTTGGCGTTATGGATCTCAGAAACTAAAATACATTAACAATTATGACTTATTGAATAGTGTAGAATAGCTATTAGAATAGTCCGTAGCGGCCTCGCTTTTTGTAAATTTTGCTTAATTTTATAATTAAACCCAAAATTGTAGAAAAAGATTTTCATAAAGTGCGCGAAGGCACTTTTATGAGCTCATCGATTGAACTACTGTTCTAAACAAGTGAAATAAAAAAATTATAATGTTATCTCTTATATAGTTGAATAGTGCGTAGCGGCCTCGGAATTTTTAGATATCATTGATTTTATATAGGAAATAATCTTATTCTAAACCAAAAAACTTCGAAAATCGCTACAAGTTAACTGTGAATATCTCCTATCTACGATAATATTATTGAGCAAAATTTACACCAGAGTAATTGTTACTTCATGAGGAATAAAGATTTTATAATGAATTTATTATCCTATTTCGATAAAAACGATAAATACAACTGCAAAATTACTACAAAATGCGATGCGCCGGCCGTCCAAATTCAACTTATGCTCACAGAATGGAAATTTGTAATATTATGCACAAATTTATTATCCTATTTCGATAAAAACGATATATACAACTGCAAAATTACTACAAAATGCGAAAATGAGCATTTTACGCAAAAACCACATTCGAGATGTAATAGGCCTCTTAAGGTTTAAAATCCAGTGACATAATACCACATTAGTACCATCATAAGTAAGTCTGTCGTCATAATCACAATGTTAATAGGAGAATCTAAGGCAGTTTCGCGTACTAGTTGAGTATTTTGGGGGTGATATACGCTTCAAATTTTCTTTGTCTAATTCTAATATAGTCAAATTTATCAAGGAGGCCTGCAGAGGTCTCCTTCTCGCAGTAGCACGACCATTGGGATCTTTTGTGCAACCCTGTCCTTTCACTGTGCCTCCTCAGTTAAAATGACTGCGATAAGCTTTGCAATGTCTTTGAGGGCAGAGCCTAAAACCTTCTGGTTTCGGGAAATAGTCAACATACTGTAAAGGCTAAAAGCTTCCTTGCTTAATAAAAATAAACTTAAAATACGCGACGCGGCAAAGTAACGGAAATATGGCAAATTGAACAAACAGGTTTTTTTATTTAGCAATACATCCATGATGCATACAATACAAGTTTCGCGTCAGTTACCGGCCTTGACCGCACATCAGATGGGTATTTTTTTTACACTGTATAAAAAATACCCATCCATCTATACACATCATTCCAGATGAGTCAGTATGGGGAATTTTTACTAGAAAATTTAGTTGTAAATCTGAAAAACTAGTAAAATTTCCATCAAAAACTTTTACAATATTGTGGTAATTTTGATTAACTTCAGATTTTTTTTGTCGATGAAGGTCTCCTTAGCTAAGTCATTTTTTGGCACTTGCAGTAGTTGATAGTGTAATAAATTCGACTGCAAAAAAATAATTACTTTGCGATTTTTTACGAGTTTTGTTCGGTGTTTCCGGTTGTGTAGATATGTTCCTTCTCTCTTGTAGTTCTTCTACACCTAGCTATTACTTACTGCACTTTAAAAAGATTATTATGTCGTTTAGATTCTGCATTGTTTTGACGTACGCGTACGGTAAGTTGATGGATGTCACTCGTTTCGCACAAACACATTTATTTTTGAAACGTGAAAGTCGTTTCAAAAACATAGAAGGTTAAGGGACAAGCCAATAACCTCGTAAAGGACAAGCGAAATATTATTAGATTTGTATGTCAATAAATGATGGAACAATGAACTTGCACGAGTTGCACGTTATAAAATGTTAGATTTTAAAATAGGTTTTTGGAACATGTTCGTGCTTAATAATAATTGTGTGTAGGCCACTAAAGAATACTACCAACCCATCTCTTCCCTTGGGTGTCGTAAAAGGCGACTTACGGACTTAAGACTGCACGTACATCCAACATCCCCTCTCCTTATTCACTAAGTTTTATTTGTACTGGCTCCTCGAGACCAACAGTTAGGTTATGCAAGAAGTGCCAGACGTCCCTGCGCCAGTAGAACACTCGCGCAGGAGACCATCTGCGTTAGGTCTTGACGCCAAATCAGTGCCCGCCGCAGCGCGCTCTTCATTCGGTACTCATAAGACTTGTGTCTCGGAAGAGTCTCCCCGTGAACACGTGTAGTTCACTGCTTATTGTCCAGATAGGTAACCGGAGCTGTCAAGCTCGCTCACTTCTCGTTGCACGAACATCCAACTGCATAGAGCGGCGATGGGCTCACCACCTGTCACGCTGAACACATGTGCAGTTGTAATTTGGTGAAACATGGACTATGGCAGTTCGGCCACAGAAGTTCGGCTGCTTCTGCGGTCATAATTGATTGCCTATTCTCTGACGTATCTATGGCGATGTATGTATTAAGGACGCTTTCAATTTAGCAGGACGTTGGGGCACCGGGATGGATCATGTTATATTTGCTGTCCCTTAATTCACATACAGAGTCTACACTATTGAGACACACGCACGGCTGCGGTCCTTTTGTCGTACGTAGGCCAGAATACCCTAGTCGTTACTAATAAATAGTCTGTTTTATGCCGCGGCCACACCAATGTGTGGTCAAATTGGGTCCAAACTTGGCTACGAATTTATGGCCAATTATTGTATCCAAGTTATGCGGCCACACATTAACTCCAATACATTTTAGCAAACTTACTAGCCAAGAGCATTGGATAGTAGGACCGCGCGACAACTCGTCACTTCTTGCGAGCAACAGCAGCAGTCATGTCGGACGAGAACCTATTTGCTTTGCTCTGGCTACTAATATTTTATAAAATTATATCTATACGTTGTCATCAACGATTCTTATTTCACATCCACACATCTTTCTCCGAATCCTCTCCCACAAATTTGCTAATACATTTTTTTTTTGTGGTATTTGTTCGCTGGATTCCACAGTGCTTCTTCTTCTCGACACAATTCTATAAACTCCAATACTTGCTCATTCCACCAGTCGACATTCGGAGAATCCATGTCGTACATCCAATTCGCACTCGTCATAGCGCGTACTGATTTTGATACAAACAGTGTGGGGATCGAGAAGCGACGTTGGACCCAAATTGCCCGCCCGCCTGCCCCCTTCACTCCCCTCGCTTTTGTTGGTGTACAAAAAACCGACACATCACGGATTGACATTGGCCACTGGACGCAATGTTACGTTTATTTAATATCCTATATCTGGCCAAGACCGATCTACACATTGGTGTATTGGATCCAAGACTATAACTTGGAGCCAATATACCCAATGTGTGGCGCCGGCATCAAATGTAACTTGAACCATGTTGGTCCCGCTCTAAACGCTTAAATTGAAAGCAGCCTAAAACAACGCATATTCATACAGGCTGAACCATTTCTTTATCCACACTTATTGTGTAATTCTAGCAACAGTAGCGTAATAATTCCAACAAAGACCTTTTCACAGTAACGCGATAAGACCAATGACAATGTTCAATGAACAAAAGCCAATTTCAAACTTCCTTTAGCAAAAACAATTAGGTTGATGTCCAACAGGATCATATTCAAAGAGGTTATAGCAGACATAATTTCAGAGATAATGAAACGACATAATGACATGACATAATTTTTATGGACCTTTTATCAAATTCCTAACTTCGACGACCTCTGTGGTCGAGTGGTTAGCACGCCCCGGTTCTGGCATCGGCGTTTCTGAGGTCCCAGGTTCGATTCAAGGTACAGGTCTATTTAGAAATAACTGTTTTTCTAAATTGATTTCGAGTCTGGGTGCTTTTTATGTATAATAAGTATGTTTGTCCGTTATCTTACCAATAGACAACAAATCTTATTTTCTAAAGTTACATGGCTATGTACCACCTATGCTTATTTTAAGTTTACTGAATAAAGAAATTTAGATTTTATGTAATTAAAGTTATTGGGCTAACCAATATGACGTAAATTTTAGTGATGCAAGATTTTTTTTAAATTTTTATTTTCATCTTTGATCTATCAGGGTGTTAGGTTGTACTGATTAGGGTGTCAAATGAAAAAGAAAATATAATTTAAGGTACAGACGTCAACCTACCACAAAATGTCAAATTTCTTCAATCATCTTGAAAGGATAATGGACAAAAAAACCCAGGCCCCCCGGCGGAAATAAAATTTATCTCAGATTTTTACTAAAAATGTGTAATTAAATACTGCACAGTTGGAATCGTCGAAATATTTTTCTAGAAGTGTGCTTTTCGAAGTTTTGCAGGGCTCATATTAATGTTTTAGTAAATGATCGGGTATATCGGACTAGCTTCCGCCTTCGTTTCAGTTAGCGGTGTTAATCCTGGCACAGAATAAATAATAGTACTACGTATCCTGGTCCTTATCTATCTAGCTACCTACCTACAGTTTCATTCAGTCTTTGAGGCGTAAAAGCAGAAAAAACATCCAAACATTAAAATATCAAACCATCGCTATTTTCACATTTAGAATATTACTTAAGTGTTAAGTGTGATGTGATTATTACTGATACTTATACAGGGTGTTGCAAAACTACCCGTTATACCCAAAGGTTGTTAAAGTACATCTTATAAAGAGTCGACTATAAATTTCTTAGAAACTTTGCATTAAGGTTTAGTTTTTAGTAAAAAGAGTTATTTTTAATGATTTATAAAAATATCGACTATGTTATGGCACATGACTATTTCAGGTTCATGACCTTACTATCTACCAGGAGTAATAATGACTTCTGTCTACTCTCTACTGTCTCTACCTAATCTACCTATGCTCCAGTCCAGACAAACTATTCTGTGCTCCTGGTACCCGCTGCACAGTAGTCAGGAGTCGAGACGAGACGTAGGCAGTACATAATATTTTTTTTATTATTAGGAACTATGAATTAAGTATTTAATATATGAGGATGTAATCCTAGATTTAGAAATCGAATAACGTTTTAATAATAAAATAATTCATATAACTACATTGAGTTTTCTTCTACTGACTTCTGCTACTACTTTAATAATAGTAATGGTGGTAATATTTATACCGTAGAAAAATATTTGGATTATACCCCCTATTACTCACTGCTAAACACCCATTTTAGCAATTTAATGATCCTGTTACTGAAACATTAATATGACCCCTGCAAAACTTTCAATAGCAATTTTATACATTAAAAATATTTCGGCGGTGTCTCTTATGCAGTAATAAAATACTCAACATACAGTATTTTGAGGTAATTGTACATTTCTTTGCGCCGGGCCTGGGTTTAATTTAATACTACGTGTCCATTGTCCTTTGTCACTAGTGTTTAAGTATCAATTCGAATTGAGAAATTTAACAGTTTTGTAAAGGTTGATGGAGATCAATTTTTGTACACACGCATAGAGAGGCAGGCGTGTGTACAAAAAACCGGCCAAGTGCGAGTCGGACTCGCGCACGAAGGATTCCGTACCATTATCTATAAAAATCATGTTTGTTGTATGGGAGCTTTCCATATTTGTTATATTTTAATGTAATTATTTATTTTTAAAGTGAACATATAATATAACTAAATATTCTGTGACTATTTCAAGCGTCTACCTGTTGCCGTTATCAATATCGAGCGAAAAATCACGTTTGTTGTATCGGAGCCCCCTTAAATATTAATTGTATTCTGTTTTTTAGTATTTGTTATAGCGGCAACAGAAATACGTCATCTGTAAAAATTTCAACTGTCTAACTATGACGGTTCATGAGATAGCCTTGTGGTGACAGACGGACAGCGGAGTATTAGTAATAGGGTCCCGTTTTACCCATTAGGTACGGAACCCTAAAAATTATGAACAAGCCAGCTGTGATCTGAAAAACTATAGATTTTTATTAAACACTTATTTGGTACACCGGTAATGGGTGATAAAAATTTTAAGATAACAATCTTAAATATTTTTTGTTTTGTCATTGTAAATATGAACTCAGCTTATGGGTCAAGGCATAATATCCTACTAATATTATAAACGCGAAAGTTTTTAAGTATGGATGGATGTTTGTTACTCTTTCACGTAAAAACTACTGAATGGATTTGAATGAAATTCGACATACAGATAGTTTATAAACTGCATTAACAAATAGGATACTTTTTATCCCGATATTCCCACGGGAACGGGAACCACGCGGATGAAACCGCGAGCGGCCGCTAGTGATTCATATTATTATCATAAATAACTTAAAATATCGTATTGCCCATGATGCTTTCGTATAATCACTAGGAATACTATATTTTCTTTTTAAAGTCGGTCGACCGTATCCGTAACGTGTGGACTATTTTATAGTAATTGAAGAAATATACTTTTTAATTAAACGTGAGATCAAAATGTAAGTACGATTGTAAGACGTAAGTATGGAGTCGATACATTATGTATGCTGTCTGTCGGCTTATGGTGTTAAGTATATTAACATTAATCACTGTTCAACATGTCCAGTTAACGTTGCATTATGTATTTAGAACTAAAAACAATTGATAGTGTACCTGTAGATAGATTACTTTAGAAATATTGCGGCAATGGTTTCTGTACATTATTATGTTTATTATTATATACAGGGTGGAAAGATCGAATGCCACATGGATGGCAACTACCTTAAATATTAGAAATAGCACATTAGGTGTAAAGAAGTCCTTCATTTGTGTTCCTATGCCTATCCATCCATCCATAAAAAAAAAACAAATTTAGACGACTCAAAATGCTTATTTTAAGCTTACTGAATAAAGATATTATGATTTGATTTGATTTGAAGACTTTCCCTTATTATTAAAAACAATATTTTCTGCATTTATGGATTTTTGAAAAATTGCTTGTCTGAGGCGGGACTCGAACCTACCTACCTACTATAATGATTGGAAATAGCAAATTGTACGCAATGGAGTCTTACTTTTATTTTAGAGACTAATAAATACTGCAATTATGGATTTTTGAAAAGAAATATGATAAAAAATAACATGCCGTATTTTATGATGCAGATCGAAAGGGTCTTTCATATTGATCGTTTACAACACATAAGTACCCTGAATTAAATAAAGACCGTGAAAATTAAGAATTACTTGTATTGTGGCTTGTCATAATTACCTAACCATTTAACTATTATTTACTGAAAAAACAAGACACTAATCTCTGGCAAACAAGAAATAGAAATATATTTATTGCTGAGTAAGTAAAGTAAAGATGTATAAATGAGCTACACTTATGTTTACCTATCAGTTTCAACTAAGTACCTACGTGACGGATGAAAACAAAATTAAAAGGCATCAATGTTAAAAGGTAATTGTTAGTTTTTATGGTATTCCGTTATTTTGTTTGTGTTTGTTATTTGGAGAAAAATTAACCTCATCAGTAACCCTTTCATGTTATTTTTTGTCGCATTTGACTGGTCCCGCCTAAGAGACAAGCGATTTTTCAAAAATCCATAAATGCAGAATTTACATTAACCTAGAAGTATAGACAAGAACGTTCATACAAACCATTTGTTCAAATTCTGGAATGAGAGTTAAACATTTAAATGTCGTCTAATCAACAGACAGACATCGCAGCGCCGCAGCGCCAGATCGGTCAAAGACAACGTTGTGTGTATCAAGATGGCGTCCCAAATAGATTGTCAATAACAATAATTGAAAAAATATCTTTTCTATTCTAATAATACGATCTTACTACATAATAATGACTTGAATAACAATTAATTTCACTTACTTGACAACTGAATTGTAGTAAACGTCTAGGTGTACACTTTGAAAATAAATAGAGAATTATTTTCGCCGCTCCGCACGCGCGAATGTCAAAGCCACACTAAAGCAAGGTGCCGAGTCGACTCCGCAGATGAGAGGAACATAGTGAGTATTCGGAAGGGCCTATCTAGTGTAACGTATATATCGCTGAGAATTTATTGTTTTTTAAAAATAAAGGAAAGTATCCATTACATAGAGTGTGCTATTTCCAATATTTAAGGTAGTTGTCATCCATGTGGCATTCGATCTTTCCACCCTGTATACTAGCAGCCTGCCAGCGACTTTGTCGTGTGGACCCCATACTTCGTGACGAATTTCCAAAAAAAATATTTCATCCAAACCTTGTCCTGAGGAGCTCGATGGCGCAGCGGCTAGCAGCGCGTTCGGCTTGCGATCTTGCCCGATGAGTAACTTTCGCAATGCCGCCGGGGTCGCCTGATGGGTGACCAAATAAAAACATCTCGGGCTTCCTCCGTGCTTCGGAAGGCACGTTAAGCCGTTGGTCACGGTTGTTGTCGTAAGATGGTAGTCATTAAAACCCACCAACCTGCATTGGGCCAGCGTTATGGCCCAAATCCCCACGTGCTATTGTTCACGTGGGACACACTGTGCCCAGCAGTGGGACGTTTATAGGCTGATGATGGTGATGATTGCCCTGACAATTACAAAGTGAATAAAAAAGAATTAGCCAAATAGGTACTTCCGTTCTGGAGTATGCGCGAACAAACATTCGTGACAATGATTTTTAATATTTTTATTTATAAAAATTTAAGAAAATAGTATAAGTAAGTACCTAATTATCAGAAATGAGGCCATGCCATGCCACTGTTACAAAATACAAGTTTCGGTGTCGGTTAAAGACAAACTACGAGTAAAACGGGAGCTGTAGATACTGTCTCGGTTTCAACCGCAGAACTAGTTTCGATTGACGTTTTGACCACAGCAACTACGTACAATAATAAGTAGGTTCTTATACCTAGGTATTATAAGTGCCTACTTATTAAAGTACAATTAATACCTAGGTAGCTACCGCCTAAATAAGTACATATATGCGCCGACAAATGAAAAAGCAGACCTTATTAAATGTGAGGGAAATAATAGAGCTGCTATTAAACGCAGCATACCTAAGTATTAAGGAACACGTTTTCCTTCAGTATAAAAATCACATGTTTTGTATTGTTGGTCGTATTAATCGCATGTTTTATTATTAGCTGTCAGTGCTGCTACATGGAACAAAAGAATAGCTTGAAATTTAATTTATTTTTGCTATCATGTTTTCCTCAAATGTTTACTATATGTAGATTTGACGGTTTACTATTGTTTAACAAAAAACGTATGACAAAAGATCATTTTACAAACTACGTTTGAAAAACTAATCATTTGACAAACTTTCTTTTCGCAAACATATTATATATCATTTGACATAATACAAGTTTCGCAAATGTTTTACTTAGGAAATATTTCTACTGTTAAAATATTATTTTAATAATATTCACTTGACTAAATAATTTGTTTGCCAAATTGGTGATTTTACAAAAAGTATGGTATATTAGGTATGATAATGATATTATATAAGCAATTTAAATTTTTCAATACCTACAGGAGTAGGGCAGCTAGTATTTCTGTTGTCTAATAAAAAAAATAACCTCGAAATTTAAGACAATCGCTACGCTCTGCGCTTCGCGATTGTCTTAAATTTCTAACCTATCACGTGACCTACAGGAGTTGGGCAGTTAGTATTTCTGTTGTCTAATAAAAAAAATAACCTCGAAATTTAATTTATCGCTACGCTGCGCTTCGCGATTGTCTTAGGCTGATTTCACAGTCACGCGTTTGATCAGCGCCGGCCACACGCGCGCGCTTACAATTATTAATGTGCGTGTGGATTGAGTGTTCCTTTTATTACGAAATTCAACAATATTTTAGGAAATAATTGTGAAAAGTCAATGACGAAGATTAAAAAATTGTGAAAAGTTTCGAGAGAAAGTTACGGTCAATTAACTAGAACACTCAATCCGCTGACCTGAGAAAAAGACAAAATGTCGTTTCTCAAAAAGTACTAGATTTAGATTTATCATTTTTTGTGAAAAAATTGTACAGAATTTGTTAAAGATATTCACAATTATTCAATTGTTTTTAACGGTTTATTTTGATTTTATAAAGGTATCTTTAGAACACTCAATCCTCCTATGGTGCAGATGGAGTGTTCCTAAAATCTCAAACTATAGCTACATAAATTCTTGACATTTTTATTCTATTACACGAATATAATCCCGAATCAATTTGTGAAACAAAAATCTTAACGTCTAATATAACAGTTCAAGAGTTAATTTAAAAATACTTTCTTTGTAACGTCCCGTCTGAGTGCTCCATATTTTAGCGTATATTTAATTAACCTTGTATAGAACTTGTATGCAAACCGAGACTACATCAGAAATTGTGGAAATGTTTTTACTAAAATTGAACACATCTTCTGTGTTTGTGAACTTTTAATTTATAACAATAATTAACTTTATCATATTTCTAAGCTAGGAAATGGATTAGATAATTAGATAATAGATAGATGTATATATAAAAATAAACACATTTTTTAATTGTGTTATGCACTTTATTACAAAAAAATATAGATTATTTATTTTATGTATTATCTTTCTTTTCTACATCCGAAAGACTGTAAGATAAAGAGTGTAAAATAATGGGACCATGTTTACCAGAGCAAATTTTTACGCTAAATCATCATAGCAGACCATTTGATTGTTAACAAAAGCATGTCCTTTGTAGTGGCCAATATCATTAGGATTAATTCCTGGAACAAATTCAACGCCTCCCACCAATTTATACTGTCTATTTATTATAAAAATTGATTTAGGTATTTCCTTTAAGAAAATCATTTCAACCCCATTTGGAAAATGCTCAAGCGATGTTTATTAAGTTTGATAATAACAAGTTGCAATGGGCGGGGCAGGGCACATCGCCCGTAGAACCGATGGCCGTTGGTGCAAGAACGGTTCTCGAGTGGCGACCGCGCACCGGAAGACGCAGTGTGGGCAGGCCTCTAACAAGGTGGTCCGACGATCTGGTGAAGGTCGCGGGTAGCCGCTGGATGCGAGTAGCATAAGACCGGTCGTGGTGGAGATCCTTGGGGAGGCCGTTGTCCAGCAGTGGACGTACTCTGTCTGGCTGATGATGATGATGAATGCATGGTAACAGCACATTTGCTATGACTGTTTTGATAATGAATGCGTCATTATTAAAATGTGAGTCAATGTATACTAAGAAATATTTACATAGGAATCAATAGCGGCAGTGGTTAGTAGACTAAATTATTATTATTATGTATCTAGGCGTTTTATGAATGATTCATCATTTAATATTTAACATAATTAAATTTCTGTATGTATACTGTCTCAGTTTTTGCAGTCAAGAGTCGAGCTCGTCCCGCCATCCGCCATCTTCTTCTGGACCTGCCGCTACTTCTCGTGGCATGGTGTGCTTTTTTACATGATCGTGATTTTCGCCCACAACTCGTTTAACATGCGACAAATACGAGTATTAGCACAGTTCCACTTCAGACTGGCGACTTTTTGTCCAACCTACCTTTAGAAACCTTTAAACTATATACTGGAAGCAAATTATTTTGATTTCTTAGTCAACCTACACTGTCCTACTGGTGCTAGGGCGAAGGTCCCCATCGTTGAAATGAAGTCATCTGGCTTAACCTGTTGCGCGCATCTTATGATGCTCGTGGAAATTTCGGTGATATTCGCTTGGGCTCCATTCTAAACGCGCGTAGATCGTGTGCAAGCGAATGCACGGTTTATAGATTAAAGACAGTTCGTAGGTTGTGTCAAACTCTCGCATCATCCTCTCCCCTAATAGGTCAAAAGGGGCGTCTCCCCATATAACCTTCTTTATCTATTTCGTGGGCATACCCACTAAATATCATTTGACGTCGCTCGCCACAATAAGGGGGCGGCGGGCGGCGCGGCGCTGTCTGTGGACTTGTCTACTTTATCTGTCCCTCACAGCCGTCTAATTGTCAGTACCGACTTGTTGTTTGTATCTATTTCCCGTTGATATATTTTTTAGGTTAGTATGTTAAGATTATGGTCGTAGATAGGGTTGATGAGGAATCGATGATGTGGAAGAGGATGTGTTTGAAATGAATAGAGAGGATGCAATGATGAATAGACTTTATAGACTCTATTATACTGTCCTATTTCTGGCCAAAGGCCTCCATCATTTTGTTACATCGGTTTAGAGCGTACCAGCTCCAATACGAGTATTTTATAATTTGGTGATTCTATTTAAAGTACCTATTATGGAAGATTATTTTGTTAACCCCTTGAGCACCTTAAAACCAGATACAATTGAAATTCTATTGTTTCGTGACCGCCGGCGGTCGAATGATCCTTGACCGGTGAAAAAAACTTTTATTTATTTATTACTACCTATTAACATATTTTTTACCAACAAAACATCGCTATAATGTTCCAGGTCATAACGTTTTGCTATACAAGGAAACAGATGAAATTACAAACGGATTACAATGTAAACTATGAACTTTACAATGACTCATTTGTACATAGGCACAGAATACATAATAGTGACTTATGTTAGGTTGCGACAGGCGTCAATGACTCATGTATTGCACGCCGATTACTGATACAAAAGTAAAAACAACTTTATTTGTATTGTAGACTAGATATCTAACGACATTTTTCTTGTAAGGAATGGCAATATGTTATTTATTAATGTTAAAAACAGTTTTTATGGCATGCGAGAGCGGTTACATTCAATAAATAACACAATAGGTAATAATCTCTTGACAGTGATTGAGTACTTGTGGCAGGATAATTTTACTACTTAGTTAGTTATATATTAGTTACTAACTAACGCGTAAACAATCGTGTCACGATTACCGTGACCGTATCCCAATGTAATTTTAAAAAAACAATTGTGATATAGTACTCGAACATGATATATAAAACCATTAAAACTCATCATCAACATCGTCATTCAATTTCCCGTTGCTCTCTATCAAACAGAGGTCAGGGGCCTTACCATCAGACCCTTTTGTAGGTCTACTGTATAATGATACTTGAGATAAGAGATGTCTTGGACCATTTTTAATTTTAACCATTATCTTGGGCCGTAATCTACCACGCAGGCAGTGCAAGTTGACTGTCATCTTATTACAACAACCGGTATCAATGATTGACGTCATGAGATTAATAAATTGGTCAAGAATCAGCCTAGCGAAAGTTGCTTAGCTTTTTCATATTCATATCCATTTATTGCGTCTTGTTGTGTACAATGGTGTTACGTTACTTTTTTAGCACAAACAAGAACTCTGTAAGGGCACGGCAAAATACTTATATACGTACTTACTTACTAAACGAATTTTACACTTACTATCATGCGGGCGCTGACATTTATTATTATTATTATTTTATATTTGTTTATACATAAAACTTTAATTAGGTACATAAATGTTTATAATTATTTATGTTTCTAAATTAACGTCTAAATAATTCTTTATAGAATAGTAGGCCGTATCAAGAAGTTTTTTAAATCAAATTTTCTTGCCTGGAAGGCTTTTAATGATTTAGGCAAATGGTTATATAACTTGACTGCCATATTATAGAATGGCCCTTTTTTAAAAAGATCAAGGTGTGGGGTTAATTGACATAAATTATTTGCCCGGCAAGAAACGTAGCGTCTAGTAAGGTCGGTTAGGTTATTCTATTGAAATAATGTGGACTAGTGCGAACTAATCTACAAAGCTCGTAGGTAGGTAACTAACTGTAAAGGTGGCCACTGACGATCAGTTTTTCCCATCTGTTGAACTGACGTCAGTCCAAAATTTGATCGTGAATGTCGAATCGTCACTCCAGAGTTCTAACTGACGGCGCGACACGGAATAGCCGGCGCGTCGCGCCAAACTGACCGTGAGTGTGTGATCGTCACGCCAATCGCGTCAGTTCGAATTTCTCCAATGAATATAGATTCTTAGCACCAAACAATAAAGTTCAAAATTGATTGTTTCGCGTCAGTTCGAACTTCTCCAATGAATATTGATCCTTAGAGCCAAACACTAAAGTTCAAAATTGATTGTACCGGCTGGTCGAGATTGACGAGCCGGCGTGACGCCAGTGAGTGGGGCAATCAGTTTGGCGTAAAACCATTTGGAGTGACGCCACACTTTTACGCCTGGACTGACGCGCAAAACTGATCGTCAGTGGCCAGCTTAAGGATTTTTAAACTGACAAACCACGGCCGGCAAGACTTTGGGTGGCAGATTGGCGACCACTCTGAGCAACGCTTTTGTGGAACAAATACTGATTGGACTTCAGTTGAGTTCCTCCAGCCAACGCGGATTGTGAATTTCTACATTTTCGCAACTCATAGGGCGTACGCAAAACTGCTAAGTTTACTCACAACTGCACTTACATGAGAATGAGTCAAGGTGGAATCCATGGTGATGCCTAACAATGTGAATGTATCGACTACTTCTATTTTATTCTGTTCAAACGTTATATTGAGTGGCAGTGCTGATCTTTGGTGTCTTCTAAATGGAATTATTTTAGTTTTTCCAGATTTAATACGAGGCCTATTTCACTCCAGATGTTCCGCTATATTATTTATGGATGGTGTTATTTCATCGTATCATTTATTCATGTCATTGTAGTTGCCATATATGATGAGAGTATAGTAGTAGTAGCATCGTAAGCAAATTGCACGCTTTGTTCGGCGTGGCATGAGCCAGGTCATTAATATAAGCTAAAAACAGCAAACATCCTAGCACGCTACCTTGTGGTATTGATCCGAGAACTTTGTCGATTGTGGAATTAACATTTTCCACAACACCTTCACTTGAGTGAGTCTTCAAGTAAGATGTCAGCCACTTAATTGGATTTCCACAAATTCCTAGATGTTCTAATTTTTTTTATAAGTACCTCATGGAGAACACGGGCGTACGCCTCGGAGATATCCATGAATATCGCCACAGGACACTGGCTTTCGTTAAGAATATTCAGAATCTCAAAGCTACAGTCGAGCACTGCTGTTGTCGTGGAGCGTTTCTCTCTAAAACCATGTTGGTTCGTATTAAGCACCTCGTATTTTTCAAAAAATCTGTAAATTTGTTTGCATTTTTTTTGATGTTACTGATAGTATGGCTATCGCAGACGGTAATTCACTATATTGGACTTATCACCTTTTTTGAAAATAGGTTTGATTATAGCTTGTTTTAAGTATTGTGGAATAGGACCTTGTTCATAGGATTGATTGTGTAAGAATGTTAAAGAGGATACAAATTCATCTACGCAATGCGCGCTAGTAACGTGGCCGGGCCGTTATACATTTTACCATATAAAGAAACCACACTTATTAGTTCAATGAAAATATTCTAGAAACGTCTTTAGAGACAGACAGACAGATGGTTGTTTTTCTGCCGATTCTTTATCTTATCATTATTCTGATGTACATGGCTACGCAGCTGAAATGTAAATAATTATATGATAAAACTAATTTATCAGTTATAAAAAGTGAGACTCTTGGATTAGTGACAGTATAAACATTTTATTAGAAATAAACACAACCGTTGCTAAGAGCATATATTAACATAAGCATTGACCTATAAGAGACAAACCATTTGTTCAAATTCTGGAATGAGAGACCTTATGTTCGCTTAATTTCACTTACTTAACAACTGAATTGTAGTAAACGTCTAGGTGTACACTTTGATTAGAAATAAATAATTATCTTCGCCGCTGCGCACGCGCCTAAGCCGTGTAACACTAAAGCAAAGTGCCGAGTCAACTCCGCAGATGAGTCCAACATAGTGCGTGTTCGGAACGCCCTATCTAGTGTCACGTATATATCGCTATACGATCTCCACTGGTTCGTTCCTCCGTGACTTTGCTGGACATAAGTAAAGTTGTCCAAAAGTAAAGAGTTTTTAGTGTAGAACAATCCTTAACATCCATTAAACATTATATTCACCAATTTGCGGTGGGAAAACCAGATATGTTTATCCCCTTATCCTTTAAATGGTTTATTATTTCAAAATAAATTAGATTATTAATAATTAATTAATTTATGACTGATATTATGTAAATATTATTGTGTTAACAGTAATAAAACAACCGAATTAAGTAGGAAGAGTAGAAGAGAGAGGGACATCGCTGTTCACTCCTTCACTCCTATAAAAACCTGTAATGTAATGATATAACTATAACAGGAAATCCAACAACTTATCCAACAAATTTTAAGATTATGTTTGTCCTTTCTTTACGTCAAAGCGGAGCATTTTTTACTATTTATGTGTTTAAACATAGTAGAAAGTCCCAGGAGACTTTGTATCCCAGTCAAATTCAATGTTTCCCAGGGTAAGCGATAAAAACTTTTTTGACAGACCGATTTTAACGCTAAAGGAAGGAAGCTAGTTGTTGTTTGAAATAAGTTTCAATATAAAATTAACTTAGAAATGGCCAAAAATAGCATTGGTAGATATAATATTATGATTCTACTATTCAAATCGGAAATGCAGTATTTTTTTATCTACAGCGGGAAAACAAGGGAAGTAAGGGACGATAAGGCGAAATGTGGAAGCGTCTTCTTTAACTGAAATCCTCAACTACTGAGTAACTGCCTATCTTATCTCTTCAACTGTTAAAGTTTAACAATTCTTGACACTTTGGCGGACCCTAGACTGCTATAGCAGTTCTAACAATATAACTTTTATTGTGTCTGGAATACTGTCTTCCAATGTGTTAACCTTATTATTGCGGCAGAGCTTTACAGGTCAGGTGGCGGTAGCTAGGCAGGCGGACTTAAACAACCAACAACTGAATGAGCATAATAATGTTTACCCCCGATGGGCATTGATCCCAAAACCTTGGCGTCTGCGACCGGTGGTTAAACCACAGAGGCGGTTTAAGGCGAGTCCTTTCATGCGCTTCTCTCTCGCTCTCTCGACGGCACTTGTCCCGTAACGTCGTAACGTTACGGGACAAGTGCGACAGCGAAGCGGCGCAAATAGGCGCGTTTTATAGGTTTTTTGCCTATATATACTATATGATTTAATGAATTTGCAGGTTCTCTGTAGTACTTCAAAATTAATATTTACATGTAAAAATTATGTTAAAAATTATTAAGAAATCAACCGTTTTAGACTTTTATTTTGGCCTGTTTTCGGGTTTTTTTATAATCGAGTAAAGTACATCTAATCGCGTAACAAATTAGCACATTTTTTAGGCAATAGCCTTTAGTGAATTATATATTTTTATAAGAGCGTTATTTAATAGTAAATACATAAACCATTTGATCTAGCAAAACAGTTTTGCCCGCATATCCTTGGTGACTCGCCTTAAGACTGCACTGACTGTTGCAACGTAGACTTTTAATATTAAAAAAGTTTTTTTTTTGTTACAGAGAAACACTCTCCACCTTTATGTATCGCACCAAAGAGGACCTTTCTTCAAAGCCGAGTTCCAGACCGAGCTCGACTTGAGGAAGTTCCACATCGCGGACGTGACCGACAAACGTATATTTGTCTCTGTCATGCACACGGAGACGTTGGCCAATTTGTTCGTGTCGGAGATCAACAATAACTTCTCACAATACAACTTTGTGCTGAGTCAGGAACAGATACTGTGCTACTTCCCCGATGGCAACTGGAAGGATAGTTTTCTAGAGTGAGTATTATTTACATAATACATTTATAATCACGACTATTATCCCCGAAGGGTTAGTCAGAGACTAGGCAATAAGGACTACAAAAGCAGTCCTCTACCATAGTCCAATTTTCACCAAATAGCGACTGCACATGTGCTCAGTATGACTGATGGTGAGCCCATCGCCGCTCGCTCTATGCTGTTGGATGTATGCGCAGTCTTTAGTTCGTTAGTCGCCTTTTAAGGCACCCAAGGGAAGAGAGAGGGTGGCAGTATTCTTTCACACTAAGCGATACGTTTATTATTTTTTTGCTCCGAAAGTTAGGAACAAGGTATTTGTATGCTATAGTTGTGCCAACTACTGTCCTACGAAATTTCTTGACATTTTAGTTGAATTAGTAAGCCACGGAGAAATTACATAAAAAGTTCTCATATTATCTATTTTAAGTAGTTAAATTAGTAAGCCACGGAGAAATTACACAAAATGTTCTCATATTATCTAAATCGAAAAGAAAGAGTATAACGTAGGTACGATGATACTTTTAATGAAAACACAACAACAACTGACTACACAATTCTCATAAATCAATTTACCAGTCAATAGAAAGGATTAAGTTGTACTTTTGAATCATCATTAAAGCTGCCGGGAGTGGTTGTATTCTTTTAAGGGCCCACACACGGTCAGTTCGCCGGCAGGTATCAGCCTGTCAGTTAGTACTAGCCGCCGCCGCGCCGTACGTTGTACAGTCATCAGCATTAAGATGTGACTATCGACGGCCTGCAAAATATCTGATCATTGGTGGAAGGCATATATATGCCTATAATATGCCTTCCGCCGATGATCAGATATTTTTGCATCATCACATCTTAATGCTGGTGACTGTACTACTAACTGATAGGCCATTACCTGCCGTCGAACTGATCGTGTGTGGGGCCCTTTAATGAACCGTGTCGCGTAACGGCTCATTTAAAGAACACTACCGCCACTTCACTTCCCAACTTATCAAAAAAAAAAAAAGCTTTAGGGTTAGGGATTTCAATCCCGCAAAACGGGATCACGCATTCTCGCAGGCTCCCGCTGCTTTTATTAATTTGCTGGATCCCGTACCTTTCAAGCGCGGATCCGCGGATACCGCAAATAAAAAATTGGGAGCTAAATCTTTTGGGATGGTATCAGAGGAGAGTACCTGACGCTCGCCTATGAATATATCCTGACGGTTCAGCCTACTAGCGTAGAAGCCCAAGAGAGCGTTTTCAGCATCAGGATATATTTGCAGTTCACTCAGAAGCAGGCTCTGAGATGATACAATAAATGCCATCTGCTTCCTAAGACCGTATTTTCAAAAGTTAACACCGTAGGTTGATATCATGGTAATAGCATCTAAGAGATAGTTATGATTTGATTATTAGTCATTATATGAATAAGACTGAATTAAAATATAAAACTGTTGTTAGGAGTAACTATGCTAAATATATAATCCCTTGAGGATCGTAAAACTAGACACAATTGAAAATGAAATCCCTATTTAGGGTATATATACCAATATCGATTAGAGATTCGACAGTTTTGTGTTTACCAAATTCGTGTGTACCAAAAAATTATTGATGATTCAATTTTCAGGGATGTCACCGAGGACCCTTTCACCGATCTTTACCGCGTGGAGGGCCTGAAAGGAGTGTACATAGCGTCGCGCGTCAACTCCACATCTCTGGTGTCGAATATCGGGCCGGAACACCTCGTGTCCGTGATCACGTTCGACCACGGGGTCACGTGGTCACCCATCAACCCACCCACTGAGGATGAGAACGGTTAGTTAAGTATACTATAGTAATTAAAGCAACATTCAAACATGTTCTGTAAATTAAATATTGGCCCTACATCCTACTTCCTACTAATATAATAAACGCGAAAGTTTGTAAGTATGGATGGATGTATGTTACCCTTTCACATAAAAACTACTGAATAAATTTGGATGAAATACGGCATACAGATAGTTTATAACCTGGATTATCACATAGGATACTTTTATCCCGATATTCCCACGGGAACGGGAACCACACGGGTGAAACCGCGAGCGGCCGCTAGTAGTTTATAATAAAGGTGATGGGAGATACCAAGCAATAACATGCTTGAGATAAACTTAATTTACTCGGAATAGAAATATATAGAACAAAATAGTCCTATATTAATTAATGGGAAAAGAGGCAAAATAAATAAAATGGTGTTCAGGGTTCTCTTAAGTCCGCTTGGCTAATCTTATCTAAAGCGGTCGTCATAACAACAATGTTAGCAGTATTGTTGTGTTCCGGTAGTTAGAGATAAGTTAGCAAGTTCCGCCTTTCGCTTTATCGTCACTTACCATCAGTTAATGTTAAATATTGTTAACCCTTGGTAATAAGTACCTAAGTGTTTTACTTGCCTTTTGACATCGTTCACATTCACGATTTATTGATTAGAATTTCAGAAATAGTGTGGTTGTAAAATTACGTATCAGTTTATAAAACTGATATGCCGGCTGTAAGTGATGCGGGAAAACCTCAATATTTTTTATAGAGCATATCAAAGATATATGTCACAATTAGTAAGAAAGATTATAAAATAAAATGTTTACTAGAAAAAAAACCAGTGTCAGGAAAGCTCGAATGGGACTCGAACCCATGACCTTTGGATTGCCGGTCCACTGCTCTAACCGCTAAGCTACCAAGACACCAGAAGACTCGTTGAATTTTTTCTAGTAGTTGATTTACGCTGCATGCCAGCGGTTTTTTTCTAGTAAACATTTATCCTATATTTTTTAAGATTATATTGATTATAATTTTTTTATTAGAAGTCTGAAGTTTCATGAACTATCTTTTTATTGATAACTCTTCTTGTATGACCTTAAACACATTTAAATATGACACGTAATAACTTTTTACGTACATCACAAAACGATGTTTTTTAGTAAACTATGAATTCAACTACACTGATATTATAAAGAGGTTATGTTTATAAGTTTGGATGTAGGAGATAATCTCCGAAACTTCTCATATAGAATGGATCTTTAGGGTGGACTTATGCTGAATACTCGTATTATACCGTACCTATATTTATAAGCGGAACCGTCTCGGCAAACGCAGACAAAGTCGCGGAAGGTGTCCTCTAGTAATTTATATTCAGTTTACCTGAGTTATCTGGACTATAATAAAATTAGTAATTTAAAGTTTCATGTTATCATGAACATAATTTAACGAAACTAATACTTATATACTTACTTGGGTAAAATTCAATTAGTGGTATGTTTTGTTATTGAAAAACAATCTCAAATTCGTTGAAATAAAGTCTATTATTTGCTTGTTGCCAGGAAATCGTCTTAGCTGCTATCTCAACAGCTCTTGTAGTCTGCACCTGTGTCAAAAGTTCAGCCAACTGTATCCGGTTACGAGGTGAGTTTCAGTATTTCTGTTAAGTATGTGGTCGTCTAAATCAAAAGGGTTCTTATGGCGAAATGCGCTTATGCCGTTTTTCAGTAATTATTGTATAGAAATTCAATGATTTAGAGAAGATGCACCTGATGTAAGGACTCCTTTGATTTAAACGGCCGTATATTATGCATTTATAAGTAGAAACAAACTTTGTGAAGTAAACAGACAAGCAAAAGCAAAAGCATTTGTTGAAAGCAACGAATGTTTTTTCTGGTATTGCTCGCCCTTGCACGTGCGTAGTACATGCCTCGCCACCGAAAATGAAGCTTAATACACTACTTGCGAGGAATTCGTTGTCTTTTTTTTTTTTTTTTTTTTTTATTTATTTACCAATTTTAAACATAATGCAAAGAAAAAATATACAAATTAAAAAAGCACTTCGAAAACCTATATGAGGTTTATAGTGAGCGCTTTCAACCTATTTAAAGCCTACGTCGATACAATTTAAACATAAAAATAAAAAAAATAACATATAAGTAGCTATAAAGGTATTGAAACAGTTACATAAATTAGAAATTATAAAATCAAATTAATAACAAATTCAAACAAAACAAAAATAAACATTATTTAACACTAGCATTCCATACAACACGAGACCATTAGTGACTATATCCGTCTGTTTCCGCCTTTACATGGCTACGTAGTTGGCACATGAAGTGAGAGTTGGCTCAGCAGAATAATACTTAATACAATATAACAAGGTCGATTGTAAGTGCTATAACTGTTATGCCGCTACAGTGAGGGAAGCTATTGCTTTTTCTGTTTTCAGTTGCAATACATTGTGTTTATGTTGCATGAGCGATTAAATAAAGTGCCGTAATCCCCTTAAGGCTATGTTGAAACTAAATTACTTGAGACGTGAAAAAGATATTTATTTATTTATTTGGTTTAGGTACAGGTTACAGGTTCATATAAGACAACATACTTGGCATTTCAGATTGAGCTAGACAAAAACCTAACAAACAGTGTACACATCGTTTGTAGTGATAATATTACAGCGAATACAAAACAAAAGTAAAAAATTACAAACTGAAAAAGTGAAAAATTACCACGAGCAGAATTTGTTCTCAACACAATTTGCATTCAAATTGTTTAAACAATAACATTAAGTATAAAAGTAAGAAATTCTTAAAATATCTATGTAAATTTATAGAAAACAATCCAAAGCGCTGAATAAATAGAGTGACTCCAAATCACCCAGCGCACTGCCTTCCGAGAAAAATAATTTTTTTTTAGTACTTCCAATTTACTACTTGTGAGCCGAGGATACTTCGGCCCCGAGTATGTGTGAAATATTTCTTTTGTATGAAGGTAATCGGTTATTAAATATGTCTACATCTTTGCCACTGCGTATAAGCTCGTTCGGATATAGATAGAATGGAAATAGAGATATACGAAACGGATGGTTAAAAAAAATGTTGCCTAACCTGATCTAAAATGTCGCTTTAAAAGTAATGCTGTCACATGCAGATAGATACAGCGTTTATGTTAAACCAAGTTTAACTTTATATTAATGTGTTAAATTTAGCCTTTTAGTGATATTGAAATCGATACCCTTTTCCCGCTAGTTTGTTTGTTGTTCTACAAATGCTTAAATTAATTGTTCATCCACCTTGGGGTGACTTTTAAATGAACCTTTCGATGCTATCGTACTTTTAATTACAGCTTTTTTATATTTAAATAAATGTTTATTTATCATATTTAAATAACCATTTCGTTGTGCTAGTTATGATTAAAATAATTTTAAATTAAAAGGTTTTATTATGTCTCTTAATTAATTACTTACAAGTATTGATACCGCAAATTTGTTTTCGTCTACATTTGTATGATTAATCAATAATGAGTTAAAAATGCTCTGCTCTAGCAATTCTGCAATTACTAGAGTATTAGCGTACCTGCGTACGCTATCATATTTTTGTGTATTAAATAAGTTGATATTTAACCGAACACCAACTTATAACATTTTCAATAAAAATAGAACAAAGTCGTAAAAAAGAATTGTTTTATAAAACTTTTCATTCTCCCATTAATGACTATTTATTTCTAATAATACTAAATTATACTACATACTCTGTATCTATATAATCTGTATACGTATAAACGCGGATTAACGCAAGAGTAGATAGAAACTCGGTAGTGTTATTATAGGGTTATCGGCTTGGTTCCATGCAAGATGCAACGCATTATGAGCACAATAGCTCACTTATTGAGGCTGCACCGAAGCCGACTCGATATCCTTACATATCCACTGTGATGACCAAGTTCTGAGTGCGTGAACTAAAAGTTTTATAGCATTGATGCATCGTCCCCCGATACACTAAGTAAGCCTGGTTCAACATAGGCGAATATATTTATCGTAGTAAAAGTACATTGTTTCGCCAAAATGATTGTTTTCAAATGCGTTTTAAAGCTTGAAGCAATGTACTTGCTACTCGAATAAATAAATCCCCTAGCGCAAACAAGGCTTTAGTGTCAAACGAGATGAGTTGAAATTTTGCTATACAAATTGTGGTTTTTCGTAACGTGGTCTTATGGTAAATATAACTTGCTTTAGATACAAACGACAGCACTTTAACCTACCCCAAAATGGTAAATTTCTTCAATACATTTTGAACTTAGTCGCTAGGGAATAATGATCAATATCGATTTAAGAAATTTGTCAGTTTTGTATAGGTTGATCTGTGGGCGTGTGTTTTTGAACAGTCTGTAATGTTTACCGCCTCCGTGGCCCGGTGGTTAGACCACCGGTTTCAGACCCAGCGGTCCTTAGTTCGATTCCTATCGGTGAATGTATTATTGTATTCGGTTTGGTTAGTAGAACTGGTTTTATCTATAATGGTATTATCTGGTCTACCTATCTTATCTATCTGTGTAACAACAAATTTAGAAGGATAGTTGATTGACGACAGAAATAAAATATCCAGGGATACAAACAGAACAGAATACACCCGGAATCATCTACTACAATCATTCTACCATTAGCGTTTTTTTTTTACCTTGTAGCATACCATCAGGTGAGATAAGATAAAAGCTATAATTAATCGCTTCCCCGCTGAAGTATGAAATGAAAAAAATGCTGTGTATCTCTGCATGTTGTAATCTGTACAGCGTGAACCTGAACTTGACTCTGAAACGCTGCTATCGTTGTTTATTCGCTTTTATGAATGTGATTTCAGTTATCGAATGAGGCAATAAAAACGTAGCGAACTTAATTAATATAGAGAGTACTTTATAAAGGTACGTATAAATATAGATAATATTTATATTTCCTATATGTAATTGGAAATACCACAAACAGTTAATACTCTCATTTGAATAGTGTTTATTGTAATTTAAAATAATAATTTATAACTGACTAGCTGACCAGACAGACGCGTTTGTGCTGTCCAACTTTTGCCACGAACGCCATCTATTAATAGCGGCAATTAATGACAGTATCCACGTCAGTAAAGACGATTTTCCATACCAATTTTATGTTTAAGTTTTTAAGATTGACTCAGGGAATTTTCCTAATTGTTTCTTTTTCTAAACCACACCTTTGTATTAAAGCGGACAGAACAAAAATTATTACATTCAAATCGGTCAAGTCGTTTTTGAGTTTTAGCTAGACTATCGAACATCTATTGATTTTTATACTCATAATTTTACCACTATATTCATAATTCATTTATTCACTTGAAATACGTAGTTCAAACACATAGTCAATCAAGATGTTAGATACCTATTAAGTATTACAAAATTACCTTTTTAAGCCATCAAGTGACATTTCGATTCTAATTATAATACATAATAAACTTATTTATTATACATATAGCTAATAATCGATCCACATAGCTAGTTAGCCATTTACATTACAGTTAGTTCAAAATGTCTATTATATATAATTAGAATAAGCTCATAAATGTCGTATATTTCCAATTAGTATAGCCTTAGTATTATGAGCCTAATAAGTATATCTCATAGTTAGTTGTGCGTTACTTACAGCCCGCCAGGAAACGTTCTCGCCGATGGGTTAAGGTAAAATTCGAAAGCCTATAACGCCTGCGGAGTGTCTGTAGTTTGCAGTGAATTGCTTTTAACGCATTGTGTTTAATTTAATTCACTCATTACGATAGTTTAATAAATTTGGGGCAAATTGAGCCATGCAGAAACAATGTTCATATCATCACACACAGCCTTTGGTTTCGATAGTCAACGCATGTAATCCTTGGAAATAGATATAGAAAAGATTCGTTGTTTAATACAATATACATCACACAATAAAATTGTTGTAATTGTTTTGTTTTACATTTTCTACCTGACCGTCATAAGCTTGCATGCATGTTTCACTTCACAAGACTAATTCAAAAATATTTAATTGCAAAATTAATATGTGGTTGGTTGGTTTGATTATTATAACATGCTGTTTCCAATTTTGTTTGCTAACAAGGTTTTTTTTAAATATTCGGAACTTGAACTAATCCAAATGTTTTAAACATTGGTTTCACTAAGTTCAATCACGGTTACGTAACGCACACATTAAGTTCCACCATTTTTTTGGTATTGGTCTTATATTTCTTGGTACTTATTTATAGAAATCCACATCTTTATAAGTATAGTAATTTCCTATTATATAGACGCGTTATGTGATTGTTTGGTTTCATTTCATTGTAATTATATCTTTATATATTATACGGTTATTTATTGTCATAATTAGTTATAGGTATTCCGAACATTTTACGGGAATATTTTCCTCTTGCCATTGTTTACTTATTTTATGAATTGTTTAACTTTTAACGGTTCATGCCAAGAAACTTTTTGTCCTTTATATGTTGCCAAACAGATAATAAGCAAACATCACGCTATTTCAGTTGTCTCTCGCTTTTGTAAGATAAGATAACACTTTTCAGAGCCTACAGTTAAAGTTTCTACACCTGTGGTCTATGGATTAACTTTACCCTGAAATCGTATAATGCCATACGAGTCCAGTATAATAATACCTTCAGGGCCTTGTTGCGGCTTCCTCGTTTTGTAGTGCGTTGCGTATGTTCACGGACGCACATGTCGATGATTTCTTTGCCATCATGCGCAGGAAGTCATCGTCACTAGTGGGCAAGGTTAGAGGAAGCAGCAACACGATCCTGAAGATGATAGCTGACAAGATAGATAGATTCCGGAGGTTGACTGAACTGCATGTTTTACATGTAAGCCAGTGAGTCTCTGGGTCGGGATGTTTGCGTTTGTTATTTAGTTACTAACATAGTTGTAAGTCTGTTGTTACTAACATACTCTACTCTATTTTATTTATTTAAAGTATTTTAATTATAATGTTATCTAATTTAATTTAATAATTTAATGTAATAATAATATGTAATTTAATTGTATTTGAATTTTGTAATGGTAAATATGGACCATGTCTAAAATAAAAGTATTTTATTTCATTTATTATTTTTTTATTTTGTAGGTCAGCTAGTATCATGAGTTCCAAGTCAGCTCCGGGCATCATAATGGCAACAGGAGTCATGGGAAAGTCTCTGAAGGGTATTCCTGGTGTCTATTTGAGTCGCGACGCCGGCCTCACTTGGAAAAGAATTCTTAAAGATTACTATTTCTTCAATTATGGAGACCACGGCGGCGTACTAGTGGCCGTCAAATACTTCAAGTCGCGCGGCGAAACAAGGAGAATACTATATTCGACCAATGAAGGCATTGAGTGGAACTCTTATCAGTGAGTCACCAAACAACACAATTATTTATCACAATTCGATTAAATGGCATCATTACAAGCAATCGTTTTCATTTCCAGGTTCAACGACGATGACCTTCGCATTTACGGGTTAATGACCGAGCCCGGCGAGAACACTACTACGTTTACTATGTTCGGCTCGGCGAACGACCAGCATCAATGGATAATCATAACAATCGATCTGCGAAATACATTTACGCGCAATTGTACTACTGAAGACTATAAATTCTGGTCACCTTCCGCCCTCAACTCTTCAGTTTCTTGCGTACTAGGCGTTAGAGAGACGTACCAAAGGAGATTCGCTCACACGAACTGCTACAACGGCATTGATTACGACAGACCGGTAAAGAAAGAAATTTGTGAATGTAGTAGGCGTGACTTTGAGTGCGACTTTGGCTTCATGCGCCAAGGCAGTGAATGTGTCCGAAACAAAAGCTCCAGTCATGACCCCTACGCCATTCCTACAGATTGTCGACCAGGAAAGTTCTACAAGCGAACGAAAGGGTATCGAAAGATTGATGGGGACATCTGCTACAGCTCATCCTACTTAGCCTATCTGCCTGACACTATTCCTTGCCCCATAGAGGAGCCGACTGAATTCTTACTGATTGCTCTGCGAGACAAAATAGCTCGTATTGATCTGTCAGACAACAGCACCCTCATCCCAGTCACTGATCAGAAGAATATCGTCGCTATCGAATTCGATATGAAGAACAATTGTATATACTGGGCCGATATAGAGTTAGACAAAATAAGCCGCCAATGTTACAACAACGGTACCACCCAAGAGATTGTGGTAGACACTGATTTGGCTAGCATTGAGGGCATGGCGTTAGATTGGATTTCGAATGTCTTGTTCTTCGTTGATGGCATGAGAAAGAAGATCGAAGCTGTCAGGATCGATTTAACTAACGCTGGTAGAATGAGACGAACGATTTTGGACTCGAAAGTGCTAAGCAAACCGCGCGGAATAGCCGTCCACCCGAAAGCTGGTTATCTGTTTTGGACTGATTGGGACAGGGTCAATCCCTCAATTTCTCGATCTAACCTCGACGGCGCTGATGTCAAGAAACTCTTTGGTAAACCTATAGTGCAATGGCCGAACGGCATCACAATAGATCAGATGTCGGAGAGGATTTACTGGGTCGACGCTATGGAGGACTACATAGCTAGTGCTGATTTGAACGGTCACGTCTTCAAGAGAATCTTGTGGAGCGACGAGACAGTCACTCATCCGTTTGCTGTGGCTGTGCTAAAGGACAAGATGTACTGGGACGATTGGAAGGCGAAATCTATTTTTGTGGCGGATAAGAATACTGGAATGGATATATTGACGATCAACGATTCGTTCACTGGTTTAATGGATCTGAAGGTGTTTGCTCACTTTGTGCAGCAGGGTACTAATGGCTGCTCTAACAAGAATCCTCCTTGTGATGCTCTCTGCCTCGGGACGCCGGGAGGTGGCGCTAGCTGTCTATGTCCCGACGGATTTACGATGGCGAATGGTAAATGCTTGTGCCCGGACGGGGAACCGCCTGCACCTAACATGACTTGTGCGAAGAAGCCTGGACTCACGTGTGGACCGGTAAGTCTAATAACATAGTTTGTACTAACTAGTCAGTTGAAAGTTTTCTCTGTTTGTTGAATAAATCACTACCCGCATTGGGTAATGGCCGGAGCACTCCATGTACTGATATTGATTCCGTGGGAAGACATGCTCCCTTACTCTTGAAACCGATTCCGATCGATTGAGATATTGGTACTGTCAAGTTTTGTACTTCTTGAGTTACGACACTAGCGCTATTTTGTATTTATATTGGGTGAACTAAATAGCATTGAGTTTTGCATTTAGTTCACTCAATATCCGCGCAATATGACTCCAAATTAACGCTTGTGTCATAACTTAAGAGTACGAAACTTCAATACCAATCTCGATCGATCGGGATCGGCTTCAAGAGTAAGGGGGCTGGTCCCCGCTGTGGAATGATTAAAGCCAGATGCTAATGGAAGTTTAGAACTCATAACTACTCATGTTAACTAAATTTTAACGAGAACCGTTTACGTTTAGGACCAGTTCACATGCAAGAATGGCCTTTGCATCACAGCGACTTGGCGTTGTGACGGTAACAACGATTGCGGGGACAACTCCGACGAGGTTGGGTGTTTGTGTACTCCGCCCATGATACCGTGTGACGACACCCGATGCTACCTGCCGCACTGGAGGTGCGATGGCGATATCGACTGCGCGGATAGGAGCGATGAGAGGGGTGAGCACTGATTGCTTTTTAATTTCCTTATAACCGAAATGGTCGCATATGAGCGTTTCAGAGAAGTTTCCTCCCGCGTACGCTTAGGTTGTGGAATGAGCACCGAGGTGTGAAAGCATGCGGTTCTTCAAAAATTAAGTAAATTATGAAAATCTGCATTTACAGAAACCCGTGGTTCTAAGAATCTGAAATTTTGCTTTTTTGTGGACAAGATGTCGCCGGAATTTTTCAAAATTTCTGTGTGATCACATAATACGGGTGTTCACGAGCGTGAATCAATATTTTCTCATGTCGTTAACATGTTTTACTAGACTGCGATCGGCACAACTGCTCCGAGAACCAGTTCCAATGTGCCAACGGCCACTGCATCGAAAAGCGATGGGTCTGCGATGGCGACAACGATTGCAAGGACGGCTCCGACGAGAGGAACTGCTCGGTGAGTTATTTGTTTATGCTTAACATAGGCAACCGATAATGTCCCTTACGGTAACCCTTTAAAGACCATATGAGCATAGCCAAGTCAGTTCCAAGAACAAGCCCAATAGAATTTATGTTAATAAAATATAACCCTTAAAACTTAAAGTAATAAAATTTTATAACGCTATTTATCCAATGAGTGATTAGATGTTCCGTCATTTTTTGTGATATATTTTTTTTTGTGATAATAACGTTCAAAAATCTTATTTATGTTTATAAATAAGATTTTTTTCTATGTTTCACTATCATGATTCGACATTGTTAATAAAGTTAGGTAAGGTTATAAACTGTTTATTATTATAAAGAAAAATTGTCACCAGATCACATCCATAAAACCGATCGAGGGCGACGGGCTGAACTGCTCTTTGGACAGTTTCGCGTGTAATAACGACAGCAACCGCCACTGCATACCCAACTCCTGGGTGTGTGACGGCGAGAGGGACTGCATGAGCGGCGAAGACGAGAAAGACGAGAAATGCAAGCACTCCACATGTGCGCCGTACATGTTCCGGTGCCCTAGTGGAAAGTGCATCTTCAAATCATGGGTGAGTTACCGTAAATAAATTTTAGTCTTTATATAAGAACAGGAAAGCACTTTTTCCCGCCACTGCATCCTCAACTCCTGGGTGTACGAAGGAGAAAGGGGCTGCATGAGCGGCGAGGAAGAGAAAGACGATAGACGAGAAATGCAAGCACTCCACATGTGCGCCGCACATGTTCCGGTGCTGTAGTGGAAAGTGCGTGTTCAAATCATGGGCGAGTTAACATAATTAGTCTATCAAACATCCTTAACCCTTGCGTGTGTGACGGCGAGAGAGATTGCATGAGCGGCGAAGACGAGAAAGACGAGAAATGCAAGCACTCCACACGTGCGCCGTACATGTTCCGGTGTCCTAGTGGAAAGTGTATCTTCAAATCATAAGTGAGTTAGCGTAATTGGTATTAGTCTTTTTACAAGAACTGGAAACCATTTGCTCCTTCCACTCCGCTGCAAGGTTTTCGTGCTTTGGAAGACACGTAAAAGCTTGGTCCCGGTCGTTTTCGTAATATGGCACTCGTTTAAACCCACCAACCAGCATTGGGCTAGTGTGGTGGGTTAATGGCCCAGTTTTCCCGTTTGCTGTTGTTCAGTCGGAAGTCTTATGACGAGCAGTGGGACGTTTTTAAGCTGATTTCTGAGCTATTATCTGATGCTACAATATCATCCAGGTATGCGACGGCGACAACGACTGCGGCGACGCCGAAGAGTCCGACGAGAGGAATTGCACGACCAACGGCAACACGAAACTCCTCCCTCGGCCAACCACCGAGAAGATAGACTTCCCCACCACCTGCCTGGATTGGATGTTCCGATGCAACAACGGCAATTGCTTACCGTACTGGTGGAGATGTGATGGCATCGATGATTGTGGTGATCATTCTGACGAGGCGGGCTGTGGATCGATCAGTCAGGAGGTGACGTCAGTCGCGCCCGACCACCAGGCGAAGAAGGGCAGGTGCGGGAAGAACCAGTTCACTTGCTCGTCGGGTAAGTTTTTTTTCGAGCTATAATATTCCGTAACATGATTTTTTAAATATTTAGCAACGGAACCGCAACATAACTAAAGCCACGAAAACCCGGCTCGTCAGAGCACTAGTGTTCCCCATATTCTTGTACGCAGAGTACGTTCTCGGAGACGTGGACTCTGCGCCAACGCGAGAGAAAGAAGAACGCCCTCGAAATGTGCTGGAGACAAATGCTTGGGATATCGTGGACAGAGTTTCGTACTAACGTCTATACTTCGTTAACTCTGCATCAATCGTTGCTTTGCTCAAGTTTGTCCTAGCTCGCACACTAACTTTCTTTGGGCATGTGTCTCGGTGCGGTGGTGCCTTAATCGAACGGCTTGTAGTACAGGGTAGTGTTGAGGGCACCCGACTGCGCGGTAGATCACCTTTGATATGGACGGACCAGCCTCATTACTTGGAATTATGAAGTTTCCTACTCTTAAGTTACAACACCATCGCTGATTTGTATTTATATTGCGCGGATATTGAGTGATCTAAGTGCAAAACTCAATGCCATTTAGTTCACCCAATATGAATCTTATTTAGCGTTGGTGTCGTAACTTGAAAATTCCAAACTTCACAATACAAATCTCGATCGATCGGGATCGGTTTTAAGAGTATAGGAGCTGGTTAGAACAACCGTGGATCTGTGCGCTAAGAAGGCGGCTGCCAGAGTTGAATGGCGACGTGTTGTAAGGCGGTTACTACAGCTGAAGTACGACCATAACTATTCTGCCAAGATTATAGCGACGAAAAAGAAGACATTATGTTCCATTAAGTTCAATATCTTTGTCTCGATGCACTGTTACTGTAAAGGACCTTGGCATTATTTTTGATGATAAACTTTCATTCCGTCAACATTATGAATATGTGTTAAAAAGATGTAATGGTCTTTTAGGTTTTAGATTCACAAAAAGTTTTAAGAAACCAAAAAGTATATTATGTCTTTATTACAGCATAATACGTAGTATTTTAGAATATAGTTGTACAATTTGCAGCCCATTCTATAAAATACACATAGAAAGTATAGAAGGCATTCAGAAAAAGTGCTTAGAATTTCTATCTTATCGCTTTCATTTAGGCAGGTCTCTTCATTCTTACGAACTTCGAATGATTAAGTTCGGTTTGATTTCGCTTGCGGTCCGTCGAGAAAAGTATGATTTAATTTACTTGTTTAAAATATTGCACTCAATAATCGATTCCCCTGAATTGCTTTCTTTAATTCAAATAAATATCGAACCCGGCCGCCAAAGACTTTTGTACTAAATGTCTATAAAAATAATACATCATATTACAATTCTATTGTCCGAATGTGTCGTCTATACATGAACTGGTTGCACTTAATAACAACATCGACATATTTTCCATGAAAATACATGAATTTAAAAAAATGTTTGGGAAATTCTCGGCTCGGCATCTCCCACTTATTTTTTGTGTACTTTTTGTGTACTTACCTAATAAATAAATAAAATATAAAAAACCCTTTCCGCAGGTTGCATCCCACTATCGTGGGTGTGCGATCGTCGCGAGGATTGCACGGACGGCTCCGACGAGCTCGGCTGCGAGAGGCGAACGCCATCTAGCGGCGTTGGACCAGCGTGTGCGCTGGATGAAACGCCCTGCGCCGACGGCAAGGGCTGCGTGAAAGATGAACACTTCTGCGATGGTGTGGAACACTGCGCCGACGGCAGCGACGAGGCGTTGTGCAGCCCCATCGTGAGTATACATGGATCTTTTACAGACTGTACTTCGGAGAGTGTGCTCTGGAGATGCATGAGCTCATACCGCCATCCCCCTTCTTCCATCGGACATCTATACACACTGCGGGCTACCACCCTTTCTTGGTGGATATTCCTAAATGTCGCACAAAGCGCTACATCTTTTATACTGCGAACAGCAAAGGAGTGGAACTCCCTCCCTACGTCTGTGTTTCCGAGTACTTATAACCCGTCCATCTTCAAAGCAAGAATGAATAGGCACCTTCTGGGTTAGCTCGCTCCATCGTGGATTCTGGCTTGATTGGGATCAAGAGGAAACCCATTCATAGTAAAAAAAGGATCCCTTTTATTGAAGACCAGCAAGCGTAACTTCAGCTGTATAAATATTTTTTTTATTTGTACATTTACATTGTTTGCTCGTTGTCAAAGCTACCTTATAAGTATAGAAATGCCTCTACCAGGAGGGTATTCGAAAGAGTAAAATAAAAAAGGTTGATTACAGCCTTTACTTACATTTTAAATTCAGTGTTCAAAATTTTCTGACTAAATTTTTGGAATAAAAGTAAAAATAAATAATATTTCCTACATTCACACCAATAATAATCTAGCCCAAGAGAAGCTTCGAAGAAGCTCGTTAAATGGTTACTAGACAACGGATAAACATACTTAAATACTTACTTATTATACATAGAAAACACCCAGACCCGAGAAAATTTAGAAAAACAATAATTTCCAAATTGACCCGACCGGGGATCGAATCCGGGACCTCAGAGATGACGACACCATGAAAACCGGTGTACAAACCACTCGACCAAGGAGGTCGTCGAATGCTTGTTTCAGAAGGTCTTGTTAAGTAAAATTAATGATTAAACGAACTTACCTGTACGTGAAGTTCAATCATAATTATACGAAGTGCCTCGTCCGAAGAGATTAGTATTTTTTTAAATTATATTTGATAAGTTATTTGTTATACCATGTAGTAACGCATAGTGAAACCACTTCCTGCACTATGGTTTAAAAAAAATAAAAAATAAATCATTTGGAGGTAGTTGAGACCGCCATCTTGTAACGAGTTCAGTCTCTTGTCCTCATTTAGTTCAGAGCAGGATGATAATGATGTTTTTGTACAACTAAGGGGTTTGTTGCCTGAAAGAAGGAACAACTAATAGGGTGGGAGGGTTATAGATACTAATCTCTTCGGACGAGGCACTTCGTATAATTATGATTGAACTTCACGTACAGGTAAGTTCGTTTAATCATTAATTATACTCGTGCCTCGTCCTCGAGATTAGTATTTTTCAAATTATATTTGATAAGTTATTTATTATACCATGTAGATGTTGAGAGATGACAAAAATATCATGTCATCATTGTTGCAAAATAAAGAAAAGTAATCTTTTTCTTATAGGTTTAATCTAGTTTCAACAAAAATTAATTAAAACAATATTATAATCATATAATTAATCAATTATTTTTAGATGAACAAATTATGGTTCTTGCTAGGGCTGTATAATCCTCATTGCATTGAGTAATGGGTCTATTGTAATAGCGAGCAAAAGTAGTGGAATTGCCTGTCCAACCCGCGGTCTTAAAAATCAAATCAATGTTGACGCCTTGTCTATAGGCCTTTGATGTAGCAGCGTGTCGCGTGCTGTGTGCGGTAAAAACTGACACGTCAATTCCACTATCTTGTAGAGTAGCTTTAATCCACCTACTTAATGTCTGTGAAGTAACACAATTATGGGGTTTTCTTAAACCAATAAATAATTTTTCACTTTTTCTGAATTCTCTAGATCGATTAATATATGAAATCAAAGTATTAGCAGGACATATTTCTAGTCTGTCATTAAAATATGGTAAATATAACGTAGGTTGAGGATTACCTAACTTGGATGTCTTAATTAATTCTGGAATTTTAATAACAATTTGGTCGGTGGAATCATTTATATTAAGAACGCTTATTTTTGAGAGGGTTTGTACCCGATGCGCTGTGACAATAGCGAGTAATGTGACACATTTTTTAGATAATTGTTCAAAGGACAACACTTCGTTGGGATATAATGAAGCTAAGTAGTCTAAAAGTTTGCTTGTATCCCATGTTTCATTATAGCGTGGATGAGGAGGTCGAAGTCTATACACGCCTTTAAAAAATCTTGTGAGTCGATCATCTTGTGCTAATGAACCTACTAGTAATGAAATTGCGGCTCTATAGCAATTAACAGTTCCAAACTGACTTCCACTGTTAAACACCTCAGTTAGGAATTCTATTATTACCGGAATAGATGGTTGAAACATGTCGAGATTTTTCCCAGTACAGAATAAAAACCATTTTTTGAAACAACCGTCGTATTTTTTTATAGTGTTTTCGGACAACGACGCTAGCATGATGTCTATAGCTGATGCGGGTGTATCTCTTCGCAGTAGTGCCGTCCTGACAATACTGCGCCCACCAGGGTAATGCTGGCGTGTATGTTCCCGCTGCTGTAATGGGGGATAATAAATGGCTGAGACGGCCACGCCGGCACAACTACGATGCCTTCTGCTTTCTCGGAAATAATTTTTCTTAAAGACTTTAATATGACTGCAACTGGGGGAAAGGCATAAAAATAAATATTTGACCAGCTTATTGTAAATGCGTCTATGACGAACGCGTTGGGGTTTCGGTGCCAAGATGCATATATATCACATTTATTATTAAGGCGACTAGCAAAAAGGTCAATCTGTGGATATCCAAATGTTTTAGTTAAGAGAAAAAAACCTGCATCAGATAATGTCCACTCAACGTCTGGATGCGATCGTCTGGATTCGTGGTCCGCGACGACATTATCGGACGACTTAATATATGATGCAGTAATGAGTATTTCACGAGCCTCACACCATTGCCAAATGTTTCTAGTAACTTTATTAAGATGGGGAAATTGAACTCCACCCATACGATTTATATAGCTCATGGCAGTTGTATTGTCTACTCGTATTAATACTAAGCAATCACTCACATCTTTTGTAAATATTTTGATGGCAAAATAAGCGGCTAAAAGTTCGAGATAGTTTATATGCAAGGTTTTTTCGGATAGAGACCACTGACCACTGGCGGTCTGTCCGTTACACACAGCGCCCCATTCCGTTGTTGAGGCGTCAGAATATATTTCAAGGGCATAAACGTCATTCCTAATTCTATGCACAGAAGTACGAATGGCGTTTCTCCACCATTGCAAGTCTGACAACAGGGAAGTGGGAATGGTCATGAGGCGGTCATAGTTATCGTGACCTAGCAAGTTGAGGTACTTGCACCGCTCTAATTCCTTTACATACAGCCATCCATACTCAATTGCCGGACAAGCCGATACTAAAAGACCTACTAGTTGAGCAAATCTTCTGATAGTACATTGTTTTATATTTAAGAATATTTTAAGTTCTTTTGAAATACGTATTCTTTTTTCTGAAGGTAAGCGAACTTGCCACTCCTGTGTGTCAATTACAAAACCAAGGTACTGACAGCATTTTGAAGGAATAAATCTACTTTTTCTACCATTAATAATAAATCCGAGAGATTTCAATAAATTGCAAGTAATATTTATATTTTCTTTGCATTCAAAGTAAGATTTTCCAACTAGATATATGTCATCTAAGTATATCGAAGATAAGAAACCACATGATCTCAAAAGTTTCATAACCGGTTTCATCAGTTTGGTGAAAATGAATGGAGCCGTGCAAAGGCCAAATGGTAGAACGTTAAACTCGAACATTTGTGTAATATTACCATCTTTTAGTGTAAATCTAAGGTATTTACGAGAGTCCTGGTGTATTTTTATTAAAAAATACGCATCTTTCAGGTCTAATGATGCCGAAAAACAATTTTGATTTATTAGTTTTAGGACTGTACGTAGGTCTTCTAGTTTGAAATGCTGTGTTTCTATAAATTTGTTCAGAGCTTTTAAATTTAAAATAAATCTCATTTCGCCATTCGGCTTTGGTATTAGAAACACACGTGACAAAAATTGCCCGGCAGTAGGATTACACTTAGAAATTGCACCTATCGATAACAATGTCGTAATTGCTTCGGTATAGTGGTTCCTTTCTGATTCGGTGTGAATTACAGTAATCGGTGTATCAGATTGGTGCACCGAATTATTAAATAATATTTTATAGCCTTTTATCCAAGATAAAACAGATCGTTCACTGGTAATCAGGGACCATTGTTTAAAAAGGGAGCTAAGTCTACAAGCATAGCCTACCGGTGAGTCGGCGGGGGCCGCAGGCGCGTCCGGGGAGATCAGCGGTTGCGCGTCTTGTGGTTGCGCTGCGATGAGGCGCGCGATGAGCTCGCGGGCCTCTGCCTGCTGCTGTCGGCTGCTGCCGGCGGCGGCGGGGGAGGCGAGCGGGACCCGGTGCCGCCCTGCGGTTCCCGGGCCCCGCCTTCCAGTTTAAATTCTTCGCAGACGGTGTGAAAGGCTTCGCCTTCTTGGGAGCTTCGATCTTAAGGTCGGAGCTGGACTTCGTGATGGCTTTTGCCGTTCGAAGAGTGTCGGGAAGGTCTGCGCCGAACAGAAAGTTGTCTATCTTGGCATTCGCCAACTGTTCCTTCATGTCTTTTTTTAACGAATACAGCGCAAAGTTTTGTTCTCGATATGGATTCGCTGTATTGTATATCGCACAAAATACGTTCTGAATCCATGAGCTGTTTCAACAGTTCGTGATTTTTGTCCTTATCTTTGAGAAGAGTCGATATAGTCTGACCTAGACATGAAATAGCAGCGGCAATTTCGGTCTGCCGTGATTCTATAGCTTTGTCTCTTTTTACTTCAGTATCGGGAACCGCCGCTTTGATTTCTGCATTGAGCCGAGGAGCGCCTATATGCGAGCAGTTAGCCGGTACTAGATACTTTTCAATTAGCTATTTCCGGTTTTCTTTTTCTAAACCTGAAGTCGCCATATGATTAAGGCGGAGAGCTAGATCTTTGTTAATATCGGCACCATATTTTGGTATAGCGGCCGGGTCGGACACGAGAATATCAAGAATGTCCGGATCCAATTCTCCATCCACATGCTCCATTGCTTGTATGGCTGGTAGCACGTCGGTGGAGTTGGCGGAGGTGAAGGCGGCGATGACGGCCGGCTCGGGTGCCGGCAAAGGCGCGAGCGGCGCGGCGGCGGTTACATTTTCGCTTAGCGGCGCTGGCGACGTTGGCTCCAAAACATCTTGGTCTGTGAACAAGACAATAGCGATTCGTTAATGGTGATATAGTCTCGCAGACTACTCTATGTATTAACGAAATTTATGCGTCGAGACAATCCCTCAGATTGCTCTGCGTGCATACAACGATCATGCATCGAAACAGTCCCACAGACTGATCTGGGCAGATCGACAAGTTAAATATGCAGCGAAGTAGTCCCACAGACTATTCTGGTTGCATAGTTACCTTGTATTTTATGATTTACGATCATAAAACAAAAGTCGAAAATGTTCTTATTACACCGCGCACTTGTAGTCGGAGAAAAAAAAATAAAAACTAACCTTCTATTTTATCCGGAATCGGCGTGGAGTCCCTTGACGAACGCGATTTGCTGGAGCTCCGCGATGAGCATGACGATGAAGTTTCACTTAATTGTATGCGCCGACGCGGTATGCGTCGAATACACTTAATTTCCTTTTCCAATTTTCTTAACTTTTTCGACAAAATGTCTACACTATTTTCTCTATGTCTTTTAGGCATTTTGGTTGCGTGCGAAGTGGTCGAGCACTAAATTGCGAATGAGGACAAGAGACTGAACTCGTTACAAGATGGCGGTCTCAACTACCTCCAAATGATTTTTTTTTTATTTTTTTTAAACCATAGTGCAGGAAGTGGTTTCACTATGCGTTACTACATGGTATAATAAATAACTTATGAAATATAATTTGAAAAATACTAATCTCGAGGACGAGGCACGAGTATAATACAATGATCAAACCGTAGTCACAGCATGGTTGGCATGGCACTATTCCAAGGCTCTTGCGGTCCTTCCAACTTGACTTGTTATTCCCATACAGTTGAGGTCCGTCGTCCAATACGGCAGGACTAAATAAAAGCCATCGGAGTATATAAATGGACAGACAAGATCGCAAACGCACAACGGTGGCACCACCGCAAACCCGTCGTGGGTTTGCGATCTTATTTACTCCGATGGCTCAGCGACCCAAAGTGTGTCTTTGCCTCTGAAACGAGAAACCCACAGTACAATCGAAGGCACAAGTTTAAATGTAAATAAGCGCTTTTGAATCGTCCATGATATTTTTTTTTATTGATAGCGCCTTTACCTCTACGACACTAAGGCGCCACAGGTTATAATGAGTATGTAAAAAGTTATATAAAATTGTTACCTACTTGGACTTTTACGCTATATAAGTACTTAACTAACTACTAATAAGTCTAGACTAAGTTTATAATATGTAAGTTAACTATTTTTAAACCTGTGGATAACTGATCTGGCCAAATTAATATGGGTTAAAATGTTTTTATCGCACTACTATATTGTTACCGTTTGGCTGTTTGTTATCCCTAGTTCTAAAGATAAAATAAAATAAAAATAAAATAACTGTCCAACGTTTGCAGAGCAACAAATCGCCGGTGGACTGCCCCGCGGACTGGTTCTCGTGCGACGACTACAGCCTGTGCATATCGCGGCACAAGCTCTGCGACGGCCGCCAGGATTGCTACGACGAGACGGACGAGACCAATTGCACTAACACCGACTCCCATATAGCGCATCAGGTAAGGAATTGTTGTTTAAAGTTTCCCTAAATCAAAATGAGCACTCTGTATTAATACGTGTTCGAAGCTAATGCAAAATCAACGCTCTCGGAACGTCCGCTTAAAAAGAATACCTAGTGTGATGGTTTACGCAATTCGTTTCGTAGTGTGCGAGCTAAGTGTCAACATGACGAAGAGCTCCTTCAAAACTTTTTCTTCTAAAACATCATCATCATCAGCCTATAAACGTCCCACTGCTGGGTACAGGCCTCCCGCGTGAACAATAGCACGTGGGGATATTGGGCCATAGCCCACCATGCTGGCCCAATGCGGGTCGGTGGGTTTTAACGACTGCCATTTTACGACAACAACCAACGGCTTAACGTGCCTTCCCAAGCACGGTGGAGCTCGAGATGTTTTTAATGGTCACCCATCAGGCGACCCGGCATTGCGAAAGTTGCTTAGCGGGCAAGATCGCAAGCCCAACGCGCTAGCCGCTGCGCCATCGAGCTCTTCTTCTTCTAAAACATATACAGGATTAATTTGAGACCCCCCGTCAAAAGTAAATATGGGTTAAAAAAAGTGATAATAAAATAAATATTTTATACGACTATTTTAGACGTAAAAATAATGAATTTAATTTTCTTCAGGAAGAGTTGAGATTAAAATGTAAAAAATAGGTTTTTTATTTCATTATTTGGTTGTGCTGCTCCTACGCGTTAGGTGACAATAATTTAATTTCCATAAGGAAGAGTTGAGATTAAAATGTAAAAAAATAGGTTTTTTATTTCATTATTTGGTTGTGCTGCTCCTACGCGTTAGGTGACAATAATTTAATTTCCATAAGGAAGAGTTGAGATTAAAATGTAAAAAAATAGGTTTTTTATTTCATTATTTGGTTGTGCTGCTCCTACGCGTTAGGTGACAATAATTTAATTTTCATAAGGAAGAGTTGAGATTAAAATGTAAAAAAATAGGTTTTTTTATTTCATTATTTGTTTGTGCTGCTCCTACGCGCTAGGTGACAATAATTTAATTTTCATAAGGAAGAGTTGAGATTAAAATGTAAAAAAATAGGTATTCTTTATTTCATTATTCGGTTGTGCTGCTCCTACGCGCTAGGTGACAATAATTTAATTTTCATAAGGAAGAGTTGAGATTAAAATGTAAAAAAATAGTTTTTTTTTAATTTCATTATTCGGTTGTGCTGCTCCTATTGCATCACGTGAAAAAATTTGGCGGTGGGTCCAAAATTAACCCTGTATTAAATAGGTATTCTTTATTTCATTATTCGGTTGTGCTGCTCCTACGCGCTAGGTGACAATAATTTAATTTTCATAAGGAAGAGTTGAGATTAAAATGTAAAAAAATAGTTTTTTTTTAATTTCATTATTCGGTTGTGCTGCTCCTATTGCATCACGTGAAAAAATTTGGCGGTGGGTCCAAAATTAACCCTGTATACGTCAAATGTATAATTATGTCAACGCTGTGGCTAGTCCGCTAAGATTTAGTATGGGATTGTATAACCTAGTTTTTATATGTGATCGAAGGTTCTAAGTGCATATCACTTAGGTCAGACCGTAGGCAGCATCTATTTTATATACCTTTAGCCAGAAATAATGTATCAAAAAGTAGCCCATTGTTTCGTATGTGCAGAAAATACAATCTTATATGTAAGGACCTTGATATATTTCATCAGAGCTTAACATAATTTCTGATCTTATAAGTAAACACAAAAAAATGTATTAAATTAATTAGAATAGAAAATTTCATTTGAATGTTGTGCTCGGTAGTCATCGAAATGCAAATTTAATATTGTGTAATTTATTTGTATTTTACTTAATATAAAATATTTAATTGTATTTTGTTACCGTGCCAAATAATAAATAAATAAATAAATACTTTGTTGACAGTTGATAAGCATCGGCGTGGATCACTCGTCGATAAACTCGACCAGCTTCCTCGTGTCCTGCTGGATGGCGCAGCAGAAGTTGGTCACGTACAGCTTTTTGCCGTCCATCGCGAAGGCCACGGAGGGCGTCTGGAAGAACATGACTTGGTCCAACGATAGCATTTACAGGTGAGATTTATTTACTTACGGATCGCGGGCCATATGATGGGGCCGTCTGGACCCATCCAAATTTGTTGAAAAGTTATAATTTCTGTCTAATGTCTACCTACACAAGATTTCTTAGCAAAATTTGGTCCTTATCCTCACAGGGTAAACTAAGTATAATAACGAATACGACATAAGATTACATAGAGAATTTTGAGTTCTTAGTTCGATTCCCGGTTATGTATGAAAGTAAAAAAAATATTTTATTGCTATTTTTATTAAATCTAAAATCGACGCCATGGTTCCTAAGAATAGATTTCCCTATCTCTTATAGTTTTTGATTTCTCCCTACCTGACCCATTTGGATTGATCACCTGTATATATTCACGACTATTATCCCCGAAGGGTTAGTCAGAGACTAGGCAATGAGGACCGCAGAAGCAGTCCACTGGCATAGTTCACGTTTCACCAAATTACAACTGCACATGTGCTCAGCGTGGTAAGTGGTGAGCCCATCATTTTGTCCGTTAGTCGCCTTTTCAGACACCCAGGGAGAGAGAGAGAGAGAGAGAGGGGTTGGTAGTATTCTATAGTGAGCCGCTATACCACACAGCTATATTTTATAATAGATTTATTTAATTATAATAACCGTGTCGCGATGCGGTGAAAGAATACTACCACCCCCTCTCTTCCCTTGGGTGTCGTAAAAGGCAACTGACGGAATAAAGACTGCACATACATCTAACAGCATAGAGCGGCGATGGGCTCACTACCTGTCACGCTGAGCATATGTGCAGTTGCTATTTAGTGTAAAGTGGACTATGGTAGAGGACTTTTTTTTTATACACAACGGGTAAGCGCTTGACCTTCATCTCACCTGATGGTAAGTGACGATAAGGCCGAAGGTGGAAGCGCGCTTCACCCGGAATCCTCAACCACTGAGGAACTGGCTAACTTATCTCAAACTGTCGGAACACAACAATGCTATAAACGTCGTTGTTATGGCGACAGACTTAGATAAGATGGCGGACTGAACATCCCTACCACCAACCAAACTGAGCACACAAAGATGTACCCCCCGCTGGGAATCGAACCCGGGACCTCTGCGTCTAAAACCGGTGGCTTAGCCACTAGACCACTGAGGCGGTTTAAAAACTGCTTTTGCTGTCCTCATTGCCTAGTCTCTGACTAACCCTTCGGGGATAATAGTCGTGATTATAATAATATGTATGTATGTATTTATTTATAAATAGTACAGCCATATATTACATCCTTTAGCTGACAATGGCAATATGGATGCCATCATAATTTTAACCTTACTCAGTTGTAATAAAATAGAAAATCAATGAAAAGTATTTAACCCGTGGCGCGCCAGCCACCCTAAAGCATTAAATGCTTTACGTGTCAGGCATTTTGCGATACATCACTTTTTTATTGTTTGATTAGGGAAAAATATTAATTGCGTAATAACTATACGAGATTTTCGCGTGAATGAGGTGTCATTCTTTTCTGTATGAGTTTTTATACGTAGTTAACTACTTAGAATGAACAATAAAGACTTACTTGTAGTGGCACTGGAACGGTTTTCTTTTGTTTTCAATATTTCATAAAGGTAACCTTTGGTTTTACTGTTTGTTATAATAATTAACAAACGACACACAACACAATTGACATAATAACTTTTTAGTTAACATTACATGCACCGGTCACATGAATCATAAACACTTTGGCACTAAACTTCACTCACAAAACAATTTTTAACTTATAAACCAAAATAAATAACCGCCGCCATAGCGTGGCCGGCCCGCGTAAATAGTGACCTAAAAGTATATTATGTCTAACTGTTAATAAAAAAAGGTTACTGATGAAATAATCTACAAATTGATTAATGTTTATAATCACTTTTATCTAAAAAATCAAAATATGAAGAAAATTACAACACTTTATAACACACAATGTTAGCTGTAGTTGTTAGCAAAATCAAAATATCATAATTATACTTCTAGCTCTTCGTTTAATCTAAATTGCCACTATATCACACAACTATTGCATTGTACAAAAACTGTATTAAGTTTCCAGTAAATATAGATAAGAATCATACGAAAACTTATATTTTACGTCGAGAAAACATCATGTAAACAAATCACAACAACACAACTTTGTACTAATATGGCTGACGTCCGTCCATAACTTCAGACACTCTTTTTAAATTTTTTTTTCGATAATGTTTTGTTCGGTCCGAATCCTACTAACTATGTTAATTTCTTCTATACGGACCATAGAAAATTCACAGACAGCTAAAACTTGTATACTACGACTCGGACTGGCTAAAATAAAACAACCAATCTGAGCCAAGTCTGTTGTACACCGGTAAGTACAAGAGACACGCATGACTCTCAACTATTTTGTACACCGGTAAGTACATATGACGCTCGAGGGGTTAAGGCTGTGCCAGGTAATTGTTTAAATTAAACTAACTGTGGTTGATTGCTAAGTTTATGTTGTGTTGTGTTGTAGTGATGGCTCTGCTCGATGGTAACCGTTTCAGTATGTTCTTCTACAGATTCACAAACCTGGAACCGTACACGAACTATAACATCACGTTCTATGTAAAGGACAGCAAGTCTAATAAGACCTATGCTTCAAATAAGTTCGAGAATACCACCACTGGCGAAGGAGGTAAGTTTTTTTATTATTATACCAAAGAAAAAAACTGACTTTCATAATATTACCTAATGCTAAGCGAATTTCGAAAAGCACATTACCGCCTATCTTCTACAATTTAGGAACTGTCGAGTCCTTGCAGAAAATATTCCGTATCGGATTGAAATGCACTTTCATGAAAGAGAAGAAAATAGATTGACATGTATTTAATTAATAATAATCGAAATATTGAATTTGCCAATCAAGTGGTTATTTTATTATGTGTTATATGTGTATGTTACAAAAATTTCATTAAAGTATAATAAACGTCACTGAAAGTGGGGACCGCAGACGGAATATGAATTGAATCCTGGCACCATGCGACTGTTCCTTTATTAATTAAGCTTTAATACTAATCGAAATAATATCTGACAATATTACCAATGTCCCTTTAAACGGGTTATTCCCAGTTGCCCCCACCGGTATCACCCCCACAGGGGGCAACTGGGAATTTGTAAAAAATAATGTCCCAGTTGCCACTGTAATGGCATTGGGACGGAGACCCGAAATGAAACAATGTCTTGCGTTGAATCAATCTCCTTTATCCTCTAGTGTATCATCTTAAATACTAATTAACATCACATCTATACGTGACTAGAGGAAGGACGCCTTGTCAATCAGGAAGACCTTAATTATCACGTACTATTGAGTACGTGCTGATAGTGTAATTCACTATATCACACCTCCCCTGAAAAGGCTAGGCATCCCTTCCCTGAAAAGTAAACCCTTATTTTCTAAATATCTTAGTCCTATTCTTATGAACTATATATTCTTTATTATTCTTTAATATTTTTACATTAGTACCTAGCTCTTCTAAAACTTCAAATGGACCTAAATACAAGTCATTCAATTTATTATAATTTTCATTCTTATACAAGAGTAGATCACCTTTTTTGTAGTGTACTTCCTTACAATCTAAATCATAATTAGTTTTTCTACTTTGTTTTGATATTAATAAGTTGTTCCTGGCATCATTATGAGCTTTTTGCAATCTAAATTTTAACTCCGATGGATAATTGTCGTATACATATAAGGGATCAACTTTACTAACTAAATTACTAGGTACGTTACATGTTTTCCCAAAAACTAGTTCATAAGGGGAGTATTTGGTACTAGTATTTACAGAATTATTATAAGCAAAGCACCAATATGGTATCCAGGTACTCCAATTTGCCGACTGATTCTGTGTTTGTATTCTCAAGTAACATCCGAGATGTTTGTGCCAGTTTTCTAGCGAACCTATACTCTCATGATGATAGGGTGTTGAATTTAACTTATCAATATTTAGCAATTTACATACTGTTTCTAACGTGGAATTAATAAATTCCGTTCCACAGTCAGTCGCAATAACCCTGGGAGTACCATATCGTAAAATAAAATTTTCAGTAAAAACCCTAGCAACAGTTTCAGCTGACTTTTCAAGTATTGGGTAAGCTTCTACAAACTTTGTCAATTCGCATTGTATTGTTAATATGTATTTATTACCCAAATTATCGACCTCCAACGGCCCCACAATATCTAAATATAATTTTTCAAAAGAAGTAGATGCTGTAGTGGTTATTACCATTTTCTCTTTATTATTTTTATTACAAAATTTCTGCTTTTGGCAATCTTTACAGCGAGTCACATATTCAGTTATGTCTTTTTGCATATTACTCCAAAAATATTTTTTTCGAATATTCTTAGTCATTTTATTTATGCCTACATGACCACTTGTCGGCAATAAATGATAATCATTTAGTATAACACGTATCAAGTCTTTATTTGTAACATGTTCAACTTGGTTATTAATAATACATAACCGCGGTAATTCTTTATGTTTCATGAAAGTTTGGGTCAAAATTTTAATAAACTTTTTATTAAACCCATTTTTAATCACAACGACTTCTACAATATTATATTTTTTACATAATGCACTCAGTTCTCCTATCGTTGCGTCTCGGCGCGCCTCCGTTAGTAGAGATTCCTGATTTATGTAAATAGTAGAGTCACTAAATAACATATCACCCGTCTGTGAGACGTATCTTTTCTTTTTCCTCAACTTCACGAAGTTTTCATACGAACAAATATCTAACCTTACATCATTTTGTGATTTCTGCATAATATCTACCACTCTTGGTTGCCTATGATCAACAGGGGGCTCAACCCTGCTACTTCCAGAGGTAGCGGGTTCATTATTTTGCTCCATGGTTCTTTTCATTGAACGGGTTAATACCCCCAAAAAATTTGAATTTAGATTTTTTAACTCGTCTGATGTTATAATGACTCTCGATAAGGCATCTGCCGTTACATTTTCGGAACCTTTTATGTATTCAATATCGAAATCATATTCTTCTAAACAAAGTCTAAACTTAGTTAAACGGCTATTAGGATCTTTTATGCTAAATAAATGAACCAATGGTCTATGATCTGTTAATATTTTAAATTTTCGTCCGTATAAATATGGTCGAAAATGTTTTATAGCCCACACTACCCCTAATAACTCTTTATGAATGGTTGGGTAGTTTATTTCTGAACTGTTTAATTGTCTGCTTGCATAAGCTACGGGCTTATTATTTCCATTTGATAATACAGCCCCCAAGGCTACCCCTGACGCATCGGTTTGCAACCGGAAAACATTATCTTTTCCAAAATCTGGATAATCTAAGACAGGAAATGAACTAAGTGACTTTTTTAAGGTCTGAAATGCCACGTCACATTCTTCCGTCCACTGAAACTCGACATGTTTCTTACAAAGACGGTTTAGTGGGTACACTATTGTGGCAAAGTTTTTTATGAATTTTCTATAAAAGTTCGCAAAAGCCACAAAACGACGAATCTCATTTACATTTTTAGGTACTGGGAACTTTTCCAAGACCTCGATTTTACTGTTGTCTGGCAACACCCCGTTTGGCGTAATAACATGCCCTAAATAATTAATTTCTTTCCTCAAAAATTCGCACTTACAAGGGTTTAGTTTTAAATTAACTGACCTAAACCTCTCAAATACACTCATTAAATTTGTATTATGCTGCGATAGGCTTTTCCCGAAAACTATTACGTCATCGAGATATAGAAAACATATCTCGTAATTTAAACCCGATAGAGCCATAGACATAAGTTTAGAAAATACGCTAGGACTCGTTTTGAGACCCATCTTTTCAGTTGATATTGCTTATCAGCTGTAAAAGAAGTGAATTTCCTACATTCTGGTGATAACCCTAGCTGGTAATAACTAGAACTGAGGTCTAAATGAGAATAGTATAAGCATCCCGAAAGTGAGTCAATAATTTCTTGTATATTTGGTAACGGGAACTTTACGTCTACTATTTTTTTTATTTAAAAGTCTATAATCTATTACGATTCTCCACTTTTTTTCACCGCTACTGTCAGCTTTTTTCGGAAGTAATAATAATGGAGAAGACCATTCGCTGGTACACTCTTCGATAATATCTTCTTCTAACAATTTACCTACCTGTTTTATTAACTCAGCCTTCTGAGCGTGCGGTATTCTATACGGTTTGACATAAACAGGAGACGCGTCATTTTGCAGTTTAATGTTGTACTCGTATAAGTTTGTAACGGATAGCTTATCACCCGGCATATGAAAGATATCTGCATATTTTGCACATATTTTCTCAATAGACCGTCTCTCTTCATCACCAAGATATGTTTTTAATTTAAGAAAATCGAATAGTTGTTTAACCCTCTCGACAGATTTTCCGTTTTCCGTATCAAAAGAGCATACGAAATAATCCGAGTATTTTCTAATTTTCGGGCTAAAGTTATTTAATTTTACATCTTCTTCCCGTGTGTTTAAAAATCGCACCGGAATCTTTTTCCCGTCTCCTACTACCACGGCGCCTGCTACAAATACGCCTGCAATAACTTCCTCCGCTAAAATGACACATTCGCCCTTTATCTCTGACGAAACATATTTTACGACCTCACATCTCCCTGGAATAGTCGTTATTATGTTTTTACCTAAGCCTAATTCTAGACTTATCTTATCCTGTAATGTAACCAGCTTATTTTCATAGTTAATTTTACAACTATATTTTAATAAAAAATCTTCTCCTAAAATTCCATCATTTTTACAGTGGAAGTTGCTAAACACATAAAACTTATGCCTAAAATTATAATTGTTAACACATAAGTCTAGATAAACATAACCTATTGATACTAAATCCCCACATACTCCTTTAATCTTAATTTCATCCCTTACTAGCTTTGCGTCGCGGGACACGCTACGGAGTTTATTTAACCAATCTAACTTTAAAATTGAAATGCTTGCTCCTGTGTCTACTAATAGAGAAATTTGAGTTTGACTACAAGTAAAACAAACGTAATTACCACTACCATAACTACAAATATCTACCTCAGCGCTATTCAGAACGAAAAAAATCATCGCTATGATGTTCGTTCTGACGTATACTCTGACGTTCACTTTCGTTCTCGTCATTAGACTGTTCTGCTGAGTCAACTAAGAAATGTACATTCCTACGTTTATTATGAGGTGACGTAAACCTGGTGTTGCGCTGACCCTGAAACCTATTCGAGTTATAGTAGGCACGACCCCGACCTTGCTGACTCGTCGCGTTGTTGTTACGTGACTTATTATATTGTTGATGATAGTTTTTATTTATCTTTTCAAATCGCTGGTTCGAAACATAGTTAACATAATTGTTTATTGTTGGTTTCACTACCGAGTCTTCTTGTTCTAAGGCTATAGTTATTGCCTGCCTAACTGTGCTTACGGACCTAGACGTAACTATAATGCTTGTACGAGCATTGTTTAGGCCGTCAGCGAAACGCTTGATAGCCATTTTTTCATTAATCGGCTTTAATAAATTATATGCCGACTCGTCTCCATTAGCCTGTGCTGTACTTAAATCGTTGGACATTTTTTCGATTTCACTACCAAACACTTCTATGGTCTTGTTTCCTTGCCTACATCGTAGCATTCGGTCTAAAATGGCTGTGTATGATTTAATCGGAATTAAAACATTTTTTATATCTTTTATTAGGTCTGCCACAGACACATAAGACTTATTAATTTTTGTTTTAGCACTGCTAGAAAGACGAGTTTTTAAAACAAAATTGATTAACAGAGGCTGGTCCTCGTTTCTAAGGGTACTACTATAATACTCTATTCCGTCTATTAGTTGGTTAATTTGCGTTTCGTCGCAATCTACTACTGGGAGGAGCGTGAGCGCGACTTTTAGATCGAACGTGGCCATGGTTGTGATCGTTTCTGAATGATGCTGGTTAACGAGTGACTCGATTTCCTCAAAATTACATAAAAACTTTGACGATATTGCTTTTGTTATTTGTAATTCTACAGCATCTATCCCTTTTTTACATAAGTCTGCAGATATTTGTTCAAAAATATTTTTAATTTCCTTTGCTCTTAAAAACTTATTCTGCCCCTGAGCGGAATAACGTTTGTCCTTACTTAATTTAATAATAGAGTCTCTAATAGCCTTAAGCTCACTCAAGAGTTCTGACAGGTTTGCCATGAACACACTTTAGAAAAAAAAAAAATCACTCACACACACACATAGATTCTTGGTAGCATAGTTATATTAATTCGTGCTGGCTTACACGTTCTGTGCTGGTCCAATTGCCCGTCGAACCGCTCTGCGTTCTACCTCTTCTAATAGTCCTAAGTACTATATAGCCCGCTAGTACAATGACGATGGTCAGTAAAAAGATCTCTGAAAGTTGCATCCCAACGGCCAAGGGAGTTGATGCTGCCGCCGATTGAGTTGGTGATTGACTGACAATAATATTGTCTTTAGATTGTGGGTTTCCCATAGTTAAACAATTTTGGCTTACAGTTTTTCTTCTTATTTCCTTCGTCCTTCTTGTAGGCCCGTGTAGCACTATTTTCCTGATATTTTGTAGACTTCAACTAGCGATTTCGCGGCGCGGACTTGTGACACCATGTCACGGTCGCCATGTAATGGCGTTGGGACGGAGACCCGAAATGAAACAATGTCTTGCGTTGAATCAATCTCCTTTATCCTCTAGTGTATCATCTTAAATACTAATTAACATCACATCTATACGTGACTAGAGGAAGGACGCCTTGTCAATCAGGAAGACCTTAATTATCACGTACTATTGAGTACGTGCTGATAGTGTAATTCACTATATCACACCACCGTGTTTCCTGTTGTGGTGGCAACTGGGAATTTCATTTTTGAACGTCCCAGTCTCCCCCACTTGAGACGCCGTAAAGTATAACTTGATATTTTTTCCAGTATTTGTTTAAATACTGAATAAAGTGGTTCTGAATGCCTAATGGAAAAAAGAATGTCTAATGGAATATAAATATTTCTCGTCATATCCGATACGGCAACGTCTCGAGCGGGAGACTGGGATATTTAAAAATTTAATTACCAGTTGCCTCCTCAAAAGGAGACACGGTGGCAACTGGGACATATATTTTTGCCCTCAGTGGGGGCGATACCGGTGGGGGCATAAGGAATAACCGCTTCAAACCATATCACATGTCTAATTGGAATATAAGCTTATCTCTTCTAGAGATAAGCTCACCTTTGTATATGTCCCGTGTAACGTGTATATTTATGTAATTTCTTTGTGCAATAAAGTATTATTATTATAATTAAATTTGTTCACCCAGTGCCATCGCCGCCGCTGCGCCTAACCGTTCGTCAGCTTATCGGCAGTCGAGTGCAAGTGCTGTGGGATGTGCCGACCACTCCCCAAGGCGTCATACAATACTACACGATACACTACGCGCCTCCCCTCCCGCCCATACAGAACAACATTGTGGCCAACGACACGAAGACCGCTGCCGTGACGATTAAAGGATTCTTCAAGCCGCACAACAACTATTCCTTCTGGGTAAGTTGGCATCTTTTGTATAATCTTCTACATACATCTTCGATCAACAATACCAACTAGATAACGCATCACGTACAAAATCAAAGCTAAATTCTGTCCACGTGAATAAATACTTTTTCTTTACTAACGAACTGAAACAAAAGTTATAAAACAGTTTTAAGTTCAACCTAATTACAACCATGGCACCCAGTTATAAAGTCACAAATCTTCTAAGTATTATCTTATACTTCAATCATTCGTCACAAACAACGAGCAAAGCAATGATTACTCTTGTCACTCAAAAATAAAAAGACGTCAATAACATTATGTGGTGAAATCAACTTTAAAGGGGCAACAAATGAAGTACTTTTTCCTGTTATTGCCCTTCGAGAAAATAAGAGCTCACTTCCCAAGTGGGCTGTTATTTACCGACACATATTTTTAACGCCGACCTGACATTTAGTTGTATTGTTGATCGAAGACATACATACATACATGTACTCGCGACTACTACCCCCTAAGGGTTAGTCAGAGACTAGGCAATGGGGACTGCAAAAGCAATCCACTGCCACATTCTACGTTTCACAAAATAACAACTGCAGTCCTTAGTCCGTTAGTCGCCTTTTACGACGCACGACGCCCAAATGAAGAGATGGATGGTAGTATTCTATTATTAGCCGCCACCACGCAGAATTTTCTAGAATGATCTAATAAAGCCTTTTACGATTAGATGTATTTAATGCATTGTAATGTGACTAGGGAATGAATTCTTGAGTCGAGAATCTCGAAGACATATTCCCCCCCCATTCGAGAGTCTCG